>OY101434.1:8617660-9217660 GCA_956483605.1 Tuberolachnus salignus
GTTTCGCAGTAATCTCGTAATAATATTACACATCAAAACGACCGATATTAATAATATGGCGACCGCGCTATTATATATTATGTAAAAAAAAAAAAATATATATATAAAAAAATACCAAACGTGTGTGGTCGAGATAAAAAGCCGCGAACCTATTGCTACGGTGTGCGGGCCGGCCATATGGTTCTACATAAGTTCTACTAACTTGCTCTCCGGTTAATACTACGGGGTAGTAAATTTGGTTTATACGTTGTAGTAATTGTATCGGAGCATTTTAGTTACGAAACAAATTGTTAAAAAAAAAAAAAAAAATCAATTGTTCGTCGTCGAGCGGAAAGTTCGCCGTAATTGACGGATTTGGCTCCAATAAAACTACACAACAGTCCGAAACGGGGGGGGGGGGAAAAAAACGGACAATTGTAATCTATTCTGTAGTTACAAATTAAAAACATTTTTACCGAACTTCGCTCAGAATCGTTTTTCGTTAGCAATGCGATTTATCGTTGCGTACAAGTATAAATTAAATTCTCCTCAACAGCCTACCGTTATTTAAAATTAATTTTATCTTATTACCTTGTAATAATGATGGTTTATAATATATATTAATTGATGCCTGTTGGTATGGACCATGAACACAATAGTTAACAGATTGGTATTTATTATTGTTTAAATGATTACATTTCGACTAGATTATTATGACAACACCTTGATGTTGGCTACAGATATGATTAAAATACTAATAAATTTACTTAAAAGGAATAGGCATAGGATTAGGTGGGTCGTTTTAACACTTTTTTTCTCTGATCGGAACGGATACTCGTAAAAAGTGACTTATCCATACCAGCAAAACACACCTGAAAAATCGTTTTCGAATCGGTCAATAACTTCTGTTGGTGTTTTGACATTTTAGGTAAAAAGTTAGGTTTTTTTCTATAATGGGCTGCGTTACTAATGCGTTCTAGTGGTCGTCCAGCGATGAAAAGTCATCGTAAAGGACCGCAAACTCATAAACGAAGAGTACAATTGTGTGCTTTCGGGCAAAATGAAAAAATAATTGAAATGTTAAGTTGACACATAGCTATTCTCCTCTTGTTTATCATTAGAATAGCGATAGGTACGTCGTAATTACAATAGTTACTGTAATAATTATTATTAAAAAAAATGTTTAAATCTAAAGATAAAATTTAAAATTAAATACTTTTTTTCTTCAATTTTTATTCTAAAATATAAAATTTAAAGTGTAATATTTAAGTTCCAATATATATATTGTGTTAATATTATTAATTTAGCGACCGATGACGGTCAAAAGTGTAAATAATTATATGTGATCGAACACAAATAACGCGAGGAGTTTTAATATTGGTATCGTCCAGTCTCAGATAATATTCCACAGTCGATTTATTTTATTTCTGTATTTTTTTTTTTGTAAAACCCGATTTCCTTTGCGTACCACCTATGAGTCTATGAGCCTATGAGTAGTACGAGTAATACCGGTGTCTAGTAGATATTTATAGGGAAATTCTGACGAGTGCGCAACAGGTAGCTATGGTGGGTACTGTCGATTATAAGTTATGCAAAGTGTTTCTTGAGGATAAACCTCGGAGTTTGCCGTCTCCTGTATAATATTATTTATATCCGGTACCATTATTACCCGGGGTCAGTGGGCGAAACAAGGACATTTTCACGGACTCCGAAAACTCGGAACAAGTGTAAAAATAGTTTACCAAATGGAAAGTGTATTGGGCGAACCGGTAAAATAAGGCCACTCCCCCCACCCGGGGCCATACAATTTGGCGTATATAACAAACGGCATTGCAATAATATCGTTATTATCGTACCTACCGTAAATTATCATTAGATACGGCCCGCGAAACGCCCTCGGATATCGTGGCGGCTGAGGCCGGCTTTAATGAATTTACGGCCGGTCCCTGCGACTGCGGCGGCGGGGACCACACGGCGCGGTGTCCGGCCGCGTCCCCCTTTGTGACGACTGTTGTGCAACATACAAGTAGGTATACATATAATTATAACTGTAATTATATGTATAGATGGATTATAATATAATAATACTTAACAGTAATAACGACGACAATGTCGCCACCTAAGTATACGGCCGGATTTATAACAATATATAATACTAAGCGTCGCCCCCCTCGTCGTCGTCGTTATTATAACGGCGCGCGGACGAGTAGAGACGCGTTGCAAATAGCTGATACGAGGATTATGTAACGATAAAATAATAATAATAACAATAATAATATCACCAACGAGAGATGACGACGACGACGATGGGTGTAAATAATAAATGCTCCGCACAAAGCTATTATTATTATTATTATTATTATTATACGGCTTTTGTCGTCTTCGCGATTTGTTGATATATTTATATATGTATAATGTTATATAATAAAATAATACTCGCGATAATAAGCTGGTACCCACGATTATAGACACTGCTGTTTCCTGCCCAACGACCTAGGAGAAAGTGTCCGTCGGAGTGACTCCCGCTGGGTTCTAGACCGCTAGCGTTCGTGTGAGACGGTGCAACGGAAGAGTACGTTGAGTTAAGAATCCCTGCACATTTGATCTGTAGCTGTTGTGTTCTTGAACATATATAAATATTATATATATCATGACTCTTGGATATCATTCATTTCTTAAGGGCGGCCGCACACGAGCAATTTTTTTGTCGCGCAACTATTTTGTCTTTGTTGCCGTCTAGTTGCTTCGGTTATTAAGAGTGCGCACACGACGAACAACTATTTCCTGTAAACAAATTCATTTTCACATGTTGTATTATGCGTTCGATAAATACGCGTGCGCATCGTTTGTTCACGTACATCTCAATCGTCCATTTTCAAGCTTCATCATCAATCACGTACACCTAACCTATTACGGATTTTATGGAGACTGCAGTAGTTTGTGCTCTTATCATTCGACACAGGAAAAATCAACGGAAAAGAAAATATTGGGTTCATCCGCTGATATCTTAAAGAATCAATAAAGGGAAATTTACTTTGATGTTCGGAGAGTTAAGAAGTTACACAGAGAAATTCTATGGTTATTTCCGCATGAGTGTAACTTCATTTGACGAGCTAATTACCTTTTTGGAACCTGCCATCGCCTACCAAAATACAAACATGCAACTGGCGATTCTACCAGAAGATAAAAGCACATTTAGCACACTTCTTCCCATAGTTTACTTTTTAAATTAGCATCGGAATACTCTTAAATTTTATTGAACAATGTCGGTCTCTTTTTATTTCATTTATTACGGATTCACTGTCAATGTCTTCATCCCGTGGACAGGCTACAGTGGCCATTTTGCACTACAAAGTTTGTAACAACAAAGGTAATAGAACGTTTTATGACAGCGATATCGATGTGACTTGCTCAGACGTCACTGAAAAAATGAAACGGCAACCATAATGTCGCCCATGAGGAAACTACACGGAGACAGTTTCTGTTGGCGGGTCGAGCAACTAAAAAGTTGCGTCGCTCCGTGTGTGGGGGCTACATTTGATTTTGTGGAATTTGTGGAAAAGACAAAATAGTTGCGCGACAAAAAGTTGCTCGTGACGGCCGCCCTTACTCTACGTTACGCGAGCACTAGCAGTCTAGAACCCAGCTCATTTCACTTTTTGACGATCCTATCGTTCGTTGTGCTATTGTTTTATCTATAATCGTGGCTAGTACCACGACAAAACAAACAGGTATGACAGTGACTTTTCGATAAGTACAAAATGGCTCGCATAGTCCACATTAAAACTAATTTTTTCGAACTTTTGGTCTTATTAACAACATACGAGTTTATTGTTAGGAAAAGTGTTTTAGTGGCAGCAGGATTTGGTATCACAAAATATAGCAAAATTCGTTACCAATAAATTTCCTAGAATCCAGAGCTGTGAAACAAAATAAAAGAGGGATTAACCCATTCATAACTTAATTAATTTTCCTGGATCAAAACATTTTTTGGCGACTTTATTTAGACTTTGGGTCATAAAAAAAAAACGTTATCACCAAGTTTGGATTATTGAAGGACTTACAGTGTAGACAACAACAATATTTATAAAGGTATAAAGAAAAATGTTATGTACTTGCACGCGTGCTTAACAGGTTCGTATTTTTTTTGTTTTTTCGTTTATCATTGATTTACAAAAATCTTTACTTATTTAGATAAATTATGGTGCATTCTTATCTTATTCAACAATTTACACGTATCATAACGTTTTTATCACACAGTGATCCACAGTAATGATTATAGTCATGTCCATCGAAATGGACAGTAGTGACGAAAGGATTAAATCATGCTCACTGTACTCAGTTTACACCGTTTAGTGTTCACATCACGATTATTTGCGGACGATATGTACTCCTAATTAAAAACCGATAACTGGCGAAAGACGATAGCCATTTTGTGCTTAACAATAGAGTAGCAGTCACTCCTGTTTATTTTGTCAAAATGTCACCGACGATATGGGCCGTTCTCAATGTGTTTGACTATTAGATTGAGTTTTACATCAAGTTTTTAAAATTCCACGCAACGTTGCCAATATTATATTAACATTACACGCGTTATCCTTGTCATCGACCAGTAGTAAGCTGAAGTTTTACTATTGCCTATTGTTGTTCGAAATGGCATATCGATAACCTATATGAATACGACGGTTAGCGAATCGCTTGCAACGAATAATCGAAATATACTCACCACTGATTACGCGGTTTTCCCGTGTTGTGACTGTTTAATTTTAGTAGGCGATATGTATGCATAAAATAAATTCGCCGCGTGAATTCAGACGAAATAAATGTATTTTTCAATAACCGCAACGGGCATTCGTCAAACCTAATGACTGTTATCGATTAACAAAATTAAGACCATACGAATTGCGTCATAGACTTTTAAATTTCTCGAATGACGCCGAAAAGTTGTGGGTTTTTTTTTTTTTTTTTGGTGACAAAAAAGATTGGGGTAGGTCTGCGGTTATTTCGTTGTTGCATTTCGAATGCGCTCAACCGTACGGCAAATAAAAGGTACGGGGTGACCGGTTAAACGGACCCGGTCGCGTGTCCGACGGCCGGTAAGTCCGGTAAACCGCCCGGGACCGACCATGGACCGGGTATACACGGTACCACGGCGGTATTAAAATATAAACGATAATACGCGGCGACTTAAGAACGATTATTTCACACTCGGATACACCCGCCGCGACGTCGGCGTTTCTCCGCGTACCGGAACGAAACGTTATTGCAAATGCTGCGGCAGCACCAACCGGGGCGTGTGCGTGCGCGGTTTTATCGCGGACGAGGCACGCCCGGATTAAAATATTCGAGAATTTATACGCCCGACAAGTCGGTAATACTGCTATACTCGCTTATTGGTCGGCACCGCACGACACGCGCCTCGAATTTACCGGGGAAACCCTCCGGAAATGTCGCCGGTGCGGCGATGGGGTTAAGTCGGTCGGCGACCGAGCCGGGCGAATTTTGGCGGGCGGGAAGTCGCGCGTTTCCCGCGCGGCGTGCGGCGACCGCCGTCGCGGGCCGTTTAACCCGTCGCGCCGCCGCCGCCGCCGCCGCACCGCGATTTTCACCGGGGTTTTTTTTTTTTTATTTCTTATTTTCGTACGATATAGACCGGGAGCCAGTTCCTATTTAGGGGCGCCGAGGGCCTGGCCCCCCGAGCGGAACATTTTTGGAAACATATTGATTTATGGTATTTGGCTGATAAAAAAAAAAATAATAATAATAAATAATACAATTACTATTGTGGTTATCATTAATCACAAAACGTGTACCTATTACGATAATACCAGGACAAGCGAAGTGGTGTTTAGATATTATCACGTTTATGTACTCGTTTTATCACAATTATTATTATGGATGTATTCATAGTTTCGATTTTCTTCGTTCGTATTTTGAATTATTATATATCTTATAGGTATACACAATAGGTATTTACAATTGTGTACTAATAAATCTGTTAATTTTATACGATTCATAATAAATGTACCACCTATTGCACTCGTGTGTATCAGTAGCACGTATTTTGCACGTGTACCCAATAGGCAATTAGCTTTTGTCATAGAGACATATACTACTACTATAGACCGCGAATAATACATATTGCATGCATAGATTATGAAAGTTAATATACGTGTGAGAGAGACACACTCTGAAGTGGTTTTTTCGTGGCAGTAGAAAAAAAAAACTATTCCATGGTGAAATTATAGAGATAATTAATTTCATTTAAAACGCGAATTATTTTTTAACGTTACAGATTACAGAGTTTAATATTCGATTCGTGAATAAACTGCGTTTAAGTTGCTGTTTGAGTTACCTTGTTGGTTTGTTAGATCTGATGCTTATATAATTTTATAGTTGTGGTTCAGCTGGTACAGACAATATCAGACTTTGCGGGTAAATAAATTCATATCCATAAAATATATATACCTTTGATTATTTTTAATCATTTCAAGCATACATACTAGTTTTTTAAGTCTGTGTACAATATCCCGCGTAAAATATAATTCAACTGGAAAACAAACGTTTTAATTAACCCTTCCACGAGAAAACCTCTTATAGTCCGTTCTCTCTCACACGTATCATGGTTATCATAGTTCTATAACTATTCGCGGTCTATAGAATTAACCGTCTATGGTTTTTTTACTCTTACTAATTAACGCGAGAAAGCGAGAAAAACAATTTAAAATATTTGATTTTTGCCATGAAAAAACCGCGTCTCGTTTGTCACGCGTGACGTGTGCAGACTAATATTAATAGACGTCAAATTGTGGGTAAAACGTTTTTGTTTTTGTTTTTTTTCCAGATTTATCGTTTTTTTTTTAATATGGTTATAGGTCTTCTTCTATATACGCTTACATTTCATTGGGATGGTAGGATCGGGTACGAAAAATTCCAATTAATTATCTATAGCGCTTCGTGGACGGCAGGAAGACTCGCTTATGTTGACTCGTTTTGTCGATTATAATAAACCCGCGCGGCTCCCGAGCACTTCAAATAAACCGTAAGTATTAAACAACCGCTACGGTAACGACGACGACGACCACCGCTGTCTGATTATTTTCGTCTCCTGCCCTGCTCGCCCTCGGTCGACGATTCTACTCAAAAAGTAGAGTAGTAGTAACCCGACAGTCTCCCGGGCGATTTCATTTCTACGTAAATAATGCCGCAAAGATTGATTGTGTCGTACAGTGGTTCCCAACCGACCTTTTTAGACGGCGGTGCCCTCTTGTTGAAACTATGATGAAATTTAAACTTAAACGCATATAAAAAAAAAAAAAAAATAAAATAACAACATAATCCTCAATTTGTTTATACTATTCGGTACAACGTTATAATGAACCTCGTCCAACATATTTGTGCATTTTTACGGGATGATATAAAACCCAAAAACAAAAAATAAAGTGCTGAATTAAAAAAAAAATAATACCGTATCGAAATCAACATAAACCGTTACATTTTTGTGTTGGCTCTTTTTCCGATTGTTTTATTTTTTTTCATTGTTGACGAAATGCGTATAAAATATAAAAAAATACACCAGCTAGACAAAACGTTCACTAGAAACCACCTATGACGGTGTTGATGACTGGCGGACAAGATTTCTGGTCAACAAGTTGTTTACAGACAGACAGACAGAAAAAAAAAAAAGTACACATCATAATAAAACCGATACGTCGTTCTTCGCTCAGATTAGGTTAGGTCATTGTAAATATACATTATTATTATTATTTTTTTTTCGTATGTGCCACGGTGCCCTTGTAATGGGTTCATGGTGCCCCTAGGGCACCGCGGTACACAGTTTGGGAACCTCTGGTGTAGTATGTTCGGTATATATATATACAGAGAGAAAGAAACGATACCCCGGATGGGACGAACCGACGAGGAGAGACGGTCGTGTTCGTGATAAATTACAAACCGTGTAATGGACCGCCCGTTATTCTTATATACTTTTTATCGTCGAATATAACACAATGGCGCGTGTCACAATAAAAAACCCATTTGGATAAATTGTTATTATTTTTGCATATAGCGGACCCGTCTTGTAATCATTTTTATGAGACATTATTACTATTATACTTAAAATCGGAATCGATTTTTATTGTCGTGCCCACCGCCGAAGAAGAGCATCGCGTTTAATAAGAGATTAGATTTTCCTTGCGTAATCTTTTTTTAGAAAATTTACAATCTGTATTTCATAACACAATAAGTAAAAAAGATGACTATAACACTACATACATAATAAAATAACACATCAAGCACAAGATGAGGGAAATCATCCAGCGATGGTACCCTCCAGTAATTTATTTTTATTCATTAATTTTATAGGTCACGGCACCAATTTGAGTCTTTTGAGTCGACGCGGTGGGTTGTCGGGAAGAGTACGCGATGCAAGGTGAGAAACCAAAGGATTGGGATGGTTTTGCAGTTTGGAGTAAACACTGTTATAGTACAATTTAGCTAATTGGTCAACTGTTGGAATTCTTAGATCTTTGTGTAGGGTTTCACTTGTTACGTACCAAGGGGCCGAGGCTATTAGCCGGGGAGTGATGGACTGAGAAGCTTGTATAGTACGGATTTGAGAAGGTTTGGCACACCCCCAGATTTGCATACTGTACGCCCAAATGGATCTGAGTAGAGATTTGTACAATGTGGGACTTTATGTGTATTGATAGTTTAGATTTGAGAATCGGCCTAAGCAGATGAAGTCGGTTGTAAAGGATTTTACGTTTGGACTTTAAACGCGGTACCCATGTCAATCTTTTGTCTAGTAAAATTCCCAAATGTTTTACCTGATTCGATGTAGGTGCGTAATCTTTACAATATAATATTGCTAGCTGACCCGGCAATGCTGCTTTGCTATTGCTAGATATTGCTGTTGCTAGAACATTTAGAACAGACTAAAGGTGTGTTCTACATTGTAATTTCAACCGCAAATCATCGAAAATAATTTAAATCAGAATTTCATGTCAAACAAATATTTATATATATATATATATATATATATATATATATATATATATATATATATTTTTTCATCTCAATCGGTTAAGTATCTAGGGCTAACCATTGATCAGCGACTAACCTGGGCGCAACACGTAAGGGGGAAAAAACTCGCTATAAATGCGCGTATCCGGTTGCTGAAAACATTATTATCAACAAAAAATATACTAAATTAAATATAAAAAACTCCTAATTTACAAATCCTTAATTAAGCCTTCGTGGACATATGGACTACAACTTTGGGGTAATGCCAAAAATACCAACCTTAACAAAATACAAACCGTTCAAAACCAAATACTGCGCTCCATCACCAATGCCCCATTTTACATTTCTAATTTTACTCTCCATTCTGATTTAAAAATTAAAACCATTCACGAAGAACCTAAAACGTACTATAAACGTTTCTTCAACAAATCGCCTTCTCATCCTAACTCTCTAATATCCGGTTTAGCCACTCACACGATTCCTGGAAATCCACCACGGCGTCTAAAAAGAAACAGGTGCAGAGAGATCTTTTTAATGAATAACGAAAAAAAAAATATATATATATAATTAACAGCAACTAAATAAAAAATATGTAAATATATTACGCAAAAGTAAGTGCGATCACTGGATGGTTTCTTCCCTCGCCCTATTCATGTTTCTAAATTTATTGTAGCGCATATTCTTATTATGATTTTATGTATAGATTCTCTAATAGAAATTTAAAAAAAAAAAAAAAAATGTTTTTCTGTGACAATTCATTTCGTTCATTGCAATGTATAATTGGGTGGCATTTCAAATAATTTCCAGTGTACCATGTATGTTGATTTTACTGAAGTGTTGTTAGTGACAGAATGACAAAAAAATATATAGATTCAAATATACGTCGATGGCGTTTTTTTTAATTATTATCATAGATACCCGCACAGCACAGGGATTACAAGCACTACAATAATAAATAACAGTTTTTTTTTTCGTCCATGTTACAAAGTTAACTAGTGAATCAACAAAAAAAAAAATTATATTTTTGTACTTAAAATACCTAAACACCGAATTTCAGAGTATTCAATAGGGGGTGGATTTCGTTAGCTATCTTCTCCGGACAACGTGAAACATTTTGTAAAAAAAAACCGCGTAAAAATCGTTCCACTAGATCCAGGGGGATATTTGGAAAACAACTGAACCGATTGTAAAAATTCTTTCACTAATACTACAGCTACACTATTAACCCGAAAAAACATAGGCAATATTTTATCGTGATAAAAATAAATTAAGGTGAACTGAGACACGGGGTTATTTCGGTATATTCGGTACGAGAATTTAAATTATTTTTGTTGATTTACTTACTACGGGGGTTTCCTCTGGGATTCGGATGAAAAAATAAAACGGTTGCCGCGGGGAAGAGAGTACGTTTCGGATCGGTTGTTGTTTATTTGTCTTTTTTTTTTCTTTTTTTTAAACACACGTCGTCGCCATTTGTATACGCAATCTATCGGACACGCGATATAATAATAATAATAATAATAATAATAATAACGAAGGCGTAATTGCTTTCACTTTGACACCTCGGTATTATTATTATACGGTCTCTTCGGGTCACCCTAGCCCGTCATCTCTTGCGAAAACGTCCGGAAAAAATGCCCCGTCGTCCCGCCGCGGCAGTAGCTCCGGAAAATCAGTGTCCCTTTAGCGCGCGTTTGTCGCGCTCTCGGTTTTCACGGTCCTTTGAACCTTTGAAGCGAAAAAATGTATTGCAGTCGGGCGCGCGTAATGAACGCCGTCCCTTTTTTTTTTTATTTTTTTTTTCGTTTTTTTTTCTTTTTTCCGGGCTCGCGTGTATATTATTACGTGTGTATATAAAGGCGTTACAAAGAGAACGTGAAAATAATAATAGTGGACAAAAAAAAAAAAAAAAAAAAAAAAAGCGTAAAAAAAAAAACTCTACTATACTATACCAAATTGACCGGCGGCGGCGGACGGTAAACAACGGTCGAGGAGGGTCCGAACCCGACCCGGCCGGCCCCGGGGCCCCGACAGGATTTACCGATTTTCGGACGAGGGCGAAAAACGAAACGCAGTGCCCCGGGGGCCGACGTACTCGTTAACCGGCTTCCGGTTTGCTAAAAGTATTTTTTTTTTTTCGTTTTTTTTTTTCCTCATACTCGTATTCAAATTTCATAAAACACAATAATATATAATTATATATTAAACGAGTATACGGCGTCGTCGTCGACACTTTTTTCCACCGTCACGCCCAGTACCGTAATTTGGGCTGGGTCTTGGCAAGGGACCGCACACTTTTCGTCGACGGTTTAATATTCAATTAAAAACGAAATCTTGGTTTTTTTTTTTGAAAAAAAAAAAATAAAAAATTCACTACACGACATGATAGTATCTTAACAATTATAACTCGAATTGGATCCGCGTCGACTGTTACGAAGACACCGAGAGTTCAGCAATTAGGATACGATAACGTTAGCCGGCCACCATAACGGCGGAAAGACGGAGACACGGCCTCTCAGAAAAACAGAAGAAATAACGAAAGGAAAACGCTGAGAAGGATTTTTGGACCACGCTAGAAAAATATGTCGCCGACCAACTTCAGGCGGTCAGACATTATTCGACGCCGTAATATCACAAAAAAAAAAAAAAAAACTCAGCTGGAAGACGGCAACGGTCACGGAAAAAAAAAACAAAAATTGTAATAATCGAGGACCGCAATCGAAAATAATCCGGCTGGTAAACGACCTTTCGGGAAGACAAGAGCCGAATGGAGGGCGGCGTTATTACAAATTGGAGCGCAGTGTAGGAGTGAAGCGGATAGATAGCTGGGAGGGCCGGCTGGTCTGAAAGGCCGTTGCCCCGAAAAACTAATCGTACCTCCGTCCCCTTTGCCCCAGACGAGGTCCCAGATACGTGGCCGCCGCCACCGCCGCAGCAGCAGCACCGCCAAACGTCGAGTGGTTGTTTGACACCCGTCGTATTACGTATTATTAAAGCCGCCGGCGGCGGCGCCGCAGAGCCCTCGCTTAATCGACGCGCGATTATAATTATTATTATTATAGAATTAAATCGCCCGGGGGACGCGATAATTGCGTATTATATTATCTTGGGTGTATATATTTAGGCTTTGAGGATACCGCCGAAACTCGACTACAACAGTAGTCGGGACCGAGAGACAGAGAATGAGAGAGAGAGAGGGACATCTAAAGCTACGGGGATTCGTCCGTATCAATATATACAGAGTGATCCATTGAAGGGTCTACACTCGATATTTCGAAAAGTTATGACTTTTTTCGGATTTTTATTTTTATTTGACAATCGGCTCGAAAACTAGCCCACTAACTAATATTGCAATATCACGTCGACGAAAAACACAAATTTATTTCAACTAAATCTCCACGTGCGTTTATGACGGCACGGTATAATATAGGTTGTCGTTTGAAAATTTAAAAGAGGTTTCGTCCCCCGAAATGTAAGGGTTTTAAATTTTAGAGCCACTCGTTTCTCTAAAAAAAAAAAAAAAAAAGAATTCAATACTTTTCGAAATATCGAGCGTAGACACCTCTCCTTACGGATCACATTATATATTATTAGCACCTAGCCGTCAGAGGGATTTTTATTTTATTTTTTTTGTTTTAATATTCTTTAAATTTGTTTCGAATCATTACGAAATTGAATACCGAAATCAATATTGTGTTATTTATATAGTTTTTTTTTTTAAACATTTTTTATTTATAAGCTAATATAATATTAATAATAAAATAGTATTAATAAACGTAGGGTATGAAATTTAATTCGATTAAATTGCACGAGTAAACAACAAACGCAACGACGTAATAGACCCGGCAAATATAAAAAAAAACTCATAAAAAAATAAATAAATTTAACTAGTCAAACCTAGTTTCCACAAATTCCTTTTATTTCGTCGAATTCGGTTTTGACTAGTTAAAATTAGAATTAACCATGAATTTAAATGACGAGTCGGTCAAAATGAATTTTTAAAATCGGTTAAAATTATTTATTTTACATCATTTTTAAATTTTTAAAAATATCTTTATACAAATTATAAAAATTAAATATAATATAAAACTTTTTGGTGCAAATGAATATATAATCTATTCTAAACTTATTTTTACTTGAATTCAAATTCTACTCTTTTCTGTTTCTCAAAACATTTGTTTATAATATCTTCAAAAAACTTATTTCTGTTTGCTCTTAATTTGAAAACCAATTTTTTTCGATCGATATTGTATTTAAGTTGTTCATCCTTTCTTGTGTTTGAGTTTAACGACAATAATATGTATGGATTCTTTTTATAGATGGAAATGATCTCTCCACTGAAGCGGTTATTGGTATAGTAGATAGTAATCGTGCCAACTTATATACCTCGGATAATCCACTATTTAAGCTCATTTCATAATATCAATACGACTTGAGAATTATCTTCCTGAAATGAGCTTAAATAATATCTTTAATAATAGCTTAAAATATCAATAGGCAAATGGATATTATCGGCTGATTCGTTTAAGGTGTACCATACATGATGTTCATTTTGAAGTTTACCCTAGTTGAAAAAAATCGCCATAAATGTCTTGTACGCTTTTAAGTAAATTAGATGGAAAATTATATTTGTTTGCAAAACATTTAACATTTTTTGTAGGATTAATTATAAAAATAGTTTATTAGTTGACTATTATTATTTTTATTTCTAGACGAGAGTACGTACGTACAAGACAATTGTGTAAAGATTTTGTAAATAGAATTATATAACTATGTATTATGCACTACAGGTATTACACACATCAATGTTTATAGGGCATTAAATTGCACAACCAGAGAAAACGCCACTGCTAGTTGGTAAACTATCGATATGAAAATTACTTGCGGAAATCAAATTTTCCCTAGATAATTGTAGTCTTCGATTGATATATATATATATATATATATTTCTGACACGACTATAGTCTGTAATTAAAAATAAAGAAGAAAGTAGGTGAAAAGAAAACTAGTTTAGGGTCCGAGATAATATTCTAGTGGAAACTAGTCTAAACCAGTTGTGACGAAAGGGGTGTGTGAAAACTAGTATTGACCAGTTGAAACAAGTTTCGACTGGTTAATAAAACAATAAAACTAGTGTTTTGACGGATTTTGGGTTTCCGACTGTTGTTACTCTACGCGCTAATGGCGCGCCGCGGGCCAGGTGCTACGCACGCCCCCAGTAGACGACAACGACGACGATGACGACGAATTTGCGACGCGCGGCCTCCCGTGAAGCGCCTCCTCGGTCGCGGGCCGAAACACTGCGGCGGCGGCGGTTTAATGAATATTTACTGCGCGGCGGATACACAAAACGCAATTACGTTTGTACATTAGCCGGGCGCGCGTACGCACGTCGATCGGCGGTGTAGTAATACGATTGGGCGACGACGGGTAGAGACAAATCCATTTCGGTACGTGAAACGCTATTATATATACAAGCTCCCTGCTAATTTGGTTATATTATACGACAAAGACGCGCGCGCCCGTGTCTCTTATTTTATTGTAATTTCAGTTTGCAAACAAAAAAATAAAAAAAAATAACATAAAAAAAACCTCCCTTCGCGCGTTCAACCCTTTTTTTTTTTTTTTGGTGCGGGGGAGGGTCGATTAATTACATTTGGACGGACCCCGTCCCCCGGCGCAATACCGTCGATACGATTAATATATATATTCGTCTTCGTCTACACTTTGGCAAATCATCGAGAGAACCGTCACCGTTTAGTGTAATTTATAGGTAACACCAGGTAATAACCAGGATTTTATAACACTAGAAATTGCGATAAATATGCGCAAACACTAAATATACATTGAAAATAACAAAATATGCGTAAACAAATGAAAAATATGTCGAAAATCGTGTAAAACTTTGCACGGAAAATGTATTCGGTTTTAAACTCCCACGGAACTGATTTAAAACTCTTACTTCGGCGATCGATTACGAACAGTAGAAGGCAAATTGCAAATGCAACAACGTCCGGGCCCTACTGATGACCGACGGGGCATTTGCTAGAATTTCGGTAAAAGTCTTCAGAGACGGTAAATGACGACTCCGGCGTCCTCTCAACGCGGAATTATAGGAATACAAATTTATAATAATTCTAATGGATTATGTAATTTTGTGCGATTATTTCGGTTTTAATACGTTGTACGGCCACCGATATCGTAGTAATCGTATACACTATTCGTTAATATTTTGATATTTGAACGCACGTTTTCATATTCTATAAAGCATATTATATTGTTGAGCATATATTAACGGGTTTTCCGTGCATTAAAATCGACCCTTTTACAAATAACATTTGCCGACACGTGCCCCGTCCGTCGAACTATGTGTAATAATATTATTACGATTACACTGTATTTCTCCGTTCGAATATTCAATAATAAAATATATTATAATTTCGCATGTGCGTGCGTACGTCTGTGTCTGCGTTCCCGACGAGTTTTCGCGTCCTATTGAATAATAATATTTTCGCCACGTGCCTGGATGTTTTCCCTGCATATTATAATATCGTATAAAGAGGTAATTCGTACGAGCAAAACGGATCCGCTTTTTTTTTTTTTTTATCTAAACCCGCCGTCGTGCCGTCCGTCGTTTCGTCGACTCCTGTGATATCCGGACCGCTCGTAATCATCGGTGCTCAGATTTTATAGTATTTGCTAATTATTATCGGATATAGATAAAAAAAATAGCAGAATGAGCGAATACATTTGTTTTGTGCGCCTGGGATTTCAATAATATGACCGTTTGTGTATAATGATTTATTTTGTATTCGTTATAAATCTTGAATTTTAATTTTATATACTGAATGTAAAATATTAGAAACAATTCGGTCATCTATGTGGATCCACAAGACAAATTGTCCACATTTTCGTTTCATATTATGCAATCAATTTTTCAGTAGTCCGGCGTATTGGCCCATCGAGCAATTTATGACTTCTAATCGGTTGTATTTATATATTTTTGTCTAGAATATTATTTTGTCGTACGTGATAGGTAAATCTAACCATCAAAATAGGCTCGTGAAAGATAATAATAATTATTGTTGTCTTCCACGAACATATAATACTAGAGAGCGCGAATAGAAATATAACTATTAAAACTATAATATGTATGGAAGAGAAAGGACTAGAAAAAGTTTTCTCGTGGTAGAGTTAATTTTAATGTTTGTTTTTTCCAGTTGAATTTTATTTTACGCGGGAAATTGTACATAGACTTATAATTTCAAATACTGGCATATAGTGTAAAAACTGTGTTTAAACTGTAAACATATTTAAAAAAAAAAAAAAAAAAAAAAAACGTATGTAAATGCTTGAAACGATTAAAATAATCAAAGGCAGTGAAGTTTGATAAAGTCTGTTCTAGCCGAAACACAACTATAACATATTTCAATTACCATCCTAATCAGGTCTATCAAACCAATAATATAACTTGAAAGACTTGAACACAGTGTATTCGCGAATCAAACATTAAAATATGTACTCAGTAGCATAGTCGAAAAAATAATTCGCGTTTTAAACGAAATTAATTAATGGTAAAAATGATATTATTATCACTGTCACTAATTTTACAGCGGAACAAACCGTTTTTTCGTTTCTACCGTCATAAAAATACCACTTCCGAGTCTATCTCTGTCGCGCATATATTGACTTTTATAATTTATAAAACTAACCTGACATGTGTTACACGCGGTCTATAGTATTGTATGTCTACGATATCATCTATAACCGCGGTATCGTCTACGGACTAATTCGTGATTACAACACCAGACAGTTCCTGCCCGGCAAGAATTTTTCAAATACGTTTAAAATGTAGTTATATATATATGTGGACCTCGAGTCGAAATGGCTCAACGGTGATACAGGGCCTAACGTATACAATTCACCTACGCTATTTCTCAAAAGAGATCAAACTGACTTGAGCCTTCTCCGCCCGGTTGGCCGGGTGTTTATTGAGTTGAGGTGATTTCGGAGATAGGTTGAATCTCGAACGGGGTCTGAATCGGAGGCGAGTACCATCTGCATCAGTTGCTACGGTCGTGTTTGCTAATTTCACAATTACACCGTTGTACCGTTTGAGTCGACCGATCGGAAACCGGAACACCCGGCGTCACTCGATCCTCCGGAACCCGATCGGCCCGCCGGGGACACGAGGATGTGCGCCCCGCGCACGATAGTTATTAATTAACGGCCGTGGATTAATTTTATTGTTCCGGTTCGCGCGACGGCTACTGGTTAGGTTGGGTTATTGTTAAACCGGAAGGCTGCCGGGCCTCGGGGGGGCCCCCGGGGTCCGGGAACTAACGAGATGCGAAAAGTCCCTGACGTGTGTGCGGCGAGCAGTACGTCTTAGTGTGTGCGCGGAATATTTTAACAAGTGCGGCAACGCCATTTGTATAATATATTGTTTGACCGGCGACTGGGACGGCGGGTCGCGCGGCGCGGCAGCGGCCCGCCTCCGGTCATGGGAAACTGTCCGTCTGGAAAACGCACCGGGCGCTCGTCACGCCCGGGCTGTCCGGCGTACAATGCGAAATAATTAAATCCCAGTTTTTCCGGCGCGGCGGTTCCGGTTTCGCGTATTATATTATTTCTATTTATGCGTTTTCCGCGCTCGAAATTCCGCCGCCCGCGCCGTCATTATTATCGTACATCGCGCGCGCGCCCAAAAAAGGATTATATTTTTTTTCATTTTTTTTTTTTATTCCCCCGTTCGCACACGCGGCAATCGAATAAAGTGTGTCCCTCGCGCATGGCCGAATCCTTCTGCCTCGGTCGGTCCGACTGACCCGCCGAGAGCCGGACTTAACCGGCGGCGTCGGGTTTACCTACGGGATGCGGGGGAGGGCAGTACGACCGGGCGATTGGCGTGGCAAAATTCTAGGGTCGTCAAATTCGCCGTACTCGTAGTATTAAAAAAAAGAAGGTAGAAAATATATTAACTTTTTTTTTTTTTTTTTTTTGGGAGAGAGAGAGAGAGTGATAGAGAGAAATAGAGAAAGATAGAGAGAAAGAGTGATAGAGGGAGATAGAGAGAGAGACAGTGTGTGAGAAAGAGTGAGAGAGATAGAGATAGTGTGTGTGAGAGAGAGATAGTGTGTGAGAAAGAGCGAGAGAGATAGAGATAGTGTGAGAGAGAGAGAGAAAGAGTGATAGAGAGAGAGATAGTGTGTGAGAGAGTGAGAGAGAGAGAGAAAGAGAGAAAGAGTGATAGAGAGAGAGAGAAATAGTGATAGAGAGAGATAGAGAGAGAGGGGAGATAGAGATAGTGTGAGAAAGAGAGAGAGAGATAGTGTGTGAGAGAGAGAGAGAAAAAAATTTCTTAAAGTTTTTTATTGACTTTTTTTCTTGAAAATCGACCTACAACACCAACGTTCGAAAGCCAACTCCTTTATCATTTATATCACCGGTTCTTAGGGTTTCGTGGCACGCGGTCCGCTGTAAGAATAATATTCGAAGTCGTCACGGACCACGAGCGTAAAAATATTATTTCAATAACTCGATTTTTCGTATAATTTAACAACATTTGCACAGGATTTTTTTTTACACAACATTTTCTGTATGTGTTTTCACACATTGAGCCAACGATCCATTTGTACATAGTAAAAATAGTCTCGTGGATCTATAATGGAGCCTTCGGGTCCCAGGTTTTTTTGTAATCGAAAGAAAAATTATAATATCGACATAATATCACAGACTCAGAAAATGTCCAAAAAAATTATCATGTAATCAGCACGAATTCGCACGACAGATTCAGAAATTAGCACGTGTCTTATCGTGACGAGTAAAATCCGTTGAATGAATAATTATTCACGTGTCTTGCCGGCAACCGTCGGTTATTAACACAATATAATTTTTATTTTATAATAAATTATTGCAAAATACACGATAGTTTGTTTGTTTTTAGACGTTTTAACTTTCGATTGAATAACGATTTTATCGGTTTGATAATTTAAAACCGATAGACCTTCATGGACCGCAATTCAATTCTTTACGGTCTAGAATGTTTTTATGTTCTACTATCCAATACCAACGGGACACTAACGATTAGGCCAGGAAAAATGTTAACATTAAAAAGTGGTCGGGTCCGGGGAAATGTACGTTAAGTTACTACGGTTTTTAAATTTAACTCTGTCAATGTAAAAGAACATTTTACTTTTAACGTGTTGACTCGTTAGTGTTTTTTTTTGTCAATTAACATATTGCGAGTATAATAATAATATTCATTAACACTTGACCACCCTCGCTATATTATTTTATTTAAATATCGTATAATTATGTTACAATATTAAAAAAAAAGTAATATCAGCGATGACTTACTTAAGTGATTGAATTATCCGCCCGAGTAAGAATAATATTGAATTAATTATTTATTATTACTTTATTGTGTTCTTTAATAGTGTAATAAATAAAAAATAAATGATTTTTATCCGTTTATCGTTGGCGTGCAGACAACTAGATGGCGTTACGGTTATACATATGCGCAGTAATCGGATTTTTGTCTGCTGATCCAGTACACTTATATTAATAATATAAAATACTGATTGTTTTTTTTTTTCTCTAGACGCGATGAATCGAACACTTGTAATATTGTAAAATATACACAACTCAATAATCGTTTGAATTCAGTAAACGTGTTCCTTGCGATACGATGGTAATAAATACGATTCGGCACCTGTTGCGATTGAATATTCTGTACATTTTTGTCGAATCATTACGAAATTAAGTACATTATATACTTTTGCATATTTGTCTGTTTTTTTTTTTTTTTATTTACTTATTTCTTTTTAACAAGCTAATAATATTAATAATAAAATAGTGTTAATAATCGTAGCATATAAAATTTAATTTGATTGAATTGCACAGGTAAATGGCGAACACGACGACAATGTACACCCAATAAATATGAAAAATAAAACCATCATGATCGACTTGGAAACATTTTACATTTTCGAAAATGTAAAATATAAATATTATAGGAAACCTCTAAATAAACAAATCGAAATTGTCATAAAAATCTATTAACATTAGAGATGTACTCGCACCACCACTAAATTACATACGAGTAAAAAGAAAATGCAGATTTTCAAATTTTTTCTATGTGACACGTATTCAATACGTGAAAAAAAATATAAGCCGCCACGTCCATGAAAGGATATGCGAGATTAGTCGTTTTCTGTCGGATTAATATTAAATTCCGTTACTTTATACCCGAATCATTTATTCGGGTTTCGGGTTTCGGTTTTGTCGTAACCTTCCTGGTAACTGTTAAATGTAAATTTATTCGAGTGTTAAAAAAAGAAATGTAGTATATCAATTAACAAGCGAATTCAATATAATAATCCGATTTGTAGTAAGATTTCTGGATAAAAAGTGGTTTAGGGTAATAAAAAAAAAAAGAATATGAATAGACACACTTATAATAAAGTAAAACCAATACAGTTGTAACTACGTTCAGAATCTAAAATTTGATCAAGCGAAATGCATAATTTATATGTTTATATATATTTTTTTTTTTTTTTGAGAAACTTAATTTTAGTTTTATCAAATTTTATCTTTTTATCAGGGGCATTTTTATTTTTTTTTAAATTTTAAATGTAACACTAATACTTACTTAAATAATAGTTCTTAATTAATAAATATTTTTTAATATTTTGATGCACATTATAGTCGAATCTAAAAGTGAAATAATAACTGGATAATTTATTAGTTTAGATAATTCGATAAAACCAATTTTATTAACTATCCAGACAGGATAAAAGATTATTCATCGGGAGAAACGCGAGAAAAGAACGGTATTGGCGGAAAAAGTAAAATCTGACGTATTCGAAATGGTTTGTTATTTGTAAAACACTTAATAATTTAATAAATGGCTTCAAAAACTTGCTAACTTGTCCGATGTTTTTTTTTTTTTTTTTTTTTTTTTGAAATTAAAAAATCTAAATTTGACAATATTCTAAGTAACGAACAAAGTCTTTTGTTAAAAAAAAAAAAAAATATAGAATTTTGGAAGAAGTGTATTATTTAGAACAACCACTCAGAAGTTATTTAAACACCGCGTGATTTTCTCTCCGATACTGCTCTTAACTTATCACAAAACATTAAAGAAAAGGTTTTTTAACATTTGAATAGACTCAAGACGGCTATCGGAAAATACTTGCCTAAATGCGGAAAAGAAGACCACCGGATTGCGTTCCCTATCAGGGGAAACCATTTGCAATCTGCGGCTTCAATCAGCCCGAGAGGAAGAGGAATCGATTGATCTGAAAACGGATTCTTCACTTGAGGCAGCAACTAAGGGGAAATCCTTGGTCACTTTCTGGGCCGACGTGAACGGGGCTTTTTCGTCATATACGTTCGTTAAAAGCAAGTATCGCAATAGAATCCCTGTAAGTTTAGACTTACGGATTTGCTTTTGCAATCGGTGAATTCTGATATCGAACAATTGAGTGCGACCGGCCAGCCACGAGGATCGTATTAAAATTGAATTGTACGCCGATTAAAATAAATAAATATTTCTAAAAACATTTTTCGTTCATCTGTTGACTGTCCTGTGTATAAGTTAATGCATTTACAGTAGATGCGAACCGGGGGCGGGGTGTACGCGATAGAAACGTAAATCTTGTGAAACGCCGATCCAGAGGATTTAGTGGATGCCCAACGCTGGTGGCCGCCGGTGCAGCGAACCGACAAAAATACGGGGTCGACAGGTATTTTTTATTATAATCCCGGGGCAGGTACGCGCCGGAAGACTTTCACGGGCCGACGGGCGTGCCAAATATAAAAAAAATCTCTATACTATAGACATGGAATGTGCATGTAGTTATTATTAGGTACTTGGTACCGAACATTTTTCTACAGTGTGCAATAAAAAAATGCCTAATATATACCGACTATCTACAACACTAAATAAATCCTGACAAATCAGTTTATGAGTCCCATTTACACTAAAAAAAGTCCATACCCCTTCCCCTCCATTTTCAAGGAATACCAATCCCAATATCCTCAGAAGTAAAATACTTCGGCGTCCTAATTGACAAGAGATTGACCTGGGGTCCTCATGTCAAGTCAAAAAGAAAAATTCTCAATAGTCGACGCCACTTACTTCGCCATATTCTGAAATCAAAATTACCCTTCCACACAAAAATAATCATCTACAAATCCTTATTACGGCCTAACTGGGCTTATGCAATCCAGATAAAACCATCTCAAATACGTACCCTCCAAGCCTTCCAATCTATCACATTCCGCATTATCTCTTCCACACCTTGGTACGTATCAAATTCCACACTTCAAAATAGAAACAGTAAATCAGTTAGCCACAAAACATTATAAAAAATTACAGTCTCACTTTAATCGCTGAACGTGCTTCCAACTCACTTCCTAATAATCCCCCTCGCCGTCTAAAGAGAAAATGGTGTCGTGATTTATTAAATGTTTGATTGTTCAAACCATTTAATTTTAATTTAATTTATGTTAAGTTAATAATTAATAAATAAATAAAATAACGTTGGGTTCTAACACTGGATGGCCTCACTCCTCATGTGTTCAGGTTGTAAAATTGTTTTATGTATGTGTTCAAATTTGCTTATTATTCCCTGTAGCATAGATTGTAAATATTCTTTTTAAATAAAATAAAAAAAAACAAAATAAATGTAAAAAAAAAACAATTACGCCACGATGCCGTTCAGTTTATAATAGACAATATAATTTTAAAAACGTGACAAGGACGGATGCTCATGTGTAGGCCTCTGATCATTTAAGAAGATTATTTCTGTTCTACTATCCAATACTAACGGGATACTAACAATTTTTTTTGGAATTTTATTTCGAAATTAAACAATATATACATAAACTCGTATAACAAGCATAATTGATGTATTTATTTTATGTGGCCATTGAGTCTTCTGGGGGGGGGGGTTTACAGGAATGGAGATGGATAGTAATCTTTTAACATGGGGGTTGGTGTGATTTTGAAGGCGATTTCTGAATTTTGAGTAGTATAAAACTTGACTGTTCCGGTGAATAACAGTTAGAAGAACGGTTAGGAGGTTAGGTTAGGCGAATGTCCGACGGTGGCGACACCCGCCGGTGCAGCGAACGGACAAAAATCCGGTCGACGGGATGGGCGGACAGGTATTTATTATTATAATCGCGGGGTAGGTGCGCGCGCCGGAAGACGTTCGCGGGCCGACGGGCGTGCCAAAGTCCCGCCGCGGCACAGCGGGGTAATTATTTTCAGGGGGGTTTTTGGGGGCGTTGACGGCACGCCGGGCGTCCCGCCGGGAACGGTTTTCGGTACGCGGGAGGCGGAAATCGCGGCCTACAGACCGCCTCGGCGATCCCGACGAAAGTTTACGCGATAATAATACGGGCGGTGCGCGCGAAGAAAACCCCGCCGACCGTCGACGGTACCGCCGAATTACGGTTTTGCGGCCCGTTTATATTATATAGTTTAACGCCGCCGCCGCCGCGTGTTTTTACAGTCGACATTCACCTCTAATTTTATGGCCGACCGGCCACCGGGTCCGTCGTCCCGTCGTTTTATCATTTTAATATCACGCCCGCGCGTATACCGTCGTAAAATGTACCGCGGCGGCGCGGAGCCAGCAACAGTAACGCATCGCATCCGGCACTGCCGTCCATACTTCTTGTAACTTCGCTGAAATTATTATATACAGGGCGCGGCAGTTAGCCTGCGATAAGACAAGAGCAGGAGGCCTTAACAAGTGGTGTATTTTGAAATGCCGTTTTTATTCGTGCGTATTACGAAAATAATCATTCTGTGATCGCTACGCAAAGGGCTTTTCGTATACACTTCGGCGTTCCACGTGCGGAATCTGTTCCTTCTGCTAACACTATCAAATTGTGAATACGGCATTTGGAAGAAACCGGAAGTACCCTAAGTAGACTTGGACACGGAGCACCCAGAACGGTAAGAACCCCCGAAAATGTGCAGTTGGTTAGAGGACTTTTTTGAGGACGAGAACAGGACCGTCACTGTCACGTCCGCTCGTTATGTTGTGATGTTGGAAACTTATCTGCAGCATAGGTTGGAGGAAATGGCTGAAGAACATGATTTGGGAGATGTATGGTATCAGCAAGACGGAGCTACAGCGCACACAGCTAGAATTTCACCTGCTGTCTTGCGACAAATGTTCCCTGGGCGGTTAGTCTCTCTGAGAGGAGACATAGGCTGGCCAGCACGGTCCCCGGATTTAAGCGTGTGTGATTTTTTCCTCTGGGGCTACCTTAAGGATAAGATTTTCAGACATCGCCCACATACCATAGAAGAAATTAAACGGAAAATCACCGTGGAAGTCGAGGCCATACCAGTCGAAAATCATATGAGAGCTTCAGAGATCGTCTACAACAGTGTATCAATGCTGACGGCCGCCATCTTAGAGATATAATTTTTAAAAATAGGATTGAATACTGATTTAAATAAAAAAAACCTTTTCTCTAAGTTTTACTGTTCGTTATTTATAGCCCATGAAAACTCGTCAATCGGCTCTGCCGCCCTCTGTATATATATATATATATATATATATATATATATTTCAAGATTAAACGAATACTTTAAACTATATTGTGTTTTTTAGTCAATTTGAAAGGGGTAGGGGATAATCTCCTAACACACCACCCTGCGCATCCGTCACAGACAGAAAAATATTAAAAGCAACTCGTGTGGTGGGGGGGGGGGGCATTAACGTTCTAAAAAGTTTAAAACAAGACACGATTGATTTTTGTGTATTTGAAGTCATTTTATTTCTCACTTGAGAAATTTACAATTTAACAATTTTAGTCGGTTCCACCGAGGATCGTCAAACGTTATCATCAACGGTATGTTGAAACGCATTCAACGAACAAAACACAAATTGTTCCACCAATTTTTGTTAATTTCAATCAGTGGTGTGCGCAGGTGTTGAGTTAAAAATACCCAATTGACTTAAAAATACCACATTTTCTAGTCATTTTTACAATAATTTATTTTTCGAAATGTATACATTTCAGCCATGTGGCGAGAAAAATCTCGATTAATGATTTATTGAATACAAATTGGCAGTAAATACTACTCGATCATATTCCGTGTTAAAAAAAAAAAACAAAAGTAACACATTTTTTTCATTTGAACATACGGACATCGGTAAAAAAAAATCGAGAAAACAAAACGATTTTTTTTAGTGTTTCCTTAAATTATACAGCTTGATTTTATATTGTTAATAGAAAAAAAAAAAAAAAAAAAAAACCCGAAAAAAGTTAATACACTCGCGTTTTGCGTTTAGTCGATCACCCCGTATGGCAAAAATGCCTTTTCAAGCTTAACCTTCAAAATCCGGGTTGGCTTTTTTTTACATTTTCTCTCGGGATATTCAAAATAATTCGTCAATGATATTATTTTGTCCAGCCAGCCAAGTCCCCGTACGAATCGATGTGTTACAATCATTTTTGCAGCACATTCTCTCTCGCACAATTTTTTTTTTTTTCCTGTGCGTGTATTATTTCGATATAATTTTGAAATTAATTTCTATCAACGCGTTTTAAGTTCAATTTAAATTAATAAAATAATGTTTTTACCGGACGCCGCTCAGAATCGTTTTTTGTTTGCAATTATTTATCGTTGCGTATAAAGTAAATTAATGAATAAAAAAACTCTCGAACACGTACAGAAACAACTAGACTGCCGACTCCGCGAGTAAATGGGAAACCTGACAGCCATATACCGAGAGAACAGATTTTATTGAAATATGAAATATGAAATATGTGTTGACGCCATGAATAAAAAAAATATATATGAATATATGGTAATAAATAAAAAAAAATATATATATATATATATATTTTATAGAACCAATACAATGTGCCCTCCTCTCGGCATAAATTGATTGCCAAACTTCATATCTCATAGATGCAACTCAAATAACATTGGTTTTTGTTTAAACATTTTTTTTTTTTTTTTTTTTTTTTTTCCCTGGATTTCCCATTAAAATAGAATAATCATTTTCACCGTTGTTCTTCGGTTGTAACTCGACTGCCAGACGAAACACTACGGTTAGGAAACAAAACGGGAACAAATAGGTAATTATAATAACAATCGTAACGCAAATATTTGTATATAATAAACGGTTTTATTCTAACACTGTAATATCATTTTTTTTTTTTTTATATATATATATATATATAATATTATAATAGCGTACATTATTACAATATTGTTGTGATACATTATATTGTTATTATTAATGATGATTATAGTTATTATATATTATAAATGTATTACTATATAATATATAACTTAGTGCGTTTTCCAGTCCCCACGTAAATAATCTTACATAAATATCCACACGAACTAATAATAATAATAATAATAATAATAAAAAATAAAATTAAAAAAAAAAAAACAACTACGAAAATCAAATATTATAAATATTATTTGATGCAGTGTGAGAGGACAATTGTTACAGTTAATAACCGAGGGTATATCACGGGGTAGAAATGACAACAAAAGAATAAATACACTTATGTAAAAAGTAGTAGGTACACTATTATGTCTTATGTGTTACGCCCGTGAACAGTTAAACGCGACGAGTAATATAACAAAAAAAAAAAAACAAAAACAAAAAAAATTACTTAAAACAATATAAATTATAATTTATAAACTGTTATGTAAATGTTTGAGGGACCGAAAAACATAGTACCTAATAATATTAAAACATTATCGTGTCGTTTTCGGGAAAGTAAAAACAATTTAGGAACATTTTTTTTCTATATTTGCGTTCACACAGTATTTATATGATTGCGTAAAACCACCGAAACACCGCGGAGACGTTTTAGTATTTCTTTTTTTTTTTTTTTTTTTTTTTTTTTTTTTTTTTTTAATATTGTCGTTCGTATATTATTTACACGAAAAAACAACGATCGGTTTCAATTTTTATTTTAAAATTTTTTTTTTATGAAGTTTATATTATGTTAATATGAAATAGAAAGAAAAAAAGACTACTCTTTTTGAGAAAATGTCTACAACATTAAATGTATTAAATGTAATATCGTAAAAAAAAAAACCTGAATGCGTAACAAATTATCTAATATAGTATTAATAAAAAATAATAATAATAAAACAAACAATAAACATAGGTAGAGGTAGGACAGAGGACTTAATAAACTTCATTTTTTTTTTTTTTTTTTGCTTGAAACTTTACCGTTTTTATAAATATATAATATGTATCTGTATAATAATAAATAATAATAATAATAATAATAATTAGAAAGGGGAAAAAATCCTGAGTCGTTCGAAAACTTGAAAAAGAAAAAAAATTACTCATCGTTGTTAGCAATTGATATTTTGTAACGCCTATATATTTAGAAGAAAATAAAAACACTAATCCGATTTTTATACCAACACGTTTACACTTTTGAATAGAATTCATTTTTTTTTTTTTTTTTTTTAATTTTATATATATAATATAATTTATAAAGGCGACTAACACGTCATCAACATAGTGGACAGGACGATTATTATTAATTTTTTTTTTTTTTTTTTTTTTTGTACTTTGAATACACAGACGATTTTCACAAATACATCCAATCGTCTATATAATAATTATTATTATATTGTTGTAACTAATTTTAGAAATTTAAAATTTTCAAAAATTTGTTAGTAGAAATACGTTCTCTCTTAATACTTATTACACATAATATATAAATTTTTTTTTTTTTTTTTCAAACATTTAAACATTAATTTTATTATTATAAGTATATAAATATTAATACAACATTATTATACGATACATATACGATTCATCACTCGCTATAAACTATATTATAAATATATTAGAAAAAAAAAATAATAAAAACACCCTAACGTCATCTATGTCATACACATACAAACATTATAACACTACACTCGTATGAGTTTTTTTTTTTTTTTAATATATATATATATATATATATATATAAACTCGTGTTTTACTACTTATTATTTTTTTTTTTTTCGACGATACACACAACACACACGATTGCACACTTCTTCTAACAATATGAATTCGAAGCGAACAAAAAAAAAAAAAAAAATTGTTTATAATAATAAAACTCGGTATAAATAATAATTGTACGAAATTAATACACTAAACGAAGAGAAAAGAAAAAAACGAATCGGGTGGTTTTTTTTTTTGTTTTTTTTTACAGGGCGGGGGAGGACCAGTTAACGTTAAACCTATACAAAAAGTACACGACATATACGATTAAAAAATTACAAGAAAAAAAAAAAAAATACGCGTTGGAAATCTTTCGAGTATTTACGTTAATACAAAGATAATGTTGAGAGCGCGCGCGCTTGAGAGAGAGAGAGAGAGTGAGAGAGAAAATACGATTTACGTACGTATAATAGATTTTTACGAATAATACTCGGGAAATCATGTAAAAAAAAAAAAAAAAAAATTCCTTATTATAGTTACATATTATTGTTAAAGTACGTATTTCTCGTGAGCCGCGTATATAGTTCGGTAATATTTTCTATATACTATACGTGAGTTTTTTTTTTTTTTTTTTTTTGTCATTTACAAATTTACTAATATTCCACACCTATTTTGATTTAAATGTATACATAGATATTTATTTGATTAAATATTGCAGAATTTTGATCGAAAACTCGATTTATTTAATACATTTTTTTTTTTTTTTTTACCGATTAGAAGTAATTACGTAGAAAATCGATTGCAGCATACGATTAAATTGTCGAACGGTTCGACAATTTTGAACACTTTTTGGGGGGGGTGTTGGGAGGGGAATCATGGCCCACCGCATAACCGACGTGATTTTCTCCTCTCGTTTTTAGTTAAACTTTCATCATTATTTTTTTTTTTTTTTTTGTCCCCTCTTTATACAGCACACGCGAAAAAGCTCGACCCGAGAAAAAATGACCCACTATATAAAAATCACAACTTAATTGGAATAAAAAAAAAAATAAATCATTAACACGCACGATATACTTCGTTCGTGTCTATCTGCCTTGCGGACTTAAAACGATTTTAAAAATATAGAAAATTAATAGAGGAAATAAAAACGCGACACCGTTACCAAAATTATACTATTGCTATATGAATACGGCTATACACGCGGAAGAAAAAAATGTTAAAAATTCTCTAAATAATAATTAAAAAAAAAAAAAAAAAATGCTAACAAAAAAAAGTGCTAAATAAATAAAAATATAACGTGTATGAAACACTAATAAAATAGGTAAAATAGTTTGAATTGATTTTTCATATTATTTTACGCCTTATTATTTACTTCCGATTAATATGTTAGGTAGGTAGGCATTTTCGATTCTGACTAGATGCAAAACTAAATAAAAAAGAATTTCTAGTTCTTTCCTCTCTTTTGGGGTGGGGTGGGGGAGTAAAAGTTAATCAATAAAAATAAAAATACGTAAAAGAAAATTACTTATTCGTTAAGAAGGTACACACCACTCTACCCCGTCCTATTAAATATAATTTTTTTCCCGTCTCTTATTAATTTCTACACTTAACGAAATAATATTTAGCAAGAAACACAAAACCATTCCGAAACACATCTACGAATAAATGTATAATACTTACACATACGCTTACTTTAATAAAAAATTTAAAAAAAAAAAAACAACTCTAATACGGTTCGCACCCAATCGAATAATAATAATAAAAATAAAAAAAAAATCCTTTACACGCACATACTGGTAATGATAATACACAATATAATAATAACTGTACATAGGTAAAAAAAAAATTAAAAAAAACACACCTAATATAGCGATAAAACATATTTTATAATATGTATTAATAAACCGCAGTGAATATTATTTAAAAAAAAAAAAAAGTATATTTCATATAATACTTTTCGTAACACTAACACTATCTGTACATACTAACAAATGCGCTGTAACGAGTTAAACGAATAATATATATAATTTTTTTTTTTTTTGAACAGGTACAGATACAATAATATTATTATGTCGGAGTAAAAAAAAAAAAAAAAAAACACGTCTCAAAACCAAAAAAATATAAACTCTCCTAGAAACAATACGATTAAAATTTAAAACAGTTTGGGGTAAAGTAATTTTACGCCAATAATTTAAAAAAAAAAAAAAATAAAAATCAAATCAATATATATATTTTTTTTTTTTTTTTTTTTTTTTTTTTTTAATTATTATTATTACAGGTAAGTGTATAATAATATTGCTAATATATAATATTATCAATAAAATGAAGTATTCCCATTTGTACGATCCGTTCCGTTTTTTTTTTTTTTTTTTTTCCCATTTTCATTTTCATTTTTTAAACCTACTCATTTAGACTATATAAATAATCATATTAATTAAAAACATAAAATTTGTTTATTGTTGTACTATTTAGTGCATAATAACAAAAACATAAAGCAATACAAATCACGATTCGTAATAATAATATTAACAATATAATATGTAAAATAAATAAAGAAAAGTAAAAATCAAAAAAAAAAATCAACTTGGGCTAAAATGAGTTTAAAAAAAAATTAACTAAAGAGTATTCATTTCCGTATTATTAATAATAATAAAAGAAAGAATATGAAACTCGAGGTAGCTGAGGTATATAATTTTTTTTTTTTTATTTTAATAACGATTTGTATTTGTCTTTATTTATTTTTGCGCCCCCGAGTCGATTATCAAATAAATCAACAAAACAATATATTAAATTAAAAAAAAAAAAAAAACCCGTATACTATTTTATATTATTTGTATTCCATTTTGTTCGTTTTGTAAAATGTTTGTTTCATAATACCTATCAATAACACACGCACAAGTTAAAAAAAACTGTTGCTTTTTTTTTTTTTTTCTGTTGTTCCGTAAGTATAATTAACATATAGTAAAACGAATGGTAAACAAAAAAAAAAAAAAAAAACCAAACAAACAAACAAACAAAAATAAAAACAAGAGGTAGCCGCGTAATTGAGCATTATAGAGCAAGAATTAATAATATTTAATTTAATAAAAAAAAATAATAATAATAATAAATCATGTTGTACCGCGCGCGTGTCCAACCCATAGCCGATCGTAGACAATCGGAGATGGAAGTCCGCGGCCATTTTACCAAGGGGGCCAAGGACAGATCGCGTCGGTCAGTTTGAACAGCCACCCCCCCCCCGACGACGACGAAATTACTCACTTGTTTACGTCTCGTTTCGTATGACGATATATTCGAATTGATTACGAATATTCTTATCAAATTAACACGATACGAACGCAATATAAATAAACCGCGGGCTAATAATATCGACACGACCGCGCCCCCTCGGTATAAAATACGGCCCCGCCAAACTACTCCGCGTAATTTCCGTCCAGCTCCATCTAGTCGGTTTTTATAATAAGTCTATGGTCTCTAATCGCGCACACGCACCGCGTTTGTTAATTATTATTACGACGTCGCCATCGAAACACATTAAATATCAGCCCGTGTGTGTGTGGGGGGGGGGGGCGATTGTACGCGGTACACGAAAAAACGACAAAGAAATAATAATGCGCGCGATAAACAATATGAAAAAAAAAAAAAAAAATACGTAATAATAATAAAAAAATTAATTTTTACCGCTCAATTATTAATAATAATTACTTTAAATATTGTACTCTACGTATTTTATAATAATATTAAATTATGTTGTACTGCAGTTGTTCTAAGAATAATAATAATATTACATACTTACACAATATATATATATGTATATATATATATATATATATATAGATAATAATAAAATATTATAAACTCGCTGATATTCGACTTCCGGGAGTCGACGACATCACCCAGTATAATAAATATCACACACACTCCGCAAAATGAAAACATTTTTTTTTTTGTTTTTATTAGTTTAACTCCTCGCTGTTTTACACACGTGGAAATGAATAAAAAGAATGCTAGCCGGGGGGGGGGGTTAAGAAAAATTAAAGAAACCGTACTTGGGCCGAGCGCGCGACGACAAAACGGGAAGACTTATCATTGTAGGTATGTACTCTATTGTGTATGTGGTGGTAAAGAGAACTACTAATATTATTAGGGATAATACTAAAAAAAAAAATTAAAAAAAAAAAGTAAAAAATTCGAACCCGCTGACGGGCAGGATTCTCCTCCTTTGTCGTTGTCGCGCGCGCCCCCGGGCAAGTCCGATATCGTCTTATTTACAAATTAATGTTTTTTGGTTTTTTTTATTATTTTTATTATTTTTTTTTTTAACGGGGATCGCTGTACAAAATGTTTTTTATACGTATATATATATATTATTATATAATAATAATTATATCATCCAGTAGTTGTCTACTATAATAAAATGTTTTTTTTTTCTCGTCAAAAAATCACTATATAAAATAATAATAATACCTACCTAATTAGGTATGTATAATAATATTATTTCAAATCTTACGAATTAATGATTATTAAATAATTTTTTTTTTTGTTTTTTGATTTTTTTAACAAAACCACAAACGTAATATTCATAAAACTGCAGATGAAAAAACCATTTTTTAAAAGATGAAAATATTTATATACTTGTTGCTGATGCGTCATCATAACCCAATGCTAGGTTAATGCGTAATTACACTTAGACTAAACCCAAGTGATTGATGGCGGCCATGATGTCGTTGACTTTAGTGTCCCATATGGAATGGAGTAGCTTCTCGATGGCCACCGACGTGTAGTCGGGGGGCGCGTGTTGTTGTTCTTCTTGTAGTTGTTGTTGTTGTTGTTGTTGTTGTTGTTGTTGTTGATGTTGTTGTTGATGTTGTTGTTGGAGTAACAGTGCGGATGCAGCGGAGACGTCGGGTGTGACGGCGGCGGCGGCGGCCTGTTGGCGGCCACCGGCCCCGGCCATAGCGGCCGGGACCGCGGCCGTATGTTATGGCCACTGCCTAGTGTAGTACGGAACAAGCGGCTTGACGAAGTGATAGTCCACGGACGCGCAGTGCGGGCAGGTCACTTTTCGGCTGTAATCGCTGTAGAAGTTGAGTCGCTGGTGCGGCATCATCATAGCTTTTTGGCAGCTGTTGCACTGCGAAAGCACAAAAAAAAAAAAAACACGACGGTCAGAACTGATGGGCGTAATAAATAAATGTGGAAACAACGTTGATCTAGACGACTAGTGGACCCTTTGCCCAACGAAAAAAATCGGGCGACAGTAACAAAAAGTTTTTCTTCCCGGATGCCCGGGAAGAAAGAAAGACATTTTTTTTTTTTTGTCCACGAAAAGCATTGATTTATCATAGACCCCACGTACCCGGTCTAATATCATGGTCTATACGTATTTTTACGATAAATTTACGATGCTTTACACAGGAAGGGGAAATAAAATAAAATAAAAAAAAACATTTCTTATTTCATTCCCGTCTACCCACTATTTGCGTGCCTATTATAACTGGGAGCCGTGGCCGTACCCAACGGATCAAGGGTGATAAGTAAATAACAGGTGTGAGCGAGTATAGATCTGCGCGCCGAGGACGGACAGATCTCAGAACGACCGGCCCACCCGCTGACACGCGTTATCATACATTTAATCACCGAATGGGTGGTCTGGTCGTATACGTCTATGCTATATTGTCTACTGGATCGTTGACGCGGCACCGATTTATATCGTGGACTATTGTGTTTTTGAGGGAATCGCACTTTTTGGCGGTAACCAAAAAAAAAAAAAAACGAAAACGTGGCGTGTCCTACGTGAGTGTGTGTGTGTGTGTGTGGTTGGGTGGGGGGGGGGGGGTGACGGGACGAGAAAATGGCGCGGGAATTATTTTCCGACTTCAAAGGGCCCGCGCGTTCATAATAATACGTACGTATATAGAAGAATACGTCTCCGCGATTTCACGCCGGGAAATGTTCGCGCAGGTGACGCAAATTAATTAGCTGTTGTACGAGGAATTATGGAAGTTTTAATACGACGGAATTACTTTTATTACGCGCCGGTAATCCTTTCCCTCGTACGTATATATATTTTATGCACCGCCGCAGGGGTTGTCGTTTTCGATGAAAAGAGCTATATAGCAGAGAGACATTTCGGTCTCCGGTTAATTAGACCGGCTTTAGGCGCCCCTAACCCCCTTCCCCCAAGTCGCTATCGAAACGCCATTAAACATTTGTGCTCGACGACGGATAAAACAAACTTTACTAAAAACTTTGTTTTTTTTTTTCTTTGTAAAAATCACGAGTTTGCCCCGAATACTACTAGGGGGCCACCGTGAAATAGGGGCGGATCGAAAGCGAATCGTTTACGGGTGGAGGCACAGTGGACATTGGTAGTTTTACATACGCGAGCAGATTATGTCGGATTTAAAAAAAAAAAAAAAAGTTCCATTTCGTTATAAATAATATACACACCTTAAGACGTTCGTTGCAACACGGCATGGCGGCGAACACGTCGTACGCGTACATTGTGCCCATGATGAGCGAAGACCCGTCCCACTGAGTGGCGCAGAACCGGCAGCACAGTTTCCGGTCCGATTCTTTGCCGCTCAGACACTTCATGCAGACCGCGTTCAAGAACAGAGCGCGTCCTTCGTTTTTCACCTGGAAAACAACGGGAAACAACGTTCGCGTTAACAAAACGAGACGATACGGGTGGCGGCAGGTCAAGCTTAAAATTGAATTCGACGTATTATTTCATATAGTATTCTATAATCGTTTTAATAGTACTGTGGAAAATAAATACGAAAACAAAGACAAAGAACTCATCATAATATACGTATTTCATAATACAAATTATTATTGTTATAGACAAATAGGTATAAATACAGAGATTTTTATATGTTTTTCTTCGTGTTTTCCTTCCAAAATTTCGTTAAAACTGCCTATACCAGGCGTGCGGCGCTATGTCCTCTTATATAATATGAATTCAATGTTTAGCCGGCAAAATGCCTGTGCGCGCACTACCACACAGCTCTGGATTAAAAATCGACTGGCGCAAAAAAAAAAAAAAAAAAAAAAAGGGAAAAAAAGACGTACACAATAATGCGAGAAAACGTCTGTCGGAAACGACCCCCAGGGCGGTTTCCCGATTCATCGACAATAATAAACGCCCTTCTCGCGCATCGTCGGCGCTACCGATCCTATATATTATAATGACTTCCGCGGGTTTCCCTCGATTTCTGCCGCAGTTCCTTTTCGGTCTTTTAGGTAATACGCGCACGAAGACGTATAAGTAAGTAAGTACGAGATTTTCGAGGCCCGGGGCGAAATCATTAAAAAAAAAAAAAAAAAAAAAATACCCGCGAGAAGACGGCAGAGGAAAGGATGAAACCCGGAAGAATTCCCAAGGTTGTTTTCCTAAGGAAGGTGGCACGCACCACTAAGCGGAAATATTGCGACGTTTAATGGGAAATCCGAAATCGGCATGTTAGGAGAGTGAGTGAGAAGAGAAAGAAAAAAAAAAAACATTCCCCGCCACTGCCGTCGTCGACCCTTTTACGAAAATCGGCGGTCCCGGACAGACGAGACGTGGCCAGGGGTGCGCGGCCGAGAGAGCAGGATCATTAGACAAATAACGAAAGCGATTTTCGATGTTTAACGGGGAAAACGACGTCGGAATTCGCAGGGTCTTCGCCGTAATTACGATGACCCGAGGAGACGAACGCACGAGTATTTTTGTCGTAAACGTATATATAAAAAAAAAAAAAAAAAACGACAACTTATTTTCGCGTACAAGGATACACTCCTCGAAAACGCTCGACAGTTGTAATTAAGCAGATATTTATCGCAATGAAAATATAGTAGAGGAAAACAAATAGTATACGGTATTATATAGGTAAACGATAGCAAAAATTGTTGACTAAAATAATATTAAGAGGATTGCGCGAACTCGGTTTTCCAAATCTTGTCCAATTTCGTAAAATGTAAAAATTGTATTATACCTTTTAATGATGACATTTCGCACTAAAAACGGGCGTTTTCACGTTATTTACCGAAGTTAAGTATCTGACAAAAATTATGGCATTTACAGTAGTAGGATCATAAAAACGAAAATATTTTTGAGCTCATAAATAAAGTTTGCTCTGCATAGGTCGCAGCACTTTTTCAATTTTAAAAAATATATGCTTTGACCGAAACTATAAGTGTATAACTTATATCTTAACTATATATTTACATTTTTAAAATCGAACCACAGAAAGCACTTCACTTTTTATGAAACATTTGGTTATTTTCGACGAACATTTACAATCGAACCTTAACGAGCACATGTTGAATAAATCATATGCATTTCTTGCTTTGCACAGCCTTTCGCAGTTTTCGCAAAGATTCACCATCGTTCCCGATTATTTATGTTCTCGGTTCTCGGTCCATCTCTTAAATCGCCGAAATCCTATGTTACTATAGTGAACGGTGTTTTATTCAGCTTGCTAGTCAGTGTACTCGCATTATTAACTCCCTCCCAAGTATAAGTCCAGCCCGTTCCAAACCTTTTGATTTTAGATTTCGTTGTACATCCCGTACTCTTGCTTTTCCGGTTTCGTATTCATCAGTTTCAATTCAGTAGGCTAGCCTCGTGCCGTGTGCCCACGCGTCTCGCACCCATTAAAACTTCGCACTAACACCAGGATGTGTATAATAATACTCATCGGCATAATTGAAGAACCATTGTTTGACCGATAACAGTTCCCTTGAATGTCTATATTTTTTCGAATCTCCGAGCGTATAACAATGTCATCTGCATAACACGCTAATAGGGCGTAATCTCTGTAATTAATCGCATTTTCTTGATTTCCCCGCGTACGTCGTATACGTTGTTCAAGATCTATATAGGTTACAACGCGCGGGACACGAACAAAGCGCGTCTGTCTCTCCCGGTCACGGCCCGAATACGTTATACGAAATGTATAGATAATAATAATAATAATAATAATAATAATAATAAAATATGTTACGCACAATAATTGGAATGCACCCGTCGAAATATTTAAACCGTTTGAATTAATTATAACTCGTATTATAATACAGTCTCAACAATAGAAATATTTCCGAATAGTCGGCCGGTGGAATTCTCGCAAGATTAACGTCGTCGCAGTGCCGAGTGACGACTCGAGGCGCGCGCGCGCATAATAATAAGGACTTCGATTTGGATATAATTATAAATAAAAGACTTATGGAAAGAAATAAGAAAAAAAAAATAAAAAATCTGTACCGCCGCTATTAACGTCATTACAAATCTAACGTTTCGGGGCAAAGCACGGCCATTAAAAAATTCCATCGAAAATCTTTTTGTCTCGGTTCTTTCTATATCTCTTTCCCGCATCTTCACCACCCCGGGCCGGCGGTTGTCGCCGATAATTGATATTAACGAGGTGTACGCGTCCAAAATACAAAAATAATTATTTCTTCCGTTGGGCACCGTCGAAAACTCGCGACGACGTCAACGTGTCCACCACGCACACGCAAACACACACACACACACACACGGGGAATTGATACGAAAATAAAACGGCGGCGGCGAAAGAAAGAAAGAATAAGGCAAACAGAAATCAAGTGACCGACGGCGGGGCGGTGAAGAGAATGTTCATTTCGAAATCGAGAGGACGACCCGTGTAAACAACACCAAAACTCGACGGGCGACGATGGGGGGGTAGTACGAGGTGGTGGTTGGGTTTTAATTATAAACCGGGTAGATGTTTGCCTTTTTACCTCGTGTTTGCTTATATACCGCGGCGGAGCACCGATGAAGAACACCTGCACGCGCGCTACGATAATATTATATACTTAGACCCGCCGTTGCCCCCCCCCACCGTCTCTCGTGCCGTTTTATAATATAATACGCGTACCCTGGGCGGTGTGCTCGCCGAAAAGACGACGGCGCCGGAAAAAGTGCCGAAAATCGCGATATTTATACAACGATGATGACGGTCGGTCGGTTCCCCGACGCGAGCCAACTTTTTAATTGGAACCGCTACCGGCGTCGGCGATGTCTTTATTTGCGTTTTATGAGAGCCCGTGGCGCAGAGTGCCCGTCTCTACGGGAGCGTAATTAATTAGAAAAGCGCGGGCGCGGCTCGAGAGACGAACAGCCCTCGCCGCGGACGGGGACGACGACGACGACGACGACGACGACGAGTACCCCGGAGAAAATCCGCGACGCACTGTTTACTCGACGGTATAATATTGTACGCCCAGGAGATAGATCCAAGATTACAATAACGAACGAAATGTTCAAATATTTTCGCCGGGAATACATACAATCCGTAAACATTCGTACAAATGTACGGCGCGGCGGAACACGAGTGTTCAAAAAAAAAACGACCGAAATAATAATATGATACGATACGGTGAAAAAATAGAAATTGTTTTTAAAATGGCGCAGTTATTAATATAGCTACTGTATTCGGGGTGGTCGAGGATCTGTTCAATCTCTTTTAAAAACGCAACTCCGCGGATCTTACCCGCGGTGACGATTAAATTAAAAAATATCGGTACAACAAATGTTATTTATCCGTCCGAAATCGCCGAGGAAACCGATAAAAATAATTCGATTTTCGTACCCGATCTTGCTGAACATCGGTTGACGTGAGTTTCTGAGATTAGCGCGTCCAAACACGTAGGAAGTCTCCAGGCTTATAGTAAAAAATAATAACACCGGGTCGCGAAAACAGTGGGCTAAACGAATCGTAAACCCGTTGCCGTTACGCAGCACCGCAGCTGTATTTTTATTACGGATTATAATTGAAAATGTACGGAATCTGTAGATATTGTTTTATTGCTTTTATACATGTGTACGGGCGATTTGTGTTTGCGCTGTGCGCGTACAAAAATATCGAAAAACCAACAGTGTCGGCGGGCTAAAGATACGACGAGGGGAGTGGCGGATTTGCACACCGGGATCTTTCCGAATAAAGCCGTTTCGAAAACGGCGATTGTCGTATCGTATACGACGAAACGCCGTCGTCCGGGGGAAAATTAACCGGAGGGGTCAAACGTACGAACGACCCGAAGGGATTTACGGTGCGGTGGTAAAAAGACCGCGACGATTTAAGGGACCGGAATCGGGATAAAAAAAAAAAAAAAAAAAAAAAAAAATGTCCAGCGTTGTGCACGCGCGTGAAATATGCTTTGACAAATATTAGCTTGTCTCCTCGTACACGTGCATGTGTCAACATTCGCGCGCTTTGGGTACAAAAAAAAAAAAAAAGAAATAATAAAAAAAAAAAAAAGGTCCTTTTTATACGGTCAGACGATCACGCGTATTTTCAAAAGTCTTTTTCCTCGGTCCGCGGGTCCTTTTGAAAAAAAAAAATAAAAAAAAATACATACGGGTAGTATTTTTCCGGCGGATTATTTCGCTCGAGATACCGTTCCTCCGCGAATGTTTCCGGCGTATATTTAAACAATTTTCGAGTACGAAATAAAAAAAAAAAAAAAAAAATCGTTTATAACAAATCATCCAGTTTTAAATTTATTTCACGCGTCTACGCGGTATATTTCATTTCCCGTTGCACCGCTTTTACGTTAATCCCAGTGGCGGATCTAAGTTTTAGTTACATATAAAAGTCACAAATTTAAAAAAAAAAAAAAAAAAACCTATAACCTTGGCGTTAAGCCAATGAAGCTTCATTCGCTCCACCCCGCAACACCTTAATCCAACCGTGTTTAACGTGCAACACGATACACCAAGGGGGGTGGGGGGGGGTGTACAGATCTATAATAAAAAAAATTGTAAATGTATCCATAACATACGCGATTCTGCCGCACATTTTCGTTATATAAAATAATTTTTTTTTTTTTTTTTTTTTATCTATCTAAAAATGTTACACGATTCAACGTTAATATTGACGCGACGTTGCCATACAATTTTACGCGGGATCGTAAATCAATATAAAATATTTTTTTTTTTGTTTAAAAATGTGTTTTACCTCGACAGCATTTTTGTTGTATTGCTTAGGACTTAGGAAGAACGTGCCGTCTACCAGCGGGTAACGGTCGAACACCAGCATGACGTCGGTGCACAGGACGCAGTTGACTCTGGATTGGTTTTGCGCGGCCAACGATGACAAAATGAACGATCTGGTCTCGTCGTTGCCGTGGTTGCCCTCGTCTTCGATCTGTGAAAAAACCAAAAAAAAAAAAAAAAACCACGTCAGTATAATACGTCTAAGTACACGTGTACAAGTGTGTATTCTTTGTGAGAAAAATGTACCTATATATCACATCGGCGATGCGATGTAACGTTTATCGAAATTGGTTTGGATTTCAATCAAGACGGATTGCCGCCGCCGCGCTACTCTTTCGGACCACTAGACCCTTTTTTTTTTTTTTTTTTTTTTTTTTTGCTTTTTGTTTCCTTATATACTCTTATATTATTATTGTGCTCTGTCGATCCCGCTCGGACGACGAGTATATATAACACAATGTACGACGACGACGACGACGGTCTATTGTTGTGAAAAACTTTTGCCTCCTCCCCCGGTAAACGCGAACGAGAAGAGAGATTTTTTGATTAAACCGATTACTTTTACCTCTGACCTGATGCCGCACGGGTCCGCCCGCCGTCGCCGAATCGAATAAAAGCCAGTAAAGTCCATTACTCTTCTTTTTTTTTTTCTCTCTCTCTCGATACATACACGTACATAATATATATATATATATATATATATATATTCTCCTCTTCTTCTCGCCCGAACGAGATTTTTCTCACCAAAGTATATATTTGTTCGGGACCCCGCGGCGCAATTAGTCGGCTAGTTAATGGACCTAACCCGGATCAGCTACATATATATATATATATATATATATATATATATAGCAGTGGGACTATACGGCCTATAAATGGAAAAAGAAATTGCCACTGGCAGACGTATTGCACGAGAGGTAAAGTATATGAAGTATAAAACAGGATGAGGGGTAGAGGGGCAAGGGCGCGGTAAATCAAAATTACTTTTATATAATATACTTTCGAATTAAAAACCTTTGTGTTACTACAGAACGATTGCAACATCGGATAATAAACCCGAAACAGATAAAGATTAAAGATGATTGCTTTATATATATATATAAGTAATACAAAACCGATTCGCTAGGTAAGGGTAGTTATTTGTTAATTAATTTTATTTGTTATTAATAAACGTAACAAGAAATTCAATGCAAATAAACAAAAAATACGGAGAGTATAAAAAGAACAAAACAAAGCCTGGAATATTATATTACGTTGTGTGTAAAAATGAGATTGTAAAAAGAGATAAGATAAGGCATAGGTCAAGACGTTTTATTTGTTATTTAAAAAAAAAAAAAAAATAGGTATAGAATATTATTTTTAAAATCTGTTTGTACGTTCAATATGTTTTTTACAAATTATTTTCTTTAACCTCGTTATAAATACGCAACTCTTAAAATACCGAACTGGTGTTCAGACTAATTTCTACTCGTAAACACTATAATATTAACGAAATAATACAGATTTGTTTAAAACTACTTGTTATTGATTTCGGTTAAAGAACGACTAAAAATGAAGACAATTATTTTAAAACCACAGAAATTATAATAAAAATTGAAAAAAGGCTAGAATCATTACTACTTGCTGCCCTTTTTAAAAGAAACCGTTTACCATAGTAAATTATCATATAGACTATAGTGTTAATAAAAACAGAACGAGTCGTTCGCCGTGTGACGAGGAGGAGGAACACCGATGCAGTGAGATAATAATATATTATTATTATAGCCGGCCGAGTTTGTTATAACGCGTCAAAGACGTTTCGTTTTATTTTTTTATTTCGGGTAAATTGCATATTAGTATACTGTATATGTATACTGTTGTAATATCTCTCTCGCAGTAATCTTCGCCAATTACCCCCGTCGTATCGCGGGGCCAATTTTGTCGTCTCGTACGCGTATGTAAAACCGACAAAAGCCCGCGAAAACTGCGGGGGATGTGAAAAACGTTTTTGACGCGGAAATATAATATACAAGGAAATATATATATATATAAGGAAAACGATATCGCGAGGACGACGACGTCCCCGACGATATTAAACTCTGGAGTTGTTTATTTTACAACCGTATGTGTGTGTATATATATATATATATATTCTTTGTGTAGTATAGTCGAGGAGCAAATAGCTAGGGTAGGAGCGGTCCAATTTCATAACTGCGGTACCGAAGTGAAAACGAACGCAACTCTTTAAAAGACGCTAATAAACAACGTCGTCGTCGTCGTCGTATTCTCTCTCTCTATCTGCACCCGGAGACCTATAAACATGATTTCCCCTACACCCCCACCACTACTCTTTCGCCCCAATATTCACCTCCGGCATTATTGCCAAACACTTCTTATACTCTCCGGCGTATTCGATATTAACTCCCGCGGAATCGTTTTTCCGAGCTAGCTTATATTATATAACGCGCAGCGCAATTTTCGACATATTTGATTATTAAGTTACTATATAGTATACGGGGTGGGACACTTGAACGGCCTGAAAATAGTCATTTCAACCTTAAACGGCATGATATCCAGCCAATACTATTAAAATACGAAGAACTGACTTTGCAGAAACGAACTCGGCTTTAAAAATAAACCATTCGTACAACACATCATTTGTCCAAGACGTGTTATGCACGGAAAAACACGATATCTGCACAAAGATCTGAAATTACACCCTATATAAGGTGTGCAGACGGTACAAGAATTAATACCTATTAGATCTCTGTATATTCGCACAACTTTTTTTTGCCGAGAAATGATTTGAAAGTGAGATATGCCGTGCAATGGAAAACATACGTGGAAGATACGAGAAAAGACGGCGGCGGTCATCTTGAGGGAATAGTTTTTAATAAAAATAAACCGCACGCGATGTACTTTGTTTTAGTATAGTAATTCCCGTACGACGTAATCGTAATTTAACTTTGGAAATCGGCCGTTTTTAAGTGAGGTAGGAAAAAGATTCCCTTTTTATCATATACGCGACAATTGTAGGTCATCATTAATTATTATCGTTACAAAAGAGAGAGAGTACCGCGGAGGAGCTCGGTAAATCGACCGACCACACCTATAGCGCATAAAATGCGGCGGAGTCGACGATTATAATATACTTGAGCCGTCGTCTTAACGAACGCGTATTGTCGTCGAAACGGTACGCACAATGTGCCGAAAAGGGGGCAAAAAAAAAAAAAAAATACCACCCGACAGTCGCGTGTCACGCGCATAATGTTCTATATACGTATATATTTATATAAACCGACGACGAATAAAACGAATATTCGGGACGTGCGAAACACGTTATAAACAGAAAATGAGCAAATAAATGATACAATTTCAGTTTTAATTCCCATACAACAGAACCTGGCTGTAGTACTCGAAAATGCTCAGATTTCAATACAGTTCAAAACCTCAAGTCTCCGCGATAACGACTAATGCTAAAGGAGGCAGACTCGTAGTTATAATCGATTAAAGGAGTAATTTAATTATTAGGTATTTAGTGAAAATTCCAGCACTCTACGAATATTTTGTACTGAATACAATAAAAAAATAATAATAGAAACCTAAATAATTCCCGGTTTTCCCGATTGTTAAGGAAACTACAAGAAATATCGAAATAAAACGACCTTCCCAACTAGACGAAAAATTCGTTACCAGAAACTAAATTGGATGACCAAAGCACAAAAATTCTGATAGAAAAGTTGAGTGTTTATAATGACGTTAGGGAAAATCAGTTTATGTACATCTTGAATGTACAGAATGATTTTATAAATTCCGATATTATTTAGATAACAAAATGTAATCCCTTGTAGTAAAATTAGGACATTTTTTGTTCAGTGTGAAAATGGTGATTTTGTCTGTATAACATCATAATATATGTATTCGTCGTTTTTGATATTATATTCAGTCGCGTGTTTATTCCGGGTTTCGTTTTTTTTTTTTTAGCCACATATTTTATTATTTATTTGTGTATTAAGTATACATTTTTTTTTTTAATCCGGTCGGCCGTTATCGTTATTATTTAGCGGCGGTCGTCCGTCCACGCGCCGAACAAAAGCCCAATAACGGATTGAAAGTTAATTAAAAAAAAAAAAAAAAAAATTAATATACGCGTAGGAGCGCGATCGGATCGAAACCGCTCGAAACTTACAGTGTACGCGTAATAATATTATACCCGCCCGGTAAAAGCTCGTCTCCGATATTCAAATACGATATAATTTAAATAACAGCCAGGTGCCGTCTATATACGTACGTATATTTATTCAATTTGTAGATTGAAAGTTTTAGCGAGCGCTTACGCACGCCGCCGTCCGCGTGTTGACTTTATATAAACTTTGCCGCCGCCGCGACGTGTTTGCCAAACCATTTTATTTAATACGCGTTTGTGCGCGAAATTCCGCTCGGTTCGCGCAAGACTTAAGTGCATCAATCTCTCGTCCTGCGTGTGTATTATATTATATTATTATACGGCCGGTTATGATCTCTCTATAGGTACGTATACCAGTGGCATACCGGGGGGCGAGGGCGAAAGACGAAAACGTTTCTCGATGTCGAAACAAACAACGACGACGACGACGACGACGACGACGACGACGACGAACGCGGCGTTCAGAGTCGCGCACAACCCATTACTTATATTAAAATCTAAACGGGGATCGCACGCGGGGTTTCCGTCCGGAATTTCCATACGCAACGAACGGATAATATTATATTATAACCCCAATCGTAAAGGGGATTGGATACACCGACCGTTTCGTACGAGTCGTGTATGGGCGATTTCTCGTTTTTTCGGGGCCCAGAACACGCTGCTAGAAATCCAGAACGTATAATAACAGAATAATACGTACAAAAAATAATATTACCAGAAAGTTATTTCCCAGCTAAAAAACAGTAAATACAGAATGTAGTTTTCCAACAAGTAGGAATCCAGAAAATATATTAAAAAAAAAAAAAAAAACGGAACGTAAAAATCTCAGAAAATAAAACAACCCGAAAATACAATCACAGAAAGTAGTTTTCCAGAAAGTAATATCAATTTCTCTCAATGGGATTTCTACTTTCAGTTTAATCATTTTCTGGATATTTTAATTTTCTGGAACATTATACGCGTCCCTTTGTGTGAGAAGTAAACGATTATTATTATTATTATTATTAATATTATGATTATTATTAGTGCGGTTGACTATACAAAGTAATTATCAGACCAGTTCTTCTTGTGAAACACGGCCAACGACCAAAGGAGATGAAGACAAAATAGCGATCTTTGAAAGACGAATATTAAGAAGAATATATGGGCCAAAACGAAATAATATCACACAACAATATGCAAGTAGTAGCAACATAGAATTACAACAACTATATAAAGAACCGAACATAGTAGCAGTACTACAATATAGAAGAATCGGATGGGCCGGCTACGTATGGAGGTCAAATAGCCTAATGAAAGCGGAATCTTAAAATGGAAACCCCTTGGAAAAAGACCACTAGGCAGACCAAAACAAAGATGGATAGACAAAGTAAAAAAGACTTTGGAAGAATTTGGAATACAAGATATGGAAGTAGTAGCTCAGGATGAAGACAGGCGGAAGCAAATTTGTGTTGCGGTTATGGGCCTCAATGGGCTTTGAAAACCGGAGAAGAAGAAGAAAATTAGTGCGAGTGTCTGTTACCACCGTACACCCCGGCGAATAAGCTCTCTCGGACGCGCGCGCACAGCACTAGTCAACTTTTTTTATTGCTACTATTTTTTTAAATCGCGCAATTTATGCGACGAAAACCGCCCCAGTGTTTTTACAGTCGGTCCGATCGATTATGTAGTTGAAGCGATACGGATTCTTAAAACACATTTGGATTACGTACAATGGTCAGGCAACTTTTTTTATTTTTTAAACGATTAACAAAATGTCGTATATTTCTTGTTAAATTTCTAACGGTTAAAATTAAAAATATAAATTAAAAAAATATAGCCGTTCTCGTCTCTAAACTTTATATGCCGAATTAAAATCTGTTTTCAGAATTCGTATCGCATCACCGCATCGGTCGGACTGATTGCAGAACGATAGGGGTAGATGGTTTTTACCGGATCCGTCCTCCTCTTAACTAATTCGACGGACGAAAATTCATTTCCCTTCGAACGTCATAATAATAATAATAATAATAATAGTAATAATATTATACGCGAACCGACGAGTGGAAATTATTCACGGGCCCCTGTCCGAAACTCTCCCTCATCGTTCGCGTATAATATAATAAAATAGTACTCCGGTCAGAGTACGGCCTTTGCAGAGGGCAATTATTGTGAGTTTCGATCCTTTTTTTTTTTTTTTTTTTTTTGCCCCCGTGCCCTACTACTACTGCTGCTGCACGCACGCGCCCAGTCGTTTAAACTATACGAAATCGACCTTTCGACGTATACGGCGGACATCATTTGAATTGCAAAACGCGTTTTTTAAACCCTTTCTATTTTTTTATTCCGTACCGCGGGGGAAAAAAACATTTTTTTTTTTTTCAACGCGCACCACCGCTATAGTAATTCGGTTCGGTTCGGTTTTTTTTTAAAAAAATTTTTTATTGAAAATCGAATAATAGTGGGAAAAAAGACCGGACGACTCACTGTAATAACACAACCATTCACACAATGGCTTATTCGGATACATCCGAAATTATATAAAATATACGAGCCACTCGACGTTAAATTTACTAAAAAAAAAAAAATCGAAATCCTTTAACGCACACTTTATTATCATAATAATTGTCGAGTGGTGGCTGAGGTATATCGTACACTCCGGTTATTAAATCGGTGGCACTTTACTACTTCTAGTATATTATATATAGTTGTTATTTATCGACTCCCGGGATAGCCACCAATCCGAGTCGTTTCTCTTATATACGCTTTACAGAGGACGTATAATATATATATATGAAAACCATTTACCGATATAATATATAATATATATTATTATTATATATAGTAAATCAACCTATTCGGCGTACAGTAATCCCCTTTTTTTTTTTTCTTTTTTCCTTTACACACACAACCTACCGCCGACGAACATAAAAACCGCCGACTTTCTCCGATATACGCGTAGTAACGACCGACGCTGCTGCTGCTTCCTTCACATAAGAAAAACGGTTTTTCTAATCCGGAAAATAAGCAAAAACCGGTCACAAATTACCGCGATCGTAAAGAAAACCTAACCGTGCGGGCAAGACGGCGGACGGGGAAGTAGTTTAACGGCGTTTTTATTGAGACCGGTCGGTTTTTATCGCGCGCGCACGCACACGCGGCGCGAGGAGGGTAAATAAAATAAAGAGGGAAAAAAAAAAAAAAAAAAGAAGAAAAAAGTAAATAATAAAAATCCCGGAGAACGCATAAAAATCGTCGTCGGCGGGAAAACCCCGGCGACAAAACGTGTACGTACCGAGGGTTTTTGGCGGGGGCCGGGGGCACTTAAGAGAATGACCCTTTATAGCAATAATAATATGTGTGCGGCCGCATTGTACAGCCGCCAAAAATATATATATATATTTTTTTTTCGGTTTATGTCCCGATCGCGTATTTTACGGGCTCCGCACCAATGACACGTCGTCGTGTACGCGTTTGCCGCCCGCGAAGCTTTCAATTTACCCGAGAGCTCTAATCCCGGAAATAGGTCCGGACCGTTTTTCAGGGGAAAAAAAAAAAAAGCTCGCGTCGTCGTCCCCCCCCCCTTCACCTATACAATATAATGGTACAGCGCGCGCCCGTGTTGCGTATACGACAATAATATAACGACAAATGACTCGTATACGGAAGAAAAAACATAAATACAACATAATATATATATATATATATATATATATAGAGATAGATATTAAATAAATATCGTACAGAGTTTTACGATTTGGAAAACGATCGCAAAATATAAAATATATAAAACTAATGATTATATAAAGGTACGTTATCATTATATTATTCTACAGTGTTTACGAGCAAACGTACAATCATAGTTCAACACGTACATACGTATTTATACAGGGTGCGGCATAGCCGACTGACGAGTTTTCATGGGCTATAAATAACGAACAGTAATATTTAGAGAAAAGGTATTTTTTTATTTAAATCAGTATTCAATCCCGTTTTTAAAAACTATATCTCCAAAATGGCGGCCGTCAGCATTGATACACTGTTGTAGACGATCACTGAAGCTCTCATATGATTTTCGGCACATTTCGACTGGTATGGCCTCGACTTCCACGGTGATTTTCCGTTTAATTTCTTTTATGATATGTGGACGATCTCTGAAAATCTTATCCTTAAGGTAGCCCCAGAGTAAAAAATCACACACGCTTAAATCCGGGGACCGTGCTGGCCAGCCTATGTCTCCTCTCAGAGAAACTAACCGCTCAGGGAACATTTGTCGCAAGACAGCAAGTGAAATTCTAGTTGTGTGCGCTGTAGCTCCGTCTTGCTGAAATCATACATCTCCCAAATCATATTTTTCAGCCATTTCCTCCAACCTATGCTGCAGATAAGTTTCCAACATCACAACATAACTAGCGGACGTGTCAGTGAAGGTCTTGTTCTCGTCCTCAAAAAAGTAGGGGCCGATCACCCCAAATTGGGACACAGCACACCACACTGTCACATTAGGAGAGTGGAGTGGTCTTTCATGGAGCTGCCGTGGGTTATTTGTTGCCCAGTAACAAAAATCTTGTATATTTACAGTTCCAGAAAGACGAAAATGATGCCTCATCGCTACAGAAAAAAAAGTTGATTTCGGAGGAATTTGCAGAAGAAAAGCCCTTTGTGTAGCGATCACATAATGATTATTTCCGTAATACGCACGCACGACGAAACCACGATGTATACCTGTCCAGACCATGATTACGAATAAAAACGGCATTACTGTACAATTCAAAAAATACCACTTTTTAAAGCCTGCTCTTGTCTTATCACAGGCTAATGACTTCATTAAACTCGTCAGTCGGCTCTGCCATATCTATGGGTCAAGAAGAGCTAAAAAATCGCATTTGTTTTAAAAGGCCCAAGTTGATCTCAAACGAGACATACCGTTGGTAAATATTTTCGTTTTCGTAAACATCGAATTTTATATCCAGATACGTTTTAAACGTATTTGCAAAATTCTTGACGAGCGTCCCATGTGTCGCTTACAAAACACATAAACCGCGTTTATATTTTACCGTCGATATCTGCAGTACATAATTTACGGAAAACCTATTATACACTATATCATAATCCGAGTATGGTAAAACTAGAAAATTGAATTGTGTCGTTGTATAATTCGATTATAATACGAGCCGACGACGTAACGAACAACGCAGCGACGCATTTATTATTCGATCAATTATTCGCTCGACCTTTTCGAATGCGTATTATGAAATATAGTTTATTAAAAACAATATAATTCGATTTGGCCCCTTGGTAAGATTCTCACGAAAATTCGTCATTCGTTAACGACAATAACGTATGTACGTACGTACGTACATATTATTAAGACCAAGACGAGTCCGACGAAAAAAAATACGACGATAGTAATAACAATAAAAATTAACTTTTTGTCATATTCACAAACGGAAAGCATTCAATTGGAGACAATCAGCGGGCCGGCCCGTCGGACCATACAAGACGGAAAACCCAAGCCGGTCGTTTGTCTGGCGAATTTTCGGTAGCCGAATCAATTAAAAACGTTTATTAAGCGTAATTAATGGGCGGCACGCGCAATTGATTGCCGACGACCAGAAGACCTCCGATGATGACCTCCGTGCAGTGTACTTAACGAAATTTGTTTGTCATAATAATTGACATAATAATATCGTGGCTAGCGTCGGTGTAACCGATTTGCGTGTGGGTGCCGATTTTTTTTTTTTTTTTATTCTAAACGAAGCAAGTACGAATGTATTGGGTTCTACTAAAATTTTTTTTTTTTTAATTTTCCTATGTCAACGACTTTTTTACCAAGATTCTTGTTCCTATTTTCAAGCGCAGCATATTTTCCGTAAGCATTTTGGATCTAGTCGGTGCATTATGGTCGCGGGGGGGGTCTTTGTTTGATTTTCGTTGTTTTTTTAATAATTGAAAAAAAATGAGAAAATAACAACGGCAATAATAACGAATTCTTTATTTTTTTTAAATAAATTTATTAAAAAAAAAAATAGTCAAAGAGGCCTGAAATTTTTAAAACATTCTGGTAATTTTTGAACTATTTATAGACCTTTGAAATGTTCTGAGTTTGTTTTAATTATTATTTTACATAAGTAGCACTTGGTTGTAAAATCGTATTTTCCAACTTATGCGAATAAAACTTTTTCGGTTCCATAAAAATATACAACAATTCGAAACGACAAAAAAACGGACAATTGTAAATTATATTGTAGTTACAGACAGTTTTTAATTGAAATTTATCAAAAACTTTTTTACCGGACTTCGCCAAGAATCGTTTTATGTTTGCAATGATTTATCGTTGCGATATAAATTAAATTCCTTTCTATATCGTTTCCAATTTTTAATTTTTTTTTTTTTTTTTTATCTATTCTAGATTCCGAGCCGGGATTTATTATTTCGACTAATAATCTTACTCCGATCGTTGACTTATCGCGGGCGGTTTCCAGTAATGATATTTCTGTAACTATAGAAACTCGACAAATAAAACCAAGAAAAAACGGAAAAAATATATATTAACCGAATTACCCTTAACATCGTACATATGTAATATGTCAACTTGCCACGCCTATGTACAATAGTACAGTAAAATGAACAGTATTCACTATTTTTTTTTTCTTCCAACTGCGGTGTACAGGGTATATTTTTGTTTAGTTTTCCCTCGAAAAACCGTTTATTTCCGTCGTGACGACGAAACGCGAAAGAACCGAAAAGAATTTTATTCCGCGATCGTGGCGAGGGGCAGTAGCAATAAAGGGATTATAAATTAAATCAGTACAGCCACAGCAGACGTCGTCGTCGAGCTATACGTACACAGGTACCACTGGAATAAAATGCGATTGTCGAATACCGAATATACGCGCGACTTCAAAAGAATCGGTTGAATTTGCGTTTAAATTTACAAAGTGGAAATGTAAGGGGTGGCTTTTTCATTTGCAGATACTTTTATACTATATATACATATATATATATATATATATATATATATATATATATATATATATATATATATAAATATACCACGACGACGACGACATAAGGCGAACGACGCTCAAAATTATTTCTAAATCGAATTATCAACCCCATTGCACATAATATGTAAGTATATATATATATGTACTTTTATACATATAGAAGAATTCCTCTTATTTCTCTTTTTCGAAAACACTCCTGGGCGGCGAATCTGCTCACAAAACACTTTACCGGTAATAATAAAAAGCGTATACCTGCTGATGCCCACCAACCCCCTCAAGTTGTTTTTCGATTAGTTTTAAGAGGAAATAAATTTAAAACACGGTTCTTGACGAAATAAATTTAAAAAAATACGGATTTTTCTATATAAATGCAAAATAATATTATATTATTATATAATATATTGTAAAATAAAAATCGAACGATCAACTTGAACGGACGACCCTACACATATAATAGGGTACCCGTTATTTTTTAGGTAGTGTTAGCCTAAAATTTATTCCAATATATCTAAAAATAATGTTCGCAAAATTTAAGCTAGATTGGACTTAATTAACAGGGAGTAATTTAAGCTCAATGTTTTATGAAAAAGTGAAAATCTGTGTTTTTCGCTTATACTTTCTGAAATCTTAATATTACGAAAAATTGTATTAAATCTTTATCGTAGAACTGATTGTTTCTTAAACAAATGTATCCTATGTATACTTTTCCCTAACATTGAAACTTTCATTCAGAGTCAACAATTCGCTACGAGCTCTTTTTTTTATTAATTGTCTATTATCGTCTATTTAAATTATTATCGTAGTTTTTCCTCCCTTCTACAATCTTATTAAGATTCTCGGTTATATATATATATATATATATATATATATATATATATATATATGTATACGTATATACTCGTATATATCAGATATAAATAATATTAGCGAGTATAGCGATTATTGTAAAAATAAATAAATAAAAGATAAACGCGTGGAATCTGATTTTGGGAAAAATTATAATATCAACGCGTGCCCGAAAACAAATCGAAAACGACGAGAAGTCAAAACCGATGTCACGGATCGTTAGTTCGGTATAAGCATATAATAATATGAGTTTTATTTTTTCCAGTCGTGTAATCTCCCATGCAATATCACACAATATGGGAGAAACTGCGATGGAAATTCGGCGAGATATAAGGTGGTATATATGTAGGCACGTATAGAAAGTAATATAAATAAATAATATAATATAATACCGACGCGGCACTGCTGCTCTCGCGGATTTAGCGGTTCATTCGGCACGAATATCCGGGGGGAGGTGAGGGCCCAAAATCTGGAAAAACCTTGTTGCACACGCGTACGAATATATATATATATATATATTTGTACGCAGTCTCGTATTTTCTAAAAACGCGCGACGCCCGAAAAAAAATAAAATAAAATAAAAAAAGAGTTATTACTATACGTTCCGTATATAATATTTCCCCTCGGCGAGCGAAAAAAAAAAAATCGCATCGAATTTGTTTCGCCCGGCCGGTTTTTATTCGATATAACACCGCCACGCCGCTCACCCCGGACTTGAGAATATCTCATATTATCTCGTAAAATATACACACACACATACAGGGATTCGAGTGGCTGTGGCGGTGGGAAAACGGGGTGATAAAAAAAAAAAAGAATATTAAATCACTCGTGCGCGGCCGTATATAGAGGCCGTTATACTACTGCCAAAAGGAGCTAACATATTTTCTTCTCGCCGAGTATTATATCGGACCTATTAAACGGGAAGATATATTTGGCGTCGTTGTCTGGTCGTCGGAAAAGCAAAAAAAAAAAAAAAAAAACATAAAGCCACGCCATACCAGAAACAATAACATTTACATAATAATAATATACATTAAATATACCGAACACGGTACTTATATATATATATATATATATATATATATATATTTAAAAAAAATAATAATAATAAATAAAACGATATCCGACCGAAATCCTGCAAATAATATTATAATATACGAGATTATATTATTATTATTATTATTACATATAAGAGACCGCGTTTCCTATATTTTCCGATGCCGATTTTTATTTATTTTTCTTCCATAACACTTACTCTCACGAGTTAAAACAAATTGGTTTATTAACCGGGTATAAGAACGATTTCCGTCCGTCTCTTTTTTCTTTTTTTTTTTCTTTTAATTCTATATCGTTTCTATAACCGACTAGAATATTATAATGTTTATATGAACGTAGCAACGAAAACTGAAGAAAAAAAAAAAATTACAATTTAACAAACGAGAAAGACATTTTCAACGTCGGGAAGACAAATTTTTTCACGAAAACGGACGACAAAACGCAGAGTACTATAATATATATATATAGTGCAGCGGTATTATCCGCATGTATAGTAAAAACTTCACGTTAAGTGATTTTTTGCGTAATTCCATAAATCTGTACGTATATATATATATATATATACTCGTAGTATCGGGTTGAACAGAAAAAAAAAAAAACAGCCGCGCACGTTTATAGAGAATTTTCCTAAGCGGATAATATCGCGGCTATACGACCGGAGACGACGGTACCTATTTTATAAGTATACGGGAAAGGAGAGAGAGAGAGAGGAGAAAAAGAGTACGATTCGTTTGAGGAGCACTTTTGAGAAGAAACCTCCCCACCAACCGCCGTCACTATATATATTATATAGGTACCTACGGTTTTTTTTTTTTTTTTTTTTTATAATAAACAGTAATAACAATACTGTGTGTAAACACAGACTCGCGAATCTCTCTCGGCCGAGTCATCGAAAACGTTGCGGTTATGTACAGGCTCTGTACGCGACACGCGCGCAATTGTCGTCCCGTAAAAAAAAAAAAGAAAAACAACCCGTACCACCTACTCGATCGTACGCATATACATCGTACACGGCTTGTTAGGAGCTTAAAAAATAAAATAAAAATATATATATATATAAAAATCTATCGGAAGTTCTATTGTCAAACCTAAACCCGTGCAGGACCTCTCTCGCCGCATCATATTGCTGATTGTCGTCATCCAGGATTTTTTTTTTTTTTTTTTTTAGATTGTTACCGTTTACAAGCGAGGGAACCTTGTATCGCGAGGGAACCCGCGTCTCTCGACTATATAGATCGTTGTCCACAATCAGCCGGCAAACGTATATGCGCGCGCGCACACACACACACACACACAAATATATATAAATGTTTGTACAATAATAAAAATAATAAAAAAAAAAAATATATAAAAAAAAAACCGCCCGCGGCGAACAAATCAAACAACCGGCCGGGATTGATATTCTGTCAGTTACACGCGAGGCCCGCCCGCGTATGCGTACGAGAGGGAAAAAAAATAATAATAATAATAATAATATAACAACACACGACGATGACGAGTGTATGTATTTTTTTTAAAAAATATTTTTTTATCATCTGACTTCTGACGTGTCCCTCCTCTCCAGCCCGGAAACGTTTCAGGTGAATTTCCAAAAAAAACCTTATCTTTGTGTATTATAATATTATATACGGAAATAAAAAAAATACACGCGTTTAGGTACGTTATTGTTCGACGACTGGGGTTTTTTTTTTTTTTAAGCCAAAACGAGCGCAGTATAATCTGATCGAGCCCCGGTCTATACAAAAATTTGTATTATAATCGAACACGAAATAATTTTGAAAATTCCCGTATAGGATAATCGAAACGTATAATTTTTATATTATTTATAGGATAGATTATAAGCACGGCCAGTAGAAACAATTGAAGCGATTTTATTTTATTTGTTCGTCCTCCGACGAATAATCATCATATGATATTATAATTTTTTTTTTTTTTGTTTTTTTTTTTTTTTATTATTATTATTATAAACTTTGGGGTGGGCAGTTAAAAACGCGATCGTGAGAAAATCGCGCATTTCGGCTGACTCGGGAGTAAATTTTGTACGGACGCGCTTTACGTATACGGAATTGAATTTCATACAAAAAAAAAAAAAAACAAAACAAACCGACGGCGATGGAGAAGAAACGATGAAAATAAATTTATTTCTAATACGCGCAAAAAAATATTATTAAAAAATAACGTACCTCGGGGAAAAAACAAATATAATAATAATAACGTGATAAACATATCACACGGTGACGACTATTATTATATACTCGCTGTGCAGTTGCAATAACGTAGGTTTACTATTATTGAATTACCGAGGGCAAAAAAAAAAAAAAAAAAAAAAACAACTAACGATTATTTCCAAAACGGTGCCCCGGAGAGAAGTGCTTGCGACATCAGGGGAAAAAAAATAAATGAAAGTCGTATTATAAACCGTAGCTGCTGCAGTTAGTTTGCCTATATCCGGCACCTGGGAAGTCGTGTCGCGACACCGGGTCGAAGGGGAAAAAAAGACGACAAGTTTATGAAGTTTCGCGTGACGATTTTCGCGGCTGCAGTGTCTCTCGGTCGCCGGGGGGGGGAGGGGAAATTGCTTGACGATCGGGCGTTATGGCCCCGGGAGATGAAAAAAAAAAAAAATGTAATAATAACCGTTATCTACACGTTATTTACACGGTTTTTCGGACGTTTATTATTTTATTTATTTTTTATTTTTTTTTTTTTTTTTCAAAAAGCGTACGGGACGCCCCTCCCCCCCCGGGTAATTTAATTGCGCCATAGTAATTTTATCAACGCCGCCGCGGAGGGTCCGTACGATTACCCAGACACGAAAGAGACCATAACCGTTTTCTTACTCCGCCACCGCGGTGTTCATATTCTTCACGTCTCTTATCTCCCGGTAGAATATTCTTTTCGACGTTTATCATCGCCCCGGGGCTCGACTATTATTATTGTTATAATATATTCATAATGCACGTGAGATTATTTATTGTTTGGTTTTATTACAAAACACGCCCGTTATTCGCGTCAGGAACGACGCAGAATGAAAACGCAAAGAAAGCAAAAGGCCCAAGTATACGTATAATATATTATAACGTAATAATATAAAAGACACGGTTTTTATCGGCAGTTTTCCACTCTCGGACCGGACCGGAGCCGAAGCAGGGCGGCGGGCCCCGCCGGTTAAAACCGTTACCGCGCGCGCGGTTACAGATAAGATACCACACGCACAAACTCTTAAATTATAATATACATATCGTTGTTCTCCGAACGGATTACGATTATTTTTTTTATTTTTTGGGTGTAAAACACACAAACGCCGGAGAGAAAAAAAAAAATAATATATATACTTATCGACGAAATTGTCTTATCTCGTTTTTTTTTTTTATTATTATTATTATTTTTTTTTTTTTTTTTTTAGAGTCTCGCCTATGCCGTTATCGCGAACGTATAAAGTATATTATAATAAATAAATAAACGAGCATTACGTCTTATGTCCCCACCTCTCGCACCCAACGACAACACGATTACGAGGAGAACAAGCGAGAGGGGACACCTCCTTTGTATTCTTCTGGTAACAAGTTTTCGACCGTCGTCAGTGTGTTTGGGTGGTCATTTTTTCCACCCTCGTACTTTTTTTTTTTTTTTTTAAATAATGTAGGGAAAAATAACCTTGATTTTTTACGCGAATACGGTTTTCCGTTCGAAAAAAACGAGAAATATTTTTATTTTTTTATTTTTTAAGCACAGTCTATAAGACGTGAGGCAATTTTCAAACCTTTCCGGCGGTTTTTTTTCGGGGGTGGGGGGGTATGTAAATAAAAATGTTTTCGACTTTATCGTTTGTACGAGTTCAATACGAGTTTCCCCGTGGTCGATACTTATCGTATAGAGACGAAATGTTTTTTTTTATGAAACTCGTGTAAAAATCGTGAATATTTTTTTTTTTTTTGGAAAATATTAAAACGTAATACATATTTTTCGGATCGCGTGATATTTTTACATAATATAGGTATTTTTGTATGAAAAATCATCCCTGTCCGACATTATTAAATAGGATAGGGTAGTATAGTATTTTTTTTTTTTTTTTTATGCCACCTTCGTCGTCGTCGGTGCACAAGTTATATATATATATATACTTTTTTTTAACAAGTTATTTTACAGTGAGTGCACACAGGACGCACGAAAGAACCACCTACGGATGGATAAGAGGATGATTTTCGATCGGAAAAATATTATATTCTTATTTTCGGGCAAGACTCGTATTATTATAATATCGTATAGCGACGAGGACGGGCAACACGACTGCCAACTATTGCGCACAAACATGCGTGCGCATACAATGGGAACCTTTTGACGACACACGAATGTACAACATAATAGACGACGTGTATTTAGACGAAAAAAAAATAATAATAATAATAAACGAGTCCCCCTGCTGCTCGGCCGAAACAATTTTATCCGCATATAACCAAATAAAAAACTATTAACATCGAATGCCCCACAAGTCAATCGAAAATCGTCAGAACGTTTTGAAAATTCGTCCATGGGCTAATATTATAGTATGTTCTGTGCAAATTTCAGCAAAATTAATGCGTTGAACGTAATAGTGTTTTGATAAAAAAAAAAAAAAAATAAAAAAAACTTACCAGAAAACGAGATGAGATAATATTTGTGTAAACATTATTATGGAATTAAATTATACACCGTTTTGCTCTAAACCAAGGTTAATGGAAATAAACAGTCGGAAGAATAAACTCTACAATGTTCAAATTTGTCGACAGTAATAAAATAAAAAATGATATTTTTTAAAAATTTTAAAAGATATTGATGAAAGTTGATAAGACGTTAGTATAACCGAAAAAAAAATCTATAGATTCCCTCCAATCGTTGGTTTTGTATTATTTTTTTTTTTTTTTTTTTTTTTTTGTCGACTGTTAAGCTACTGAGTGGTTACGAGAGGAAAACACGACTAACGACCGCAACCTCTTAACCCCGAGCTTAGAATTAGTTTTTCGATCTTGACTAAATATCACCGTATCTTCCAAACCTCTCACCTATACGACGGTGGCCTATCAGTGGCGCCAAGTATTTCCGGCCTTTGCATATGTATATATATATATATATATATATATATATATATATATATAGAACTAACCGCTTAGCTCTGATACGTCAATATAAAATCCTATAAAAATACACCGCAACGGGTATCGAAAAAAAAAAATAGAAATTCGGAATTCGTTACCACGGCTCAGATGCGAGAAAAAAAAAAAAAGAAGGAATTTGTTGCGTATACGTTTTAAGAAGATGCATATTATTGGCACGAGCCTTATATCCACTGCAACAAGGCGACGCCGTCGCAGAAGAGTAATAATAGCCCCCAGGAAAAAAGAAAAAAAAACTTCACTTTCTATACGGGCGTTTATAATGGTGCGCCACTCCGGCCGGCGAGCGGTTTTTTTTTTTTTATTATTATTTTTAATTTTATTCATGTTAGTAGGAGCGTTTTTTTTTTTTTTTTTGCCCTTTATCGGCTTGCTTCAAGGTCACATTACGAGCCGAGGCAACAGCTACGCGAGCGCGACTAGAAGAATTTTATCCCGGCGGTTATTTTTACAGGCCCCCATGAAAAAGACGATAATAATGATAGTAATAATAATTATACCGTATCGTCGTATACGTTCCGTGCGATAATTTTGTAAATAATAAGTTATAATTTGTTTTTTTTTTTTTTTTTACTGAGACTCGTCGGAATTTCGAGTTCAAAAGTCGTTTAAAATCATTTGTCGCCACGACGCCGCGGCGGTAATTGTGCCGTTAAACACAAATGGACCGTTCATAAGCATAAAAACCGAAAAAGAAAAAAAATTACTGACGCCGCGACGGCTGGCGGTGGTATTGTATTGTATTTTTTTAATGTTTTTATTTTTTTTTTATTTTTATATATATATATATATATATATATATATATATATATATATATATATATATGTGTGACATATGCTCTTCCCTCGCTTTCGTAAGCGGTTTTTGTCAGCGCGACAGACGACGTTATATAATATTAATATTATTATACTCGCTGACTGAGACGTTATATTACATTATTTTCTTCTCCTCGCGTATATTCCGATGGAATTGTCAAGAATTCACTGTGCACAAACAAAATTACTCATGTAATAATATAATAAATAGTATTTGTGTAAATAAATACGCGTTAACAAAAAAAAAAAAAAAAAAATCATTTTATCTCGCGTTATTATTATTACGCGATGTAGGTGAACCAATAATTTGTCAAAACACATTTTTAAAAATCGCAATAAATTATGGACACCTCGAAACTTCTAAAAATTGTCTCGTAAAATCTAAAATTAAATACCTTCGGAAACGAAGGTATTGAATCGTATTCAAACTATAATAACGTAACAAAATGGCATAATAATTGGTAGGTATATACCTCTTAAAAAATGAATAAATATATTCACAAGCGAAGGCGTTACTAGACCTTCTTGATAGGAGGTGGAGAGAAGCAAACATTTTAAACACACTCCAAAATATCACAATACTATAATTTCATGCGTTTTGTTCGAACTAACTAGCATGTTATTCTTGATAAAAAAGTTAGTTTTAGTGATAAGACCTCCTAACCTACACGTTATCTCTTCTACGGTCTATTCTCTTTGAGCCATGAGGCCTTTAGACTTATAAAACTGTAGGGAGAGTACAAAATCCGCAGGGGAAGCGACTGCATTCTCTGTACCGTCTGCGTTCAACAGTTATAAAATTTAATGACAATATTATTTTTTCGGTCTCGCGATCGTAATGGCGGGGAAAACTATTAAAACACACATTAAAAATTACAACGTAATGTTTTTCTCCGCTAAAACACAATCGTAAATTCGATTTCCACCGCCGGATGTATTATTTGATGATAAAGGATAAAACAAATTTGAATGGCTTTTCCTATACACACCTACATTTATCGTCGGACCACGATAGTTTCCCGAGACAACTTTTTATACGTCCGGGCTAAGTATATCGTCAAATCGCGTCCCCCTTAACATCGTTGACAATGCAACACAAATCTCTCACGCGATTGCAACAGCACATAACCCTCCCCCTACAGCCACCGTCGTCAACGAGATTTAGAATATATTATTATAATACAGGCGCGTCGGATTAAGGATGCGAAAAAAAAAATTCGATTGACTGCGCGTGAAAATTCGGGTTTTTAACGAGTTTTTTTTTTTTTTTTTTTGTAGCACAATACCGTATAGGCGGAAAAACCTGACGGGCGACTGATAAAAAAAAAAAAAAAAAACGGATTCTGTCGTTCTTTTATATACCTATAATAATATGTATCGCGTGTGCAGTATTAACACATCGCGGTGCAGAGGGGAAGCGAGCAGATTATCCTTTCTGCGGTATAACGCACCGGGCGGGTGAGGAGGAGACGAAATTCGATCGGAGTGAAATTCAGGGGGAAGGGGTCGGGGAAACTATATTACAATATATATATAAATTGGCGGCGAGAATTATATTATTGCAAAAAATAAACAAATAAAAAATTAATAATTTCGAATACACTCAGGCGTACGTACACCTGACGATCGGCAAACATTTCGCACCGCACAAAGAAAGTGGATTTCCGGTGACCTGCGGGGAAAAAAAAATAAAAAAAAAAAAACCACCACATCGCGTACTTATAATATATTATTATACTACGTCGTACTTTTGCAGCTGTCGTCCCGTTATTACGAAAAAATTACCAGATGGCCGGCTGGAAATTTCAACTTTTTTTTTTTTTTTCTTTCCATTATTATTATTAATAATTATTACTATTAATAATAATAATAATAATAACAATAATAATATATACAAGACGATTTAAATCAACAACGAATAGTTGTTGAGAAATGTTAGTAGTACGAGAAACAAAAAAAAAAAAAAAACAGCAAACGTATTCGACGTGATATTGTTTATAACTAGTAGGACGAGGAGGACGAGGGAGTGATTTATCATTTATAGATAAGATTTGACGGTTTTTTTTTTCTTCGTGAAACAAGGCGTTACCTTTGTGTGTAGCGGACGACAATATTTGTACGGTTTGTGCGGTCGAGGGAAAACAAACTAGAAAAAAAAATTAATATTTTAATTCGAGTCAACATTACCGACGCCCAAAGCACGGCATCGTCGTAAACCGATGTTGTTGTTTTTTTTTTTTTTTTTTTATTCTGCTACACAACGCAGCCATAATATTATAGTCGTTGTTTATAGTGTCGACGACGACCACGGGGGAAATAAAAAAAATAAAAATAAAAAAACCTATAGACACACTGCACTATAAATATGGTATTACAATAACGAGGAGAAAGAAACAGAAAAAAAAAAAAAACGAATCAAACCGATTTCTTTACTACACACCGGTATAATAATTATTATTATATATTGTCGAATAATCGATATTTTGTAACACATCGTATTTTTTATATAATAGGTGGCCAGTTCAATTTTTAATACGCGAATCGTTTTGCAATGTCCTTGACAAAAAAAAAAAAAAAAAAAAACCTAATAATAATTATATCGTCTAATTATTATTATAAAACCGCACACATGGGGCATTATTGCATAAAGGACGACGACAGTTGCAGACTAGAATAGATCCGTACTTACAACAATGCGTTCGAGCGTGTAATGCGAAAAAACAAATTGGTTTCCAGCATATTTTTTTATACGCCACGGGCTTCCCTACCACCCCCGCGGGGTCGTAATTTTATTCGCCCGTATAGTATATACGTCGTTTTTTTTTTATACTTCTTCTTCTTCTTCTTCCTCTAATCTATATAATATCAGAAGGCACTATTATTACCATTATTATTATTACCATTATTGGCCGTTACATTTTACGCGATCGCTAATAATAATAATAATAATATAATCCACGTGCGACTACTGGCGAATATTTTTTTCTGTGCGATAAAAACAAACGATTATATCTTTTTTCCATTATACGAACGCGTGCTGCAGGTTTTTTTCACAGCAAAACACTGCCCCTCCCCCCCCATACTACCGTAGTAGTAGTAGTAGTAAATTATTGTCATTTTTTTTTTTGTTTTTAATCGACGCAATATATTTCGGTTATTATTAAAAAAAAAATAACCGTACCCTAGCCAAAAGTGTGAAAAAAAAAGTTTTGTCAATAATAACACTATCGCAGATTCTATATAACGGCGCACGGTGTATGAAAAGAATTCCTAAACATTTAGTGTATCCGTTACACTCCTGGTTCTATCTATACAACGATTGTAGGAATACATTTTTTAATAGATACATAATGCATATATATTATAATAGAATGTGAAACCAGTACTACACTGGGCACAATCGAAAAGAAACAGTTAAAAGGCATTTGAAATGCGGTGTTATACCGCGTCTTATAAGACGTTCACGATTGTCTCGCGTTGTGACAGAACAACGAATGAAAAAGTCTTAAGAATAAAAGACGAATTTGGTATATTGTAAAAAAAAAAATAAAAAAATAGTTTGTCGAATAAGACGAGAGTTGAAGGATTCAAGTTTTAACAAAGAAGCGCGGAGACTCCGTAATATTGTAGACCGGAAAAATAATAGAATTCCTCACTCGATGATGGTTTCTCCATGTAGGTTTGAGAAATGAAACAAAATAGAAGGTTGTTCTGTATATATTTTAAACATTTACAAAGTTTTACGCCTCGCGATAATATTTGCATTTTAGTCGAAATTAAAAACCATCATTAACAATAGTAAATGGGCCAAGACAATCACGTTATTTCTAACGTTATCCGTTCTACTCGGTATTTGTTTTTTTGTTTTTTTTTTTTTTTTTTTTTTTTTTTTATACTTTCCATGACTATAATTTGACGAATAAAACGAGGGGATCATTGGGGACGCTGGAGATTTAACGACGGTACGCAGCTACCGAATAGTTTTAATCTTCCGCGGCGAACAATTGGCTTATATACAAAAGAGGAAAATAACGTCATAATAACGAAAAAAAAAAATAATAATAATAATAATAAGAAAATAATCGAATCGCTGGGAGAAAAGAGGTGCGGCAGAGGCCCGCGTAAGACGAGAGCAGGGAGGTGTTGCTCGGTTAATTTTTACGATTCGGTATAATGTCGCGTCTTAGTATATGATGTCCGGAATTAAAAAAAAAAATAAAAAAATAACGCTCCGCTTTACACAATTAAAAACCAAACCCTCTTCATTCCTGCTGAAGACAAACCCCTCCGAACAAAAGACAAAAAAAAAAAAAAAATCATTCGCCGACGACACGACGTAATAAAACGCCGAAAAGCTAAAACGACGACGGCGGAGCAACAATTATTAAGCGTTTGATGCGAGATTCTTGCGGATGCTGGGCGACTTAACGACCGAGAAACGGCGATGCAAGTATTTTATAATTAAGAGCCGGGAAAGAGATCAGAAATTGTCACGTTACACCCGAAGAGACGACAATTTTTTTTTTTTTAATTCGTCCGCGCGACCTCGAAATAATATAATTTTAACGTTTTACCGCTTATTATAATATTATTATTATTATTATTATTATTATTATTATGTTTTAATAAAGACGAACGGTTAAAAAAACGACACGGAAACACTGCTGCGAAATCGTCTCATTCGCGTTTTCCCGACATCATCTCCCATCCAATCGCATTTGAATTTCGAAATAATATTCATATCCATTTATATATTATAATAAACAGCGTACCACCATTGCGATATGAAAATTAGTGATCAGGTATCCACCCACCTATATTATTATAGTTTTTATGTCACGCGGTACCTGAAAACCCCGGCCTACACGGTGATAGTTACTACCGCGATAGTAGTAGACGTGATAGTAGAGAGGAGAGTTCGATAGAATTTGTGAATTTACGCAGATAGAAACGTCCGTGAAGAAATCGTACGTACACGGCGATAGTTAATTACTATCAATTTCAAACTATACAAGCAAGATTATAAAATCGCATGGTAAAACACTATATTCACAAATCAGGGAAACATTTTTTTTTTTATCACCAGAGAACACCGCCCGCACAAACTTGATATATTATAAAATTAACTGGCGATTTTTATTTTCGTCCGTATAAAAAATAGTAAATAAACTAGAAAAATTGAAGTACCTACATAAATTTAAAAAAAAAAAAAAAAAAAAACGAAAACGAAAACTACGGGAGACTAGATCGACGCTTACCCGCCCCTCATCCCACGAAAAAAAAAAGTTCGATTTTAAAATAAATTATTTATACCAAGGAGGCGTGTGTAAATAATTCGTGTACACATAAATTATAAATAAATAATGTGTTCGGTTCAGGGACGCGTTTGATTTTATATACATATATATATATATCGTCTATAAATCACGCGCTCTTAATTCGGAGAGAACATTATTTTCATTACGTGACGGCTGTTTGGACGAGAATATACTGGTATTTAAAAAAAAAAAAAAAAAAAACAAAAAAACGTCGCGGAGTAAAAAAAAAAAAAAAAAATTAATAAATAAAAAGAAAAAAAAAAACCGCCATCGTTCCTACGCGTAATATTATTATAGTGGTTTATTTTTCACACGCACTTCTGGTAACGAAATCTCGGTCACGTGATTCGCGATCGGCGACGATTGGGCAAATATAATAATTATACCGTCACGTGGTTATTGTCAAACGCATTACCATACTATACGAGTAATTACGTCCGACGATAAAATAATAATAATAATAAAAAAAAAAAAAAATTAAAATAATTATTATTATCGATAGACGGCGGTGTTATTATTAGAAACACAAACGAAAGAAAAAAATATCGCGCGTTTAATATGCGACAGATACGACGACGACGTCTCGTATATTTTTCACAGTATATATCGCGCAGTACATAATAACCGAGTAGGAAATTATATAATGCGATAGTAATAATATGATATGATAATAATATGATAAAACATTCAAACGAGAATATCCGATGCACACAATACTATACCGGGTAAACATTACGCGATAAAAAAAAAAAAAAATTTAAAAAAATGACGCGTACCTTCAGATAGGAATTGTCTAATATATATTATAAATATATAAATAGTAACGTAATCTATTTGTTGTTTTTTTTTCTTTCTATTACAACGACACAACAAAAAACGTATTCGTGTGAAAAACGCTGTTTTTCAAGGTGTGCGACGTTTATCGGAATTTAATTTTATGTTATCAACACGTTGTCGTTCCTAACGACTGCCGTATGGATAATATTGATTTTCGATAAAAGTCCAAAACGACATAAAAACGAACGAATTTCGGATAAAATTTTATATTGTTTTTTTTTTTTTTTTTTTTAATCGTGCCCCCGCATCGAAGTCGCCATTAGTCATCGAACGGCAAGTTCAAACTTTTTCGACTTGGATATTTGGTGTACGCCTCGGGGATAACCCCGATTAGCCTTTACTAGTTGAAAAAAAAAAGTGTCTCTCGAGGTGATAGAAAAGAAGAAAAAAAAAAAGCACTTTTCACACGATCAATCATCTCGGCCGTCGGTCTTTCGACGATGACGCCGCCAGAAAAACGTCCTCTTCGATAAAAACCGAACGACACACGTACACGCATAGTATTAATATAAAATTAACTAAACATAATATATTGGCGTGTTTTTTTTTTTTTCTCTCTTTCTCTCTCTCTCTCTTTAGACTTTTCGACTTTTCGTGCAGCATAACGTCCCCGCACTTGGACCGCACGTGTTACTGCACAACAACGAATAAAACAAAAAAAAAACGCCGAATACAGTCGTGGGAACGACGGCCCGTACTATTTACGATAGTATCACTATTATTATTAATATTATTATATCGTATTATTTTTATTATTATCGCGCACACATGCGGCGGCAGTCGCGTAAATTATTAAAACTCCTCTCCTCGTACCTAATAGATGTAATATAAAAAAAATTATTATTTTACGGGCTCGTACGCCGGTGGAGGGTTTGGCGAATTTTCGAGACAAACGATATTAATAAAATGATTTTTTCGAAAATAGTAATAACGCGCAGCACGCAGCACCGCCTCCGTCAGAAATATAATATAAAATCGCCGGACACGGCGGTCCGTTCGTTTTTAATTCAACTGCTGCTGCGCTGTGTGTGTATAATGTGTACGACAAAAGCCACTAAATCATTTTATATATTACACACACGACCCAGACGTGCCTACGAAGTAATTTCGTATTTGTGCGAATATTGACGTTTGCGTAAGACACACGTCGAATCACACGTTTTCCGTTCCGGAGGCTTATTATTATTTTATATAAAAATATCTATCTGATCTGATGATTAATCTTTAAAACGATTTTTGTTTTTCCCAAAAATTATCGTTGTCTGTCAAAGTTGTGCAAATAAATAGCTCGGCAACTTAAATGCGCGTGCACGTTCTATGCGATTGTTGCACAACGACGGAAACGCCCAATAAAATAAATGAAAAATATATATATATATATATCAACGAGTGACAATAATTATTATTAAACAACTTCAACTAACAATGGCCGTAAAACGTTTTAAAAATATCGAATTTATAACAATAAATAAATAAACTATCCGTCATACGACATTCGCGAAGAAATAAAAGGCGCGACTTTCCTTATTGAATTGATCCGTTTACTGTTTCTTCGAGATTGTGAGCTGTATTATAATATTATAACCAGATATTGTATTGTAGCTCATTTTTAGTTTGTGCCCAGATTACAAAACAATACACGGATAATACTCTGATTTTATCTTTTAACAATAATATACAAGAAGAGACTGCGATTATGTGCATTATGGAAATATCGAAATTCTGTATACGTAAAACTATTGTATTCGGGTGCAGATTCTGAGACGTGGTTCTTCGTACGAAAAGTTCACAGGGAAACTATATTTGATGTCCGAACAGGGTTATCAGGCAAATGTAGTAACTCATCGCAGAGTGTGCCCTTACTTAAAAAAAGGGGGCCCTCTGTAGTCGAAAAAGCCTCTTTCTTGACCATCATAAGTTTTACAACGTTTCACGCACTTAACCGTAAACACATTGATTAAATGGTAAGTAAAACTAAATCAATAAGCTCACTGCAGATGACAAGGCACAATTCTGACCTATTATCAGCTATTCTTATCACGATACTATAAATCGTGAATTGTTTGTATTCATAAAAAAATTATTGAAATTCAAATTGTTTACACTTATACCACCTGCTGTACCCCAAGTCCTGAAATTAATATTATGGTATGGGCCTACGCAGGGTTGCTCGTTCAAACCCTGCGGATTGGCCTGTGATTGAGCAAGACCCTATATATTTAGGAAGAATGCCTTTAGGGTAACCGAACCTAGGTCAGGGCGGTAAGGCTGTACCGAGTAGAACACCGAGGCGACGTGGCCGGAAACCCACCGGAGGGAATAGCCGCAGAGAACGGGGCAGGTTCGGTAAAAAAATGTCTTCCTGCCGACAGACACATAGAGCTATTGTTTGATCATATAAAAAAAAAAAAAAAAATTATTTGCACGATCGTTTAATTTGTCTCGCGTGCCCGTGCGTGTAACTGCACACCGCGAAGAGGAGTACTCGTATTATGACGTTAAAAAAAATAAAAACGACTATAAATATACACGAGTACACTAGCATTTTAATTACACTTAATGGCACGGCCCCGCACGACGGTTACACGTATGTACGATTACGATAAAATAATTTGTGTACATAAATAATCAGAGTGGTAGGTAGGTAAGTATAAAAATTAGGGCGTGCCCCGCACGTACATTTATAAATATACAGCGTGATATTCGGGTACTTATATTGTAATACGTATATTATTATTTATTTATTTATTTACTCTCTGACGTATAGGGAACAAAAAAATGTGCGTTTATACGCATTATTATTATTATTATTATTATGTTAAACAATACGCGTGCGCTATTCGAACGGCCGATTAATATTATCCAGTTTATAATAAAAACACAATAAATCCTATTATTTGAATATTGTGCGCTGCGTCGTCGAGAGTAAAAAAAAAAAAAATCTATATATACATACACACACTTTCGAAAAAACATATAATATTAAATAGTTACGAAAAAAAAAACCACGCCCTACAAAACAAAAAAAAATAAAAAAACCATTCGTGTCGACAGCGTGAAATTCGTTATTGTTTCTCTTCGGGAAACGTAGAAAGAAAAAAAATATATATATATTTAAAAAAAAAAAAAAAAAAAAGGATTCTCTTCCCGCGAGCGCGTGAAACTGGTCCCCAGACGACGATGTCGTCCGCGACAAAACAAAAGCTTTCGAACCGGTTTCGGCCCGTACCTATAATGGTTAAATTCGCTAAAAATCGATCGCCGGGAAAATTTCGTCCGATCGGGTTACTAACGCGCGCAAACTAAAAAAAAATATATATATATATATAAAAAACCGGTCTCCCGGCGTTAAAGTGGGCGTATAGAAAGAAATAATAATAATAATAAAAAAAAATTTTTAAAAAAAAAAGTATAATAATAAAATCAAACCGGTCGTTTGCGTGTTTCTTCGTTCGGTGGTACCCAAACAAAAACAAAATAAATAATAATAATAAAATAAAATATTATGTACCCGGCTATAACACGACGCGGCCGCTCGTTTCCACGCGGACGAAAAAATGGGAGGAGGTCATCGAGTGCTGCGCTGCTACGGTTGTGCAGCAAAATAATACAATGGTCACGCGAAAATCTCTATATATAATATATATAATATAAAGAAAACGATTATTTTATTTTTTTTTTTTTGTTTTATGTTATTTTTAAAAAAAAACGGTGAATATAATACGTGCGAATATTATTATTTTTTTTTTTTATCGCGAGTTGTGAGATTTATCGTTCGCGTCGTCGTTGTCCAGTGGCGCGCAAGAGAAATGTTTAATCGAAAGGAGTAAAATAAATCGTACAACTTTCTTCCGAATACCTACACCCACCCGAACAGGAGTGGTTTAAAACCCCGATCCGAAAATGCCAAACTTTTAAGTCATTTCCTTAGCTAAAATATATAATTTCGAGAAATATATAAAAATTACTATACCTATTCATAGTTGTCGTAAGCCAACGGGGAATGAGCGAGATGATATTATAACCTCTAACCCCGTCACCCCGGCTTACGTCACTACTGTCTGTGTCGTAAAAAGTTTTTTATTATTATTATTATTATTATTATTATTATTATTATCAAGAGGACGTCACAGTAACATTTGCCGTCGGTGTCTATCTACCGGACAATATGGTAAAAATGTCCTTTCGTACTTCCATTAGTACCGAGTAGGTAGCCTGTAACAATAAGAGAGTGACAACCGCGGGCATTTCTATCAATGCACACGGACGGCGCCATATTGTGTAATTTTCCGTCCAAACATTGTTATCAGCATGGACAAGTATAATAGGCTCTCCGATTTATTGCATTTCAATAAATATGCTCAGTGTGTTTAATAAAAGATTTCAAAAACAAACATTAAATCAAATTAGTGACGTATAAAACTATAATATTATCTGATAATATTGGTTGGAAGAAATTTTATCATTGACGGTGGCCACTCTCTTTTGCTAGGTTCTCTAGTATTTAGGCTCTAATAGACTTAAAGACAAATTATTTCAATAAGTTAACGACAATATTTATTATGCATCGACAGAGGTATTTTTCGATTCCCAGATAATCTTTTCGTACATCAAAATTTAAAAAAAAAAATATTGTAGAATCCCTCAGTGAGAACATAGCAAATGTTGACGCCATTAATTAAGTGAAATAATTTTCGATATACATTTATTATTACAGGCTATTGGAGGTACGTTTTTCCTCTACTGTCCGTTAGACAGACAGAGTCAGCAAATAATGTTACTCTGGCGTACTCTTAAGGTTGAGGACTTAGAATGACTTAGCTCTCTCTTGAGATACCGTCAGAACGTCTGATAACGAGAGCGCAGCCAATGAGAACGCCGTATTCGCGGCCGTCTAGCGATTTGTTCCGCCGCTTTTGGTTGGTTGTAGACGGGGAGAACAAAAAAAAAAAAACGCCAAACCAAACAGATTAGCGATAAATTACGTAGAACACACGACCGGATGAGCAGCTGCGCGCACGTTCCCGACATCCAATTATCTTTTTATGTCTATGATTTCGTTTATTGCACACGACGTACACGAGAGGGGGGGAGCTCTCATAATATTATCATCCCTGTATAATGTAAATACGAAAAACATTTCGAAAGTACGACACGTACCCAAAAGCGCATTCGAAAACGATTGGCACGTCTTCAATTTTCCGTAACCGCTTATTATCGTAGTTATTATTATATACTTATTGTTATTACGGTAGTCGTTCGGAAAGGCAATTTTCGGGAAAACCGAGAAGCTCGCTCCACGATAGAAAATCGAGACCATTTTCGCCGAGTCGCACACCACATGCGACCCGAATAATATTTACGGTCCTAACCCACCGTCTCTTCCTCTATTCGACCGTTTTTCCGCCGCCACCGCCGGTCTTCGTTTGCGCATCAATATTATCGGAAATCGCCCAGATTCGGTGGGCTTAAACTTACAATCGTCAACTGACAACACTATCCGCGTGTTCCTTAATTCATCTGCGATGGTACCGGAGCGGTTGTTTAGTTTCAAATTCGAAAAATCTGATGTCAGCTTTGTCGCTCGTATTGTTCACGAGATGCGATCACATTGTTGGTATGGTGATAACATTTAATCCCATAATGAGAAACCGCGATGCTACGTTCTGCAGTGTTTCCTTCAGTTTTGTTAAATATGTTGATGCACAAATATATAGTACAAAAAAAAAAGGCCATAAAGAACAATACCTAGAGATGCTTAAATTCTAGTTCGGGAGGGGGGGGCAGAGAGTTCCTCCCGCAAAAAAATATCTTCGTGACAGCGCAGTCTAGTGGACAGTAGTCAATAGAAAGTTTCTATAGAACACAACGTACTAATAAACTAACCGATTAATAACCAAACTACTCTTGTGACACAGGACTATTAATATTGCATTTATCGGCCAATGATGAAATAGTACGATTTTAAACGATTTTTATTTTTTTTTTTTTGATTAAAAATCACGAGAGTTTCGAATATTGTTCACTTGGGACCGCTGCTGGTCAAAGAAGGAAAAATACATTTGGAAACCACGTCGGACGAGGAGAGGTCACAACTGCGGACCGATATAAGCCGTTCTATTTCGTTCGTCTTATACCGTGGTATAAAAAACACCGCCGCAACGTCGGGTTTGTGACGTCATTGTAAACACGATGGGAAAAAAAAGAAAATGAAAACGTTTTCGTGAAAATCCGAATCGTACGCGGAAAACCGCGGACGGGGGCGAACAATCATTAAATTTAAACAAGACGGCGGATATTCCGCCTCCTGCTGGTGGGTATATTTACTGCACCACTCCGGTGTACTTCCTGCACTCGTAATAAAATATATTATTCAAAAGATCTGCAACTGTGTCGGGAATACCGTCTGGCGCAGCGACCACCCATTTTTTTTTTTTTATTTTCTCCAAATGACGAGGCGGCGGATAAAACTTTCTTTGGAATTCTTCTTTTTTTTTTTTTTTTACCACGCGCACCGACAGCCCTTAAAAATAAAACCGCTAAAAAGCGCGGCGTCGGTTTTATTATTATTATTTTTTTTTTTCCATGTTGACACGGTTTTTCCCGGAAGGCGCAATAGTAATATTTTCGTTATTAATATATATATATTTTTTTATTTTTTTTTTTTTCACAGCATAAGGAAATGAAGACGCGAAAAACCGGCGGGCGGGGGAGCAATGTGAATACTGGTGTTATAAAAAAAAAAACCCCTCGCGTATCCGATGACGATTATGCGCGACGGCGTGCGGATTGTGACAAATATTTGTTCGGAAACGTGTTGTACCGCATTTATACAAAAATGTGACATCGCCAGATCAAAATCTGCGACACGTACGTGACGACAAGAAAATTATTATTATTCACAAAACGCTCGCGGCGAAAACAAATAATAATAATAATAATAACACTCGTCGCGAAAAACGCGTGAAATACTTTTTTTTTCTTTTTTCCCCTCCGGAAAAATAAGACGCGAAACTAAAATTACATACACAAATGAACGTGATGACCTAAAAAAAAAAAAAAAAAAATGAAGTTTAACACTTTCCCGTAAAAAATATTTAAATTTAAACAGATTATATTTGATAGTTCAAAAAATTATTATTTTTTTTTTACTAGGATTTAGGAATATTGAATACCGTACGTATTTGATACACGTAGTTTAAGTTGCGATTTTTTTCGAAATGCCTTATGATTATATTTTCCTTCGGAAAGTATAAAAACCAAATAGTATTGAAAAAATGACACCGCATGGCACACAATCCCCTACAAATGCAAAACAAATTGTGGTACCCCGACAATACACGAGCAAGTCAATTCTAAATCGCCGATCCGAACGACCGAATAAATGGACAAACGGAGTAGATAACGATATATAGTTAACAGCATTTAAAAATATTAAAAATACATTATAAAACATCCTTGGAAACCAACGTTTTCTCTTGTTCACGACTAACATACAATTATCCACAAATATTTAAAACGACGGCATTATCTAGCGGTTGACCAATTCGTTGCCACGAAAGACGTTTTTTTTTTTTTTTTTTTTTTTTTTAAACCAGACGCTTTATCACTACACGTCGCGTAACCATTCGATCTATAACCACGGTAACCGCTAACCGATATTTTCGGGTACTCGTCCGATCAATTATTTATTTAGACGTCCCTCCGTGTAATTTACAACGACGTTATCGGACAACGGTCGCACTCGATAACAGCAAAAATATATTCACAATTCAACACCGTAATAATTATAATAATTATTATGAAACGCACGCCGTAGAAAACAAAAAAAAAATAATAATAATAATAAAAACGGCGACGATCGATAGCATTCAAACAACAGGCGTTCAATTTTGTATTATGCTAAGTAATATTACAAGTGTTTCTAATCGAACACCGGTTGGTTCCTGTAAGGCGGCGACGACTATTGCGGTCACAGTATTTCCACGTGTCGCATAATATTATTTGCATATACTTCTGAAATTTACCGATTATTCCGTGGACAAATCGAAAGAAAAAAAAAATCGGTATACGTAGATATTTATCAACAATTAAGAACCCTATTGGCAATCGGTCCGGTATCACGTCAACATGTATTCGAATAAATAAATATCTATTCGAATAAATGTATTTTCGTATAGTTTTCGATTAAAAATATACGTTACGATTTCTGAATATTTTTTCAATTAAGTGTACTTTTTTACCAAGCCCCCCTCCCCCCCAAAAAAAAAAACTATTTTCAATTGACGGGAAAAATTCTATGATATTCTAAAAGTATATTTTCAATACTCTGATCATAATAGATTTGTTAAAAAGTATCCGAATATATTGAATACTGGAAATCGTTATGATAATTACCGTAATATTAGCGTGATGAGAAACGAAGAATTCGGAAATATTTTACCAAAGTTTTTCATTTTTTTTTTTTTATAAACTCCAATAGTCCGAACACACAATGCCGTGTACTTGTTTACTCGTATAAACGGCCGAAATTATTAACAAAAAAAAAAAAAAAACCTAATTTATTCAAACAAACAGTGGCGTCCGATCGAAACGGACAATAACATATGGTAATATTTCACGAATATTCGACGAGGTATTAGTACCGTTGGTAATACTATTATGTAAATTAAAAGGTGCGATTTACACGTTTTTAATTTCAACACGATTATTATTTATTACTGCGGCGAAACGCGTTATAATATCGTTAGATTTAAAAAATAATTGGTTTTTTTTTTTATAAAATAAAAATAGAGAAAAAACATACTCCGCACTACAGGTAGGCCATTGTCGGTAGATAGGCGGAAAATTTACACTTACAATACTGAATGCAACGAGAAATCAGTGCCTCGAAAATCGATTCGGAGCTCGGTAAACTAATTTTATTAATTATATTAGTCGGTATTGCACCAGTCTAACCAGAAAATCGACAAGAAAAAAAAAATCGATGGTATATCAGTCCGTTTGTTTGTCGGTTTCTGTTATTTACTTACAATTTTTTTTTTTTTTTTTTAGAAAATCAAGATTAAACAAGATTAAGTCTCCGAATCATAAATAAGGCAAAAGCGCATTATGTCACACGTTGACAAACCCCAGGGGAGTCTGTATATCGGTCCTATCTAAAAGTTGTACGAAATGACCTAATTTTTTTATTTTTTTTTTTTTTTTTTTTGTTCTTTAATTACGGCAGACACTCGAAATACAACAGTGCTGTGCGTGTGTTTGTACACGAGGGGAAAAATATTGTATAAAAACTTTTAAAAAAAAAAAAAGAACAACGTATAGCGACCGAAAAAAAAAAAAAATTACGGCCGCTATTATACTCCCGGTCGCCGCCGCCGCCGCCGCGGGTTTCCACGCCGGGAAAATATGATTTTCGGACGGTCGCCGGGGGAACAAAAAAAAAAAAAAAATCGGGACACCGCCGCCGCGGTGGGCGCGGACAGGAAATATCGCGGCGGGTGCGGCGGGACAGGAAATACCGCGGCGAGCGGCTGCGGAGCGCGTCACGTGGCCCGTCGGGATGAAAACGCCGACGCCGTGCAGCTATGTGCATAACCCGTGTTTCGTGTCGGTTTGCCGCCGCCGCCGCCGCCAACCGCAGTCGATCGATAACGCACGACGATGACGCGCCGGTCGTCCCGGTGCGGAGTGGGAGACCTGCAACGAACGACACCGCCACTGCACCGGGCCCCGAGTGCGGAGTGAACCGGCTATTTAAAATCGTCTGCCGAATTCGTGAAAATTAACGTATCATGATTTTTTTTTTTTTTTTTTTTTATCTAAATATATATGACAGTGTAAAAAAATAAAATCCAAAACTCTTTTTGGAAAATGTTGTACTCTTCTATTTTCCGTCAAAAAATTAATATCGTTATATATTCGTGTACACTCTGCATTCGCCTGCGCGGGGTCACACGGAGTACTCGAAACGAGAGGAGAAAAACAAGTTTCTTCATCCTCCCCCCTGTCACAAATTTGAATTTTTTTTACTTTTCCAGACGATTTTTTTACATTTTCCATACCCAGCCACGATAACAAAAAATGTCTAAAAAAATAAAAAATAATAAGTAATACAACTCAACAAAACAGTTGACGACAAAAATACGCCCGTGTCAGAGATTACAAGAAATAAAAAAAAAAAAATGTCATAAATTTCGGTTAAAATCACGAAATACGGAAGATGGTGGGGGGAGGGGCGAGTCAATTCCGTTACCAAAAAACAATATACTTTCTATTAAAATATTATACAGTATTATCAATACGATTATGAATTATTATTTTATTGATTTATAATAAATGAAAATCAAAAGATTATACGGCGGTTAGGGCTGTAAAAGGACGCGGGTGGGGGGGGGATTCACCTTTGCAAATCTTTTGAAATCCCTCGACATCACCGGGTTTTCTAGAGATTTCCTAGTCGAAAATACAAATATTATTGTTAAACAGAGCGTAAAAAAACCCCGATCGAAACGCACGTCTTGTGAAATTCGGCGGTGCGCGCGCGGCACAATTGCCGGTGCCATTAGTGCGTTTTTTCGGCTACGGCGGTCGGCGGGCGGGTCGGGAAACTGTTGTTTTGACGGGAGAAAACCCGGAGGAATACGTTTTCCGGGTTACCGCCGCCGCCGCCGCCGCCGCCGCCGCCGCCGCCGCCGTATCCCCCTAACCTGCCTTAACGGGCGCCGGCAGACTGCATCGGCGGAGGTGGCGGCGCGAAGGTGGCGGCGACCGTCTCGCCGGGCCGGGTTAATGGGGGACGCTATACCAAACAAACCCTCCGAAAACGACGACCCGGTACCGAAAATACATTGCCGCGCCCGGCGCCAAAACGGACTGCCCGGCTTTAATTTCCATTACCTTAAATAATATTACGTGTTTTTTTTTTTTTTGTGTTGAAAATATCAATCGGCAACACACCACTTTGTGGCACCTCGGGCCGGGGGTCCATACCCATGGTATATACAACGATAAATCTTTGCCGACGAAATACGATTCTGAGCTCAGGAGTTCAGAATCCCTTGTCGCCGTGTAAATCAACGAAATCAACGAAACTGTGTTTGTGGAAAAACTGTTCGAAGTATCAATGATATCTCAAATCACATTTGAGGTATGACTTGAAAAAATTGAAGCATTTGTAAAACTATGGTAAGCCTCACTGTCGGAATCCAAAATAATATACACCAGCAAGGAGATTTGAAAAAATTTAAGAAAAGTATATTTTCACCACATCGACCTACATAATAATAATAATATAATAAAACAGTATCCTGTAGGACGCAATACGCATAATGCGATGAGGTCGGATAATGCAGAGATTTTTAATCTCGGTAAAAGAAAATCACTTTGAACTTTTTTTTTAAGGGTACTCTCGCCGGCGTTACTCGAACACAAGTTTTCCGTACGAATTTTTACGTTTAAATCAGAATAATAAACGCTCGCGAGTCGGCAAAATATTCTTTTATTAAAAAATTTCGTTAAAACGCGCCTCTTGAATTCCAATTTCCCTCTTGCTTTTTTTTTTCTTTAACGGCAATCGGTGGGGGACGGTGTGTTTTCAATTTTAATTTTAAAAGCGGATTGCGATTGTTTTTGATTTTTTTACTAAGGCGCGTTGGTAATGGAAAAATTGCAATATTCGAATTTAGGATTTACACAATATTGTCACGGTACAAATACGTTTATTTTTCTGTCGTCGTCGTCGTCGTCGGGGCCGCTCCTATATAATATGCAAACGCCAATTATTCAAGGCCCTCGAAATGTCACGGCAATATGATATAATATTTAAATAGAAATAACATAATTTTTAAGTTAATATACGGTGTGTCTAAAACGAAGATTAGTGCGTATTATATGGAAAAAAATACGTGTAAACACAAACAACAAACACATCATCTCGACATTTACTCTAAAGCGATAAAATCCTCACGGGCACACGTTGCTCTGTTAATTGTATAAACCCAAAGCCGGACAGTAACCGTAGTGTTAAAAGGTTAAAAGTTGGATAGTTCAACAAAAAAAAAAAATAGAATGTTAGTAACTAAATTATATTAAGTTATATATCTTTTGATAAATGATTTTAACTTGACTTAAAATCCCAGTTCTTTTTCTAAAAAAGTTGTTATTATTTTCCTGAAAATTTTTAATTAGGCACTCAAATTCATTTATAACTAAAATTGTGATAAATTTTGGCGAGGGAAAAATTATACACGATTTTGTTACAGTATTTTGTCGGTTTTTATCAAAGAAAAACGTTTCAAGCGGACTGTGTGAATTTAAAATAAAAACACGTGAAAATGAGCTTACAAAACACTCGAAACGATCTACAAAAAAAAAAAAAAAAAAAAGGGGCGAAAGGGAGTAGAAAGTTTTAATTTGCCCATAATTGTCGAACGTTGTAACGATCCACGGCCCGGAATAGTGATGATTTATTTTATTATTATTTTTATAACTAAACCTATAAAAACGAACCGAAAACCTAAACATACGCCACTTCTTAGGGGGGAGGGGGGGGGGCTTGTAAACAAGTCGAACAAACGGTGCGGACAACACGTGCACGGCGTTTGGGCGGGCGCGTTTAATATGATATAGTGGTACCGTGTTGGTGGCCCGGGGAAAGGACGACGCGCGTAGCTATTGATCGTGCGCGCGCCACTGCGCCAGTCGGGTCGCCGGGTGGGCGCACACAAACGCAGCGACGGCGGCGGGAACGCTCAACCGGCAGACGAGTGCGTGAGTCCCGGCGCGACGGCATCGGCGGGTGGAGGAGTAACTGTGGCGGCGGCGGCGGCGGCGGCGACGGCAGTGGCATCGATGCACATTTCACTGACGACGGGCACGGGAGGGGCCGAGGAAAAAAGCCGGTCGGCGATCAATATTTTGGTCAATGCGTCGGCGTGCAACGGCGCGACGACGACGACGACGCCGCCGCCGCCGCCGCCGGAACGCAACGGCCCCGAGAACTGCACGAGAGAGGTAGTTTGATTACTGCATTCTATACGTATATAGAAAGGAGGGAGAAATATATAAGGGGAGGGGGGACGCGAACAAATTCGACGCGGTGAATAAAACAAATTTAAAAAAAAAAAAAAAAAAAAAAGGTATGAAAAATGTTTTTTCCCAAATTAAACGCGCCCGCGTGGCTTGTGTGTGTGTGTGTGTGTGAAGAGGGGAGTGGTTCGAGAGCGCGCGCGCGCCCAGGGGGGGAGGCCGCTTTTCGTACGGTTGGCGTGGCCCGGGCCCGGGCGGGCGGGCACAGGCGCGAAAGCTTTTGGCGCCCGACACGCAAGTCTCGGCGACCGCGGGGGGGCTGTCGGGCGGTACCCTAACCGACGGACTGGGCGCGGCGGCGGCGGTCCGTCCGCCGAAATCCGCGAACACGCCGGCGCGCGCGCGCGCGCGACCGCCGTCGCAGCCGCCCACCGGCAGCACTAGGGGGTCCCGCCGAAAATACACCGAATCCCGCAATGCTTACAATATAATAAAATGCCTTTTTTTTTCTTTTTTTGTATTACGATAATACCGATAATTATCGGATACGTTTGCCGCCGTTATTTGTAACAACTGTAATTGAAAAATACACATTCGGTTTCGAAAAATCGATTCGCCCGAGGTCAAACGATAAATTTGATATTATTATGTTATGGCGCGTAGACCGGCGGCGCGTACCGAACACGCACGCCGTACGAATAAATAAATTTAAAAAAAATAATATCAATGAATTAATGAATGATCGCACCCGATATGCAATGCACACGGCTCGTTATTATTTAATTATTAATCGTCGATTACCTTCGCCGGTCAGTTCTAATTCGGCACACGCGCCGCCCCGTCAAGCAAAGTCGGGTGGGCGGGGCAACAGAGGTCACGGTCGAATTTCGACAAATTCTACACGACCGTACACGCATATATAACCTCTTAAACCTGTTAGGAATAAAACATTTTTTTTTTTTTTTTACTCTTAATAGTTGTAATTGGGTACATTTTTAAATAAATTTCACCCCCGCCCCGATCAGTTAGGTTTCGGTCAGGTCAAGCCGATCGGCTCATACAGTGCGACCGGCAGTCAGGGTCGCCACATGATTGAACTTTTAAAATTCCCCGACTTTACCGGACAATTCGTGAAAACGTTTCCATATCCGACCGCGTTAAACGGGAAAAAAAAAAAAAAAAAACAAGTAATACGGCTCAACAAATAGTCGGCGACATTTGAATACGAAACGTTAGACGTTTAATTTTTAGAAATTCCAGTAACCCCCCCCCCCCGACGACGTGTCCATGATTTCCCAGACTATTTTTAAACTTCCCCGTCCCCGCCCAGATATTTTCGGGTTTTCCAAACTTGTGGCGATTACGAAATGCGTTTCGTTTCGGTTCCGTCGCGGACAAAATCCTCCGCGTACAACCAGGCCAGCCTTAAACATTTTTTACGCTAAACATATAAATATTAGTTTTCGGGAGAATAATAATAAAATTTTCGTATGGCGGGTCATTGCGACAATTTGACCGGCTCGGACGCGGCCAACACCCACCGAAAAACCGCGTATACAATACGAGTCCGAGCCAGCGATAATTATATATTATTTACAGCGACGTGTTTAAATAATAATAATAATAATAAAAACTACTACTACTACTACTAAATGCAGTCTAAATAGAACAATAAAAAATAATAATAATAATAAAACGTCTATCAATTAAATACGTGCGTATGTATTTATAAGTATATTTAACGACGACGACGAGCGGACGACGGTCGGGTTGTCTGCGAATAGTTGCGGGACGTTATATTCGTGAAAAAAAAAAATACCATTTCCGAAACTATGCGTAGTATAATATTAAATAAGTAAAGAGATTAAACGCGAAAACCTAAAAAACTTATCCAATTTCCTAAAACATTAACTTCGATCGGATGATTTTTTTTTTTTATTTTAATTTATTGAAAACCATCAAATTTACGTAAAATGTATAAAAGGAACCTTCATTTAGTAAATATTAAGTACTACAATATAATAGTGCTGTATGTTTATTGCGCGACATTTGTCACGTTAAGGGAGTACGTGCGAAAAATGAAAATTCATAAATCTTCGACCCCCTTTGTGACCGGGAAGGTCACACTCAACCTTCATTATAACTATATATATATATATATATATTTTTTTTAATCCATCGAATAAATTAATTTTTTTGAATTCAAAAAATGACAACAAATGCTTATCGATTAAAAAACTAAATTTTCTCCCTCCCGCAAATTATTACATATTTGCCAAGCTGGACAAGTTAAACAATTGTCGATAACTTTTAACTTAACCGTAGCTAGAAAACACAAATATAAAATGTTAGAAAATAACTTGATAGTTTACGAATTAAATACGAAAAAAAAAAAAATGTTTTATTGCATATAAGTTTTTCGATGAAAAAGATGTAGGTTTACATGAATATCATACGAGATTTGTACGGTAAGTCTATAAAAGTCTAAGCATTACAGTAAAAAATACGTTTAAAAGTATAATAGTAATTAGGATAGGAAATTATAAAAAGTTACTTTTTACTAGACTCAGTTACTATTCTCCTGAAAACGTGTAACTTAACTCCGATAGATAAACTAACTTAAAATTAAATTTTACTTGGCTTAGTTATTTTTTTTTTTTTAAGGATAACTCAACTTGAACTAGTTAAAAAAAAATCGGTTAATTTGTCCAGCTTTGCGTATTTTAAATAAATAAAAGTACTTGTGACAAGCGGGCGTTTTTTTTTTTTTTTTTTTTTTTTTAACCCAGTATTAATAATAATTGTATAATATTTTTCTATTTCATCGACCTTGATCGAACAGAAAGTTAAATATTTACCGGAGGCCGTCATGTTATATAATATATACAATATTATTTATTTGTATAAAATCGAAAGAAAACACAGTGTTGTCGGTCTGTATAAACAGTGTAAATACCTCGGAAAATAACAGTAAATGTTATTTTATAAATTTAATTTATTATCGTCCTCTTCATTTCATTATTTTATTTTATGTTTTTAATAATTTTTTTTTTCTTTTATAAAAACCATCATTGAAATCCGTCAATAGTGTATAAAGATAACATTAATGAATCGTTAAATTTCGATTTATATATTGAATCGATGTACAAATCCATTAACGGACGTACTATACTGCAATATTCAATTTGAAACAAAATATCAACTCGTAAACCGCATTGTAAAATCGTACGATTCGCCGAGTAAATTCATAAATCAAAATCACTAAATAGTTTACAAACAAATAGTGTTCAACGATAAATTATTGCAACCCATTCTGAACAAAGTTCGGTTACATATTTTGCTAAATTCAAATCGAACATTACGTACAATTGTAACCAACAAAATGAACTAACACAAAAACTACAAAAAAAAAATAACCTCTTCGATGCACCAAATAGATCCAAAATGCTACAATAAAGTTCCTAAAAAGATTTGAAGACCGAAAATGCCTAATATACATATAAAAAAACTCAACAAGTTCATATGATCCTTAGGTAGAACCGATACGTTTCGAACTACGTTCAGAATCTAAAAACGTATCAATAAAACAATATTTGATTCTTGTGTAATCGATTTAGAATAAAAAATATCATGGGATCAATAATAATAATTGCAAACAATGTCCTGTAACTATAGAAAAAAAATTACTTAAAAAACGGACAGGAAATGTCAAAAAAAAAATACAACAATCTTTACACACCCTGTATAATATTATATAGATGATGACGACACATTGTGCTTAAATAAATTATTAATGCTATAAATAAAATAGCACGCGACCTTGAGCGCATTTTTTTTTTCCTTCATCAATTTATCGTTCCTGTATAGAGTGGGCGGCGGTGTTGGTGTCTCAAAAATAATAATTATGCAATAAGACAATAATTATTGAAGTATATGGACAACAGCAAAATTATTAATATCGTACCGACCCCATTGTTGTTGTTTTTATTGTGCCTGAAATACAATTATTTTATTCTTGACCTACCGGTTCAAAATCAAAAGGAACGGAAAAAAAAACCACACACACACACACCCCTGCGGCGACTAATAAAATAAAACGAATATTTTTCGTTTATATATATCGTTCGTTCCCGCAATAGTAGTCGGTGTTGGTATCACAGTGACTATCACAGAGGCGGCTCGACAGTAGAAGACGCGATAGTGGAAATTCACGTACGCGAAAGTGCTATAATAATATTTATAATATTTATTAACGAGCTTAGGTCAGCTTTGGACATTGGTTACTGTCGAACACGCATAGGTTCACACGACGGCGCGACAGTTGCTTTCGCATCGGTAACTATCGCGCTCGGTTTTCGCACGGTGACAGCAGACGATACGATTACGAACTTCGCGACTATCACGACAGTAACGTTTTTTTGTATACAGATTTGTGTACCGATATAAAGACGTGGCAAGGACCCGAGGGTGACTAATAGGCACTTGCGTCCCGTCGAGTGTGTTGTCTGTCGCCGGATGAAAAAAAACAGCGCACCGGAAACCGAGTAGAATAAACAAACGAACGAATAATAAAAAAAAAAAAAAAAAACACGAAATATCCCGGGGCCCCGGGTACTACAATATTATTGTAAACGATAGTAAGTCTGTTTTTTTTTTTTTTTTTTTTTTGATACAATCAAGACGTGTTATCAAGAGTAACTATAACGGGCTCTAAATAGCGGCCATTCTGTTTCCGGTCCCGTCGGTTGACGGCCGTTTAAGTTTCACTCGGAGACGGGTAATTTCTTCGGCCGTATCGGCCAAAATGTACAAAAGAAAATTGCTCGGGTTTTTTTTTTTTTTTTTTGGGGGGGGGAAAGGGTTTTGCCCAACGCTTACACATAAATGAAAGTTATAAAAAAAAGTCGCTTACCTTTACGTGATATGAGTTGAGCATTGGCCGCGGTAACCGATTGAACGTGCTAAAGTCCAAACGCCGACAAAATATCCCGTTGCCGTTCATGGACGATTGCCTGTAAAAAAAAAAAAAAAAAAATCTAATTAAATAAAACGTTACAGTGCGATATGGGCCACTTTTGCATGTGGGAATTCGGGAAGATTGGATACATTATTTAAGGGTAATTTCATTAATAATTATTCATCCGAGGCTTGGTTTTGTGTTGTTCTGGAACCCATATTTTTTTTCTTGTGTGAGGTGGTTAGCCTCATGCCAATAGGTGGATGCGAATTTGTGTTGCGGTTATGGGCCTCAATGGCCTTTAAAAACCGGAGGAGAAGAAGAAGAAGAATTTCATTAATATCCGTACGCGACGATAGACCGTCGGCAAACGTAAACCGTGAACGGGGTTAAACGGGGTCTTGATAAATTTAGATTAAAAATTGTATTGATTGGCAAGTATAAAATAAAACAATTATTAACAAATTTAAAAATCCAACATACAAACGTGAATAATGTAGTTATCTTTACTCTGACAACGTTTTGGATTCCCGCGAATACTGTAGCCCCCAATGAGAATTGTTCTCTCTAAACAAGTTTTTAAACGGCAAAAACGCCGCGAATAACTCCAAAAAAAAAAAAAAATGTTTAAATGCCGGATTATTTTTAATATTGCACCAAGTCAAGAAAGTGCCAATATAAGTGTTCGATGAAAGTTTTGAACAGAACAAAGAAAACAAAATAGAAGAAACACCTACCCCTTCGATACACCGGACTAGACACGACCGGAGTTAAGGTTAGAAAAGTCATCAACGGATAGGAAAAATAGAAGAAGAAAAAAAATGAATAATCGTCGTATTATTGAAGTACACCACTCCTTCACTATACGATCAGAATTTAAAACGACGATGACTTGCACAGCACACGGCGCACAGCGGTATTTATCGGCGGCATAGGTTATATTATAGAAATAATAATAATAATAAATAATGTAAGAGAGAGAGAGAGAGAGAGAGAGAGAAATGGAGAAAATTAAGCCTAACCTAGGCCAACGGACGACACGTTGTCAGGTGGCTGCCCGACCGGCCGGCCGGACGGACGTGCGTTTACGTTTTACTCGGTACGTCGCTACACTGCCAGACACACCACAGACGTTATGCACCGCCCGCGATAACCTTAAAATATTATTACCGTACGGAAATACGACGTGCGTGTACGATAAAAAATGAAAAAAAAAAATATATATATAGTTTCACCGAATACCCGATAGACGACGGACGAAATTCGACCTCTGACGGTTTTCTTCGTCCCGCCGCCGTATAAAAATAAACCCTTTGCGGGTCTACGGAGGCCGGCGGACGGATTCCCACTGCGAGAGACCAAAGGGGAAAATACCCAAAAAACTATTACTTCCGGATAAAATTCTATTGGAAAATCCACCCGGTAAACAGGCAGAAGACCTATAGACACGACGAATAAATACGGAAATAGACGGTCAAGGTGTTCGAGAGTTGAAAAAATGCAGGAGAAAAATGTAATTCAAGGTGGAAACGATGGCAAAGTGTGTAGGTAAAGGCGGGAAAACTCTTAAAGAGTACATATACATGTTTTATTTGGAATTTATTTTTTTTATTATTTTTTAATCTCGATTAAATATCATGGTTAAACCTTAAAAATCACAAAAATATTGTATTAACCTCGGCGCACGACTCACGGCGGGGTGTGGTTCGACGATGACGACGACTAGCACTCCTCGTATTCTTGCACATTGCACCGGACAAAAAAAAAAAAAAAAGAAAAAAAAAAACTCATACTTAATACGAATTCGTCGGTTTTGTGGAGTGTGTTCGAAGAGATAAAAATAAACCAAAACAACATCACGACGTACGTGTGTGTTTATAATGTGTATACGTTTTACTATTATAACGCGGCCAAGATAACCAGAAAAATATGGTAAGCCCGCGGGATTACATAAATGTACGGAAATAATACATATATGTATTTTTTTTTTTTTTTAACGTTGTTGGATATGTATTACTACATATTACAAAATCTCGAAACAAAACGGGGTGATTTTTTTTTTTTTTTTTTTTTTAACACGATCCATCGATTTCTCGGATAATCTTTTGGGTTTTTCACAATCGTCATGGAATTGGATAAGTTTTATTTCAACACTATTTTCAAACCCTTTACTGGCTCTTATTTCAAATGACACAACCGCTTCTTTTCAACACAGATCCGAAAAAAAAAAAAATTTTCTAATTAAACGTCACGAATATCGTTTGAGTTGTAACGGTTTAAAATAGTTGGGAAAATATTCAATTTTTAATCTGGTTCGTTAAGGGGAGGGGTGGAGTTGTTAATTAAAAATCAAAAATGTCGAAATATTATAAATAATATTCTATAGTTAATAACTGAAAATAAAATCCACCTCGCGTTGTGAAATGCGTAATACGTAAAATAATATTTTATAGTCAATGAAATCAACAACAAAAATATTATTATTTTTTTTTATTTATTATATATATATATATATATAATAACAATTATTACGAGTTACGAGAAAATGAAAATATGACGATAATTAACATTTCATTACGCGATTAAGTTGATATTGTCGACCACGTACACAGAGTGAAATATTTAATAAATAACAAACCGTTCAAATTTAATTTTTTTTTTGTTATTTTTGTGATAAGCGATGGGTGAATAAAATGCAATTTTATTTAAAACGCAAAATGTTTACGACGATATTTTCAAATATTGTACGTTTCGTTTAAAATCTCGATACCTATATGATTATAACGAGATTTTTTTTAATTACGTAACGGCGGTCGAATAAGATGTGTTTTTTTTTTCTCATTTTCTAACACGGTGACTAGACACAAACCCCGTCCGGGCACATCGCCATCGTCTGCCTCTGCCGGTCGCAGACGGGTGTGGTCAACTCGACTTTTTTTTATTATTGTTATTATTATTATTACATTATAATATTATATAGTCTGTCAGTCAAACTACGATTCCTGTCGTTAGAAAATATTGATTATGAAGTGTACACGAAATACGTTCACGTGCGCTGCGCACCATAAATATACATTGAAACGCAACGATGATTATTGTGTTGGGAATGTACATATATATATATATATGAAATAAAAAAAATATATATATATATATATAATATTCGGTTGAGAAGCCTTTCCCAGACGACTACTCGTTCCTCAGGTCGAACAGTAGAATTTTTTTTTTTTTTTTTTTTGTCAAGTGTACGGCAATAATTATTGTACGGGTTCCACGGCTTCGCCCTTTTTATTATTATTTTGGTCGGTGTGTGTTAAATCAACGTGTCCCGAAGACGACTTTATAGCGCATCGCGGACGTTTAAGACAACACGAGACGCATCTCGTTCACGGACCTTGAAATAAGGCATATAAAAAAATAATAAAGGATACCTTGCTGGGGAGAACGAAAGATCGAATACGATTGTCCGAGTTGGTGCGTTATTACGATAAAACGTAATCGGTCGGCAAATTCAATTGCATTAACAAAAAAAATAAAAGACCAGAATTTCGTCCGATCCGAAAAGGAACTAAACGACAATAATGTGCGCGCAATGCAAAAACCTGACCTTAAAATTGTTTAAAAAACTAACGTGTGGAAAACTCGGTGGTTTCAAACACCGTCATCACCAACGGAAAATCGTAAAAAAAAAAAAACTCGATCTGACGGGACGCGAATATGATCACAGCGAAAATGGTTTCAACTGTTTATTTATTTTTATTTTTTTATTTTTTTGGGGGGTGACGACGACGATCGCGATATTTCGCAATTAGGTCCCTCGGCGGCGTTCGGAAACGACAAATTGCAGGGGTTCAGCGGAAGCGATGACTCACGTGGGTGTAAGTACACGGCGGGACGACTGCCCAATAAGAGCCACGGCGGTCCGCCGACCTACAGGACCCGAAGCCTGCCAAAAACCGAACGAAAAAAATACCGCGTTCTCATTGGTTATAAAAATATTTTCATTATCACAACGCACGAGAGTGCACACGCCTTGACATCGTGCACGCAGCAATCATATTATTATTATTACTGGGACTACGATCTCGGCACGAAAACCTAACCCTAACCCGATAATGTATTCCCCGATGAAGTGATAAGCGACCCAAGTGTAAACCGAGACTAATACGAAGTCAGAGTAACCGATTATTAAAAAACCATACGAGTTAACATTGGAAACGCTTTCTAATAAATACAATAAGTTAACCCCGTTTAAATAGGCCTGAGTCGTGATAAGAAACGATTACTCGGCCAATGAGAACCGTCGTATTAGGCCGTGAGGATCGCGATCCCTTGGGGAGCGCATATAAACGTGGACAGTAGAATTCCACGGTCCAGATTTCTATCCAGATCCGGGATCATGCGCGGACGACATCATTTGTACGCGCTCAATTTAGACGATTTCCTTTCGTGACCGAAGACCGAAAGTATAGGCGGCTCGTGTACTGAACGCGATCGCGTCTGTGCGGACACAATTCGCTCAGGCCGGGCGCACATTGAGACGCAGGGTAGATTAGATTAAGCAGGGCAGGTTAAAGCAGTAAAAGACTGCGCAACTCTTAGATGACCGCACATTGAAAAGCAGTTTCTTCCCATCTTTGTGTATAATCGGTCGTAGAACGTACAAATTATGGCCGAACTAAACGAACTAGACATAAGTTCCGAGTCGGATTCAGACGAAGAAATGGACGAACTTTTACTTTTGTATTCACTATAATTTTCTAAAACCATATTGTTGTTATTATTTTTATCCTAGTCACCGAGTGGTTTTTTTTATCAGTTATCTGTAATAATCACGGTTTTTTTTTTTACGTAAGATGCCTAATCATGGAATATCTAGTATAAAAATAGAATTTAGTTACGTATTTTACATTACTCTATTTTACTTTTGAATTACAATAACAATGTACTCTATATTATTATTCTTTATTATATTGCACAATTTATTAAAGTTTCAATATTACTTACCGTTCTTTAATTCGAGATCTTCGGCAATTTTGTCCCACAAATTAATTTTTAATTTTGATTTCATGTAATCAGTATGGCTAGTAATTATATAATATATTGTGTGGACCGACGGCTTCAATTAATTTTTCTTCCATTGTATATATGAATATATGAATATATATATATACAATATAGATAGGTATTGATATGCCAAGTAATATTGAAGAAGAAAAAATATATGAAATTTATTCGATTATAACTAAAAACTACTTGACACGTTCGCTGTAAACTGTGTCGCGGACACTGCGTGACGCAGGTCGACACAGGCAGAGTTCTGCTCTACCCTGCCCTGCCCACCAATATGCGCTAGAGTACATTCTAACTGACAGATTACAGAAAACTATGCTGCGCTGCCGTCCCTGCGTCTCAATGTGCGCCGGGCCTCGGGCTCGGCGCCTTGGTGGCGATTCTTGAAAACCGCGCATACCGTGTACGGGTCAACAGAATATTATACGATGCCCGGTAGTCGGTATATTTTATTATAGGTACAATCCCCCGTGACGATGACGCGTTTTCTATGGGATCCCGCCGCGGGGCCTTATAATTCTTTACTTGTACACTCGCCAAAACCGGCCGACGACCGTACGATAACAGGTTAATAAATCAACCCCCGTGTTGTACTGGTTCGCCACAGAAACGCGCCGAGTCAAACCCCCCAGCGCCACCACCGCCGCCGCCGCCGCCACCACCGGGGGGTCCGATGAGAAAAAAACGACAAAACCGACACGACGATAAAAATCTATAAAAGAAACGCGCGCGCGGTGACTTTAGGGGCGGGACGATATAAAATATATTACCGTGGTATTTATACTTGGGGGATACGGTTTTCGAAACCGACGATATTTCTAAATATATATATATATATATAAAGAAATACGCATTTTATATTGTTGTTAGAAAAAAAAAAAAAACCAATTACACCACACGAACGCCGCGAGAAACTCGATTGGATAATATTAATGTGTAGGTAATAATTTCGTTTCCATTGGAAAAAAAAAAAAACGTTCTATTATTATTACATTTATTTTTAATACCGATCGTAGTGGGCCAACCGACGGTTGTATAAAAATACACATAAATTATGTAACCCATGTGTAGAATCTAGGCAACAAAAGACCGACTCGTCTTTCGCACCTACCACACGTCGTTTTAAATATCAGTGGGGAGGGGAAAGTCAACGCGAATAAGAACCGGACACTTTTCCCCAAGATAACAAAAATCCGATCGCTTACACGTCAACTTATTGGAATTCTATATCCCGCCACGGTTTTTCATCGGTACAACACAACACTTAAGACACATTAATTTCCTTGAGTTTTAAGTTGGCACAATCTAATCACTAATTTGTTTTTCTTCCATGACATATTCGATGTCCACGACGCCTATTCGGATTCCGTCTCAATATTTGTATAAGTATTTTTTTTTTGTCGGCCCGCCTCGGGTAGCAGAGCCAATAACGACAATTTACAATATTATATTATTGTTAAAATATTTTAATAACGAGAGTACCCACCGACCGTATGTTATTCAGAAACGAATATCGGTAAATTATCGAAAAGGTTAAAATTTTACCATATAGGCCAGTCGGCTGGAATCAGCCGATAGAGGTACGGGAAAAACAAGAGCCTTGGAAAATAAAACGCGACGGCCGAGGAGATGCCACGTATTTTATTTTTGTATGTCGTTTCCTCTAATTAGGATAACTCGAATTACACCAATTTTATTCTCGTACAATTTATTTATTTGTAAATTGTTAAAAAAAAAATGTAATATATTCGATAGGTTTTTCGAAATATAATATTTAATATATAATTAAATATCGGACAGTCGCCGCCGCCGCCGCAGCATTCGTTATTGACATCCAATATATTAAGTTTGATGAAAGGGGGAAAAAAAATACAAATTCGACCGTGTGAAAAACATACACCGTAGAACTATAATAATTATTATAAAAAAAAAAATTTAAAAAAAAAGTGTCGATTCTTGACGAAAAACCGTTTTATTGTAAAACGACGATACGGTAATATTAATTAATAACGATATTGTTTTACGTGGGCATTCGTGTAACACACACACGCACACGGGTTTTTTTTAATTGGCCCGCGGATAACACTAACCTAAAAAACATTAATAATAATAATAATAATAATAATAATAAATAAATAAAAAAAACGTTGAAAAATAAAACCGAATTAAATTAACAAACGCCGCGACCGGCCTGCCGACCGACACGCGACAGTCAAGGACAACCGGTTGGCGGAACCGCATTACCCGACGACGCGCGACGTCGCCCGCGTTGGTTCAAGAGAAATAAAAAAATAAAACCATAATATTATTATTATACAGCCTGCACGCCACTGGAATAGTCGGTCAGTATATCGTAATAAAATAATATAAATAATACAGAGTGATCGTTTTCTTTTCTTTTTTTTTTTTTATAAAACACGAATCATTTTTACTACCCCGTTTCCACCCCCCCCCCAAATTGTATAGATTCGCCCGAATGAGAAAATACATTTATTTTTCGGTTTAATAAGTTTTTAACGCAATTTGAGAATAACAAATTAATTTCATTTCCGAACATGCTCGTGTCCGTTACAATAAGATTCGTGTATTTAATCAAACATTTTTTCCCGAATCCGACGACATTTCAATTTCACGATATTATAAGAAACTGACATATAAACGCATTAGCAATAACGTTATTATTATGCGTTGGCAACGGCTTGAATTTTTCGAAAATATAATTGGAAAATAGAAGAAAAAAAACCCCAAATTACCGAAATTCCCCCGTCCCCGGTGGGTAATGCCAACCGTATAAAATTACAAAGTTAAAATAATATCAAGGAAATACGGTTAAAATTAAATATACAAGTTTTTTAAAAAAATTTTTTTTATAAATATTATAATTCTATAATTAATGCCTGGCCTAACCTGAGCCGAGCAGGATACAAATTCTACCAATGGATTTCATTCTTGTTGTTATTTGTTTATATTTACTGATGAAATTCCGAGTATGAAAACCGATTAGAATATATTTTATTTGTGTCGTAGGGAATAGAAACGATCTTGTAGCCGCCCGTGAGAACTTTTTCCGAAAAATTACGAATATTAATGCCAAAACAAAGAAGACCATTATTGTTTGTAAAAAATGTTGGATTCCAACAGAATTGTTTTTTTTTTTTCCCCACTTACAGCCTTGAAACCGGATTTTTTTTAAAACTTTTTAAACGGTATGGAACACGGATCGTGGATTCAAAACACCCGGCCCGGTCTAGTTTAAAACAGTCAAATGCACTTTTTTCTCGATAATATTTTCATATTAATAGACATTGTAAAAGAATATATCAGTTATCCTTATTGAATGTTTCCGCCAGAGATAGAGGTAAATATAATAATTAATACGCACGTAAATTATTGACTTGTATTACTTACGAGTTACGTTCAAATTTGTATTGTACTGTATTGTAGAATTCTACACGTTGGTCGTGTCCGAGAGGACAGTAATGACAGTGGCATCCTACTATTTATTAACGTCATATACCGTATACTGTACGAACAAATCTCTCGATTATCGCTAAAAGTAAAATTTTATTTTGTTTGCTGCTCACTGGAGGTATTTTTTTTATTTTTTATTTTTTTTTGTCGAATTTTAACGGGATTGAACGACAGTTTGAACCACCAATCGACCTGTTTAACCCCAACGCGGCCGAAAATAATAACGAAACTAATACGACCTTATACGCCTCCGTTTTGTATTCAAAAAACCTTAACACATTTTTTTTTTTTTTTTTGCCCCTGTCCCTGCGGGTATAAGGGGCCAAAAAACTATATAATAATATACTTATCGATGAGACGCAAATACGATCGCCGTCCAACGTGCGTGTGTGTATACATTCCGAAAAAGGAATGGAAAAAAAAAAAAAATGTTCGAGATCCACGACAAACTACCACGGACGTCCTAACCTAACCTACAAATCGTATTGTTATTATTATGAATAATAAAATATAGTGACCTGACGCCACCGCTGTATTTACTACCTTCGGAACGGTCGTCAAAGCGAAAAAAAAAATACTTAACGCAATAAACGAATTCAATATATATTATATAGAAAACGAAAAACGTTATTTTTTTCATCTGTACTGAGAGAGAAATATACACACAACAAATGCCGCTCTTCGATCAATATAATGAAATGTATTATTATCGGGCGGGCATATAATATTACAAATGAATACGACGGAATAGAAATAAATAATTCGCCGGGTTGGAATTTCGAAAATTACAACGAGAGAAGTAATAAAAAAACTATTGCCGAGCATATTCGCCGCACCTTAGGTTGGCCACCTTTGTAGGTGGGAAGGACAGGAAATCAATGTGTAATATATTCCAAGTCAAATCCGACAAATGTCGTGTTATTAACGAAATTTAACATAAATTTGAATTCAAAACTTCGCTTAATTTTTAACCGCGTGAAACCACAAAAAAAAAAAGTTTCTATTTGAAAAGTTATTTACTTTGGATAACTCGGAAAATGCCAGAAATGATTTGAAAATCGCACCGCGTCTATTGAAAGTGCTAATACAGCAGGTATACAAGTTTGAATTTTTCAAATTTCCCTTGACTTATCCATGTGTTCCAGACAATTTTTCAAAAATTGTCCATACTCTGACGTGATAAAAAAAAAATCTATAATAAGATATTTCGAAAAACTGAGAAGTGATACACCTCAACAAATAGTTGGCAAAAATGCACAACAATAATACACTCGTGGTAGGGATTACACATATATGAAATACACGAGGGTTTGCAATATAATTTTTTAGAAATTCCAGTAAAAATCACAAAATCCCTGGCATTGGCAACTAATCAGTGTAAATCCCGAGTCACTATACGATTATATTTCGCTCAATAACAAACAAAAAATGTAAATAAACAGAAATCGAAAAAAAACGACCAGAAACCACCGCAGAAGTTAATGGGTTGGAACAAGTCGAACAATTATTTATTGCACAGAGAAAAAAAAAGCACACATCATAGTAAAATCGATACATTCCTAGCTATGCTCAGAATCTAAAAAAAAATTTAAAAAAACGTGAATAACCGGTCTGGGGACCAAATTTGTCAAACTAGATATTTTTAAAGCACAAACTTCGAAACGACGATATAATACAAAAGAAAAGATAGATCTGTAATACTCAATTGTTACGGTATTTTTGTTTTTATTTTTCCAAGTTTACTTCTGTTGCCCGATGATGGTCCACGGCCGAAACTAGTTGTAACTCGTAATTTAATACACAATTCAACGCTATAATATAATACTCGTGGTTTTTTTTTTTTTATTAAAAGAATTAAAACAAATAAAAATAAACGGAATTTTGTTCTATTATTATTATTATACGTACGTAAATAACGCGCGTGTACCGTGCGGCGTATCGAAAAAAAAAAAATCTATATTGGCAGTAATGATAATATTATCGGTTTTTTTTCTTTCTTGTTTTTTTATTTTTCTCGAAAACAATCCAAATATGGAATTCGGTTATATAAATGGCCCGGGGGGGGGAAAGAAAAAAAATAATTATAATTACAACAAATCGGGTTTTTTTTTTTCCTTCTAATATTATTATTATTTACATAACCCAACATGGTAACACGCTGCAGTTGCTGCACTGCAATGCGTTTTCGTTATTTTTTATTTTTTTTCCCTATATTATAATATACACAAGTACGTCACACAGCTGCTGTCGTGCATGTGTGTACGGCTGTTATTGATGTGGTGGTGGCGGTGGTGGTGCTGCTGCTGCTGCTGCTGCTGGCATTCGGGTGTCGGAAACTCGGACGCACGGCGGCGTGACGGATACTTATATTATTTTCAAGGTTATGTTTTTATCGTGTATCAGTACTAATAATAACTAAAACTAAAATACACGGCACGTTGTTATCAGCTATATTTTGGCGTTGTAGAAGTGCTCAATATTAATGGCGGTGAATTGAATGAGCCGAGATAATAGCTGTATGTTAGGTTAGGTTATTTATTTATTTAGAAACTATATGCGTGTTCCGTAGTCAAAAGTTTCATAATATTAATACATTAAACGGAAATCATATTTCACGAGTTTGGATATTATTTCCTATTGTACGAATTTACATGATATACGAAAACCCTACGAAATACTTGTACAACGTATTTTCTAAAATATCAACCGAAAACCTCCGCCGGAGCGATGGATCTCACGGGGTACACAACAACATAACCCGCAAATGTGTATCATAGTTTTTATAAATAACACATAATTATTACACTGGAAACGCGGGTACGATAAAACGAACAAGTGGGTACACGGTTTGTAAGATACGAACAATACGATATAAACGCATTTATTATCGACGATCGCACCCCCCTCGGAAACGTTCTGTACACTGGCACGCGACGAAAAGGCTTTCATTGTCGGGGTAGGGGGGAGGGGGGGGAGATGGATCCGCATCGTAATGATAATAACGATAATAAATACAGTCGTCGATGTCGGTAAATAATTGAACCATTATCATCGCGCCTGAGCGGAATAATAACACGACAATGTATTAAATATCGGTGACGGGGGCGTACGCGACTAACGGTAACCGCGGTTAATACCGTAGCGCGGACCCGGCGGTAACCTCCGTCCGACCGCGGCCGCCGAAGAACACGCGGTCGGGTGTCGTATCGAACACGTCCGCCGGCCGGGCACGAGAACCAAAAAAAAAAAAGCCGACGATAACGTGTGGTGGCACCCCCCCCCCCGAATCCACCTCCACCTCTTCGACTGAAATAGGCGGAAAGTTGCAAACGAAAAACGATTCCGAACGAAAATCCCCGGCCACAAGCGTTTTGTTACATTTAAACATTGAACATAATTTCGAATCGCTACAGAATATTTTTTTAAAATTGCACCTATTATAGTCAAGAAAGTGTCTAATATAAGTATTCGGCGAACGTTATTATTATTGCGTACTGAGTTACAACGAAAATGATTGAAACCGGAATTGTGTAAAAGTTCCCGTCTTTTTTCTCGTTGTTAAGAAACTACGAGTGAAATCGAAATGTCACCACTTCAGTGCAACAACTAAATCCAAATCCTACAAGAAAGTTCCTATAAAGTTTTTGATTGGAGCAAGTGATTTCTGGTAGTAACATGGTTCGGACAGGAAAAAAAATAAATAAAAAAAATATTACAAATACATTGGTTTAAAAAAAAAAAAAAAAAAAAAGGGTCCAATCATCATTGCCAACATTATTCTTACAGAATATATTGTTTTTTGCGGTAAATTAAAGTATCGAAAATAGTATTACCCGAATTTGTGCCCATACAGTAAAATTATTTTAATAATTTATTGTTTTTTTTTTTTTTGTTAGTGTATTTTATCGTAAATTTAAACTCGAAACGACTAAAAAATAAAAATAGCCAGACATATTTCGTAATTTATTTCAATAAAAATGCAATGTTTTGGGTTTTTTTTAAATGTTTAGATAAAATATTAGGAATTTGTAAGATGCTTTAAATAACGATTTATTTTTACTAACATTAAAAATCGTTTTCCCAGGAGAAAAAAACCATACACGCATCTTTGTAAAAGACGTTCGTTCAGTAAATTCACGAGTGCTAGCTAAACAGTAAAAATCGGCGAGAATTACACAATTATACATGAATTTTCGAATCGAAATTCAATTATATTCGCGTAAAAATCGAAAAGAATCTTCAAAAACCTAAATTCCTATATATTTTACACTTTATATTAATCGTGCCGAAAAAGTCGAGTGTATTATATTATACGGAAAATAAACTATAAATAATATTAAACTACAACGAGAAAAAAAAAAAAAAAGCCGTCAAATTTGTTGTCACCGCCCGGCAGGACCAAGCAAAAAAAAAAAATAAAAAATTCGTGTTTAATTAAATCGCGATATTTTACACGCAGACGAATTAAAATAAAAAAAAAAAAGGTTCGCGGCACATTATTATTATAATAATAATAACCCGACCCGCGGACAAAAAAAAAAAAAAAAACCAACAAAAAAAACGTAATATTATATAAAACAGGAATGTGCGACACGTCCCTCCGGCGGCGTGGATTTTTTTTTTTTTTTATTTTGACCCTCATTTTGGGAGATACGTAAAAAAAAAAAAAAAAACCGTCGGCGACGCGTAGTGCTCGTCCTTCCTGCGCCCCTGTAACTACAAACGAAAAAAATTAACACACGCGCCCCGCGTTCGTGTTTATGAACTCGCGTAATTAAATATTTTAAAAAGGTCGTGGAGGTTGGGGGCTGGAGGTTCGGGGAGGATGTGGAAATTTTTCGAAAAAACCGTCGTGTAAAACGCCAACGAATGTGTATTATTAAAATATTCCGCACGCCGTCGTCAAACCGATGATACCGTAGCCGTTTTGGAATAATAAAAAAGAAAAAAATATGGAAATTCGGAATTAATTTCTTCATAAAAAATAATTGATGTTATACCAAATACTCATATATATATATATATATATATATATAAATCGGACAACGCCAAATTTGATACGATAAATCTAGTAGTTATTGTTATATCAATAATAATAAAAAACAACCATTCGAATATATCTGGAGATTTTAAGATTATTTTTTAGGGGTTTCATTATCCTGTGCGCGTGTAAACACAACTTTCTGATCGGAAATCTTGCTCCGAAACCACCGTCGTTATTATAGGGGCGGTTTCACCGATATAAATGTTTATCTATTATAGTTGGGGTGGTCGGTTTTTGATTTTGCCCCCCCCCCCAGGAGTGAATTGCTCGGTTTAGCAAACCGATAACAAATAGCATACGCATATTACTCTGATAAACACGATTTTTCGTACCTTTGGAAATTAATACATTAGATATATTTATAGGAAATCGTGCAACGCAGTTGTCTTTGAAATTTCGTCTTTTGCACGCTTAATAACGGGTTTGTTTATCCCTTGAACCGATTTTTAACGCCTCGAGAAAATGTCGCCACGGATTTTTAGGTGCTCATCTATTTGCGAGCAGGGACGTACGAAAATACCGAAACACAACACTTTATCGGCCGTTTATTTCCACAGACCGAAAAGCTCAGTGAAGGAGACCAACCGAAATGCCGACTTGTACAGGGTGCCTGTGATAAGCTAAGAGCAGGCCTTAATAATTCGTATATTTTGAATTGTACGGTAATGCCGTTTTTATTCGTAACCATGGTCTGGACAGGTGCACATCGTGGTTCCGTCGTGCGTGCGTATTACGAAAATAATCATTCTGTGATCGCTACACAAAGGGCTATTCGTATACACTTCGGCATTCCACGTGCTGAATCTGTTCCTTCTGCTAACACTATCAAATTGTGGATACGGCATTTGGAAGAAACTGCAAGTACTCCGAGAGCAGAATTGGACACGGAGCACCCAGAACGGTAAGAACCCCCGAAAATGTGCAGTTGGTTAGAGAGTCAATTGAGCAGTCACCAAGACGCTCAGCCCGGAAACACGCTGTAGCTTTGGGAATATCAGACCGTTCTTTGAGGAGAATTCTTCACGAAGATTTATCATGGCTGAAGAACATGAATACTGATTTAAATAAAAAAAAAAAACCTTTTCTCTAAGGTTCGTTATTTATAGCCCATCAAAACTAGTCAGTCGGCTCTGCCGCACCCTGTATATGTGAGATAAAAGATAAGCTGAGACAAATAACCTCACACCCCTCTCCCACCGGGGCCAAATTACGTCTCCGGCAACCAAATTAGAAACTAATACATTATATCTGGTAGTAGAGAGAGCCGATATGACTTTTTTTTCGATATTTGAAAATCACGAGCCGTTATCGCGTAACCGCATATTTTTAAACGATTTATTCATACCCCAGAGACATTAATTATCGACGGTTTTTTCTCCAAAAACATCGGTTTTAGCCGTTCATTTTTTTCATTTTTTCTGAATTGTACACTTTGTATAATGTAACAGCGGAACCCGAAATAATACAATTATCGTTCACCGCGGTGCGGTGTAGTGAACAAAATATGAAAACGCGCTCCTTCGGATGTTGCAGACATTACGGATGGAATAAAACGTATAAAACCGGAGTAAAAAAAAAAAAAGTGTTTTTTTTTTTTTTAATCGTACTAAACGTCCATTAAAAATAGAAACCAAATTCGCCGACCGATCGGTTTTTCGGTAAAAACATGGTTTTGATGGACGCTGTGCACGGGGGCCCGGCGATTTGAGAAACTGCGATAAGAGTAACAAACAAACGTAGGATTTTTATTTTAGAAACGCTACGATTGCAATTTAATAAAAAAAATAAAAACGCGCGGTTATAGAAAACATCGAACGCAGCAGAAAAAAAATCCACCGTATTATATTAAAGATATTGTTACGAAAATAAAACCATGCGAGATTTCGTAGGACGATTATACTATTATACAAAAAAAAAAAACGAAATGTATATTAATTAAAAATACGATAAGACAGTAGCTGAGAGACGAAGAGCCAATTGAAAAAAAAAATCGTGAAAACATATTTAAAATAAAAATAGCCGACCGTATACTTATCGCGCCGTGGGTGCGACACTGTTATAAGTGGGAAATCGGGTCGTTAGAGGATAGATTTGTAATTAAAAAATAGATTACAATAATAATAGTCGTGTGTTATACGAATTTTACATTGAATTCGCACTTGATACGCCGACGAAAATAATATACAAAATCCGCATAAAACAAAGAAAAAAATTCGACAGTTTAAATACCTAAAAAACTAAAAGAAACCGTCCGGATATTTTGAAAATTCCACCGCGTTTAGAAAGTGTTAATGTTTAAATGTTCGGTGAAAGCGTCGGGTCTCTACGATTATTTTCCACAGAGTTACAACGACAAAACACCAAATCCAAATTAATATCAAAAAAAAAAAAAAAACCCGTCGATTATTACGATTTCCGAATTACGAAATCTGAACTTTTTGAACTTGCAAAAAAACCTCGCGACTATGAGTTTATATTTCCGAGCATTTTTTCCAGGCCAAACAAAAAAATGTTATACTCGTATAAGACCAAACGAAAACGGCCATAATAACAACTCGCAAAAACGTCAGAATTTTATTGAAAATCGTACCGCGTCTATACCCAGCGGTATACGTGATTCGGTGAACGTTTCCGAGTCTTAACAATTGTTTCCCCTCCATTATTAAGAAAACGATACACGAAAAAAATCAGAAGATTACAAAAAAAACGACCTCTTCCGAACTTAGTTCTAAAATGCAATAAAACATATATAGGAGTTACCGAAATTATTGATGGTCGGAGCAACATTTCTGATTGAAAATTAACTAATAAGTAGAAAAAAATAACTGCATCGTAAAACTTAATAAATTACTCTCCGCGCACAAAACAAATCTTAGTTATAAATTATGTTCATCCGGTAATTTCGAGTGAACCATGTAAAAAATATAATTTTTGGCGATAAAAATATTTTTAGTTTCAGATTTATTATTAAATTGATAACGAATACAAAATAATAATAATATATACTTAAAAACAAAAACCAATTTTTTTTCTCTTCAAATACCACGTCTGTACCTTAGGAAAAAAGATGGGGGGAGGAGTATTTTCGCTCGGCGGTACTTTAAAAAAAAAAAATACGTCGTTTCTCTCGGATAAAAAAAAAAAAAATATCAAAAACAAGAAATTAACCGTAAAAATAAATCAATAGATACAATTAATAATTATTATCGGAAATTACTTAAAAAAAAATCCAAGGATCTGGTGGTGGGGGAGGGGGAGGGGAATATTAATTATTCTTTTTAATTTTTTTACTTATTGCAAGGGTATATTTATAATAATATCGTGTGTACGGTTACCAATATATAATTATTTTACCAATACGGTTACCAAATAATACCAATATACGGTTACCAAACGTTTTGCAACATTTACTCGCGGGGGGGGGGGAATTTTGCCTGGCGGCGGCGGCTACGTGTTGGCAATAATAATAACAACAATAAAATAATAACAGAACGTGTAATTGTTGTTGTTGTTGTAATCACGTCGTCGCCGGAGCGCCGGTTTTTATATATTTTATATATTTAATTTGGCCAGACGCCGGCCGTAATAATAATTTATTCCTCGGATAAGAACGGTTCGCCATTAATATAATAATGCAATAATATTATTACGCGCGCGCCGTCGTATTATACAACCGACCGAAAGCCAAACAAGCAAACGGACAAAGAAACGTGAAATTTATTAAAATTTATATTGTAGGCACTTAGTTGAAGAAAAAAAAAAATAAAAATAAATAAATAAATAAATACAAAACACTGCGCCGTCGGTGTAAAAACGTCCTTCGGCGGATTTCGTCGACGGACCGGCAGGGAGGGAGCACGAGCGCGGGCGCGCACAAAGACGCCCACGTGGTACCCGAAAATTTCCCGCCAAATAGTATAATAACGAGAAAATCTAGGTAAATAATTATTATTTGTTTTCCATACTTTTACCGATTTTAATACTGGAAAACGCGCCATTAATCACGTATATCGATATTTTTCAGACATTTTTTTTTTTTTTTCTCACCGTAAAATACAATACAGCCGTAGCTGCTGGCGATGGGTATATCGCGAGCCGGGGTTTCGTTGGCGGGGCGTTGACGACACGAGGGACTGCGACGACGACGTCTACGCCGGCAGACGGAAACTTTCGGGAAAGAGGGTCGAAATCCCCTAACCGGCGGCCACCGAGGACCGGGGGAAAAATAAAAAAAACACGCTTTTCCTCCCCCTGTCGCCGTGTAATAATACCCGAAATACACTTAAAACATATAGGTATATATTTTTATATATATATATATATATATATATATATAAGCGGAGGGAAAGGGGAATTCGTCTGGGACGGCGACGGTTACTCACCGAACGCCGACAGTCTGACTAGGGCAACAATATTAAATTCGTGTGTTTACGACGGCGCGACGCACACGCACCGAAAAACCGGGCGTCGGTGTTTACACGCGCGCCAGCCGCGCATACCGACTATTAATCTCGAAACCCTCCCGAGGCCAGCGAAGACGGCGGCGTTCACACGCCGGCAATATATAATAATAATAATAATATTATCATCGTTATTATGACGATAATAAACAGCATCGGCGCGCGCGTGAAAAAACACGATCGAAATTTACCGAAAAAAAAAAAAAAAAAAACAAACACGAATACGCGCATTCGCAAATAATATTATTTATCGCTATCCATTACCTTTCGAAAACGTCTTTGAAACAGGCCCCGCCGCCGCCGCCGCCGCGTCTCTTGGAGAACGACGAACCGGAGCCGCCGGTACCGGTAGTGCTGGTGCCGGAACCGAACGATCCCGAGTGGGCCGGCGAGTCGCTGCTGCAGCTGGTCGAGTTTGTCCCGCCGGTCACGGGCGAGCTGGAACCGTTGGACGAACCCGAGAGGCTGCCGGTCCGGAGCCGGAGCTCGCCGGCGTAGTCGATCGCGGGAACGTACGACGGCGGTGCCGCGGCCGCGGATTTCGGTTGCCGGCGTTTTTTCTTCTTGCCGGCAGCCCTGTCCGCGTCGTCCGCGCTGTCGGACGACTGTCGGCGAACGGTGGCCGCCGGCCATTCCGAGTCCTTTTTCAGGTAGCCCATGCCGCACCGGCATCCGCACGCCTTGAACGCCATTTCGTAACCCTTCTGGTTGAGATTGACCACGTTGTTGTTGTTGACGTTTACGGACCACAGGTCCTTGATGCGTCGACTGCCCGTGTTGCCGCCGGTGTTGGCGTAAGTCGCCGCGGCATTTTTCATGTACGCCAAAACGAGCCGTTCCCAACTGAGGAAACACTCGCGATGCATGTACCGGCCGGCCGAACACCCGCCGTCGCTGCACACGACGCGCGCGTACAGATCGGCGGCCCGTGGGTCGTCGGGCCTGATGGGCGCGGACCGCATGACACAGTCGCCGGTGGGCACGCAACACTCTTCGTAGTGTTGTTGTTGTTGTTGATGATGCATTTGAAACGGCTGCTGTTGCTGTTGCTGTTGGTGCTGTTGATGGTGCAACTGCTGTTGGTGGTGCTGCTGCTGCTGCTGCTGCTGCTGCTGCTGCTGCTGCTGGAAAAGCTGTTCCACGACTGTCGTGGCGGACGGGCTAAACAGGTCGGCGAAATGCCCCATACCGTTGAAACCCATTGCGTTCCTGCGAGGAGCCATTCAACGACAAACGACGTTTATGGGCGGACGATAGTCGGCATGCCGAGCAGGAGAAACGCCTTTCTCAGGATATCTGGGTGTCGGAATTGATGTTTTTTTTTTTTTTTTTTTTTTTTTTTTTTTTCAAATATTTTTTACGTCGAAAAGACGATAAAATACGATAGGTACGGCGCGAAGTGTGTGCGGTGAAAAAACGATAACGATAACGATAAAAGCGCGTAGGAGGTAAACACGACGACGGGAGACCTTCTATTTATTTAGGTACCGTTTTAGATAAAATATAATAAAAATATATTATAATAATGTAATTTGTATATATTATATAATAATATTTGTTATTATAAAATATGTATACGGCGAGAGAGAGAGAGAGAGAGAGAGAGAGAGAGCGAGAGGAAACGGAAACGATTTTTCGTAATGAATAAAATAAAATAAAATTTAAAATAACGATATTTGTACTTCGTCACAGGTGTGCGAGGAGTGCGTGTGTGCGTCGCACGTGCGGTACCAACGACGTACGGCCACTTTCTATTTCGTTGACCGACTGCGACTGTCGGAGAGACGCGAACGCTAAACACCCGCGCGGTAGTGGCGGCGGCGGCGGCGGCGGCGGCGACGACGACGATGATACGCGTACACGGGCGCGCGCGCTCTCACAGATCCTACGTGCCCCCGCCCGTTTACGCAGTTGTGTGCGCTTGTAACCGCTCGTAACCGAGTAGTGCGTTTGCGTGGATTTGGAAGCGTGTGTGTGTGTGTGTGCGTGTGACGGTCACAGTCAAGGGCAGCGGTGGCGACGAAAACTACGACGGCGGCGGCGGCGACGACGAAGCGGTGGCGCGCACTGGCGGCGATATTTCTCCTCCCCCCCACCAACACCGCGTCACTACTACCCTACCGCGGCGTGGCGTGCACATCACGTAGATCGGGTAAACGCACAATTTTTTTCGGTTGGGTCCCGGGCGATCGGTTGGTGGAGGGGTGGCGGCGGCGGCGTTACTGCGCAGTTACCGGTGCCTGTGGGCGGTGGGTGGTCCGAGGCGGTCGCGTCCGTTAAAATTTTTCGACAATTTCACGGGACGCCCGGACGCCGGTAGAGCGGTGCCGCACCACCCGGGACCCAAGGCGCGCGATGCGCAGATCGATAGGACTCGTCGCCGTCGGATAAAAGAAACGGAAAAAAAAAAAATGTCTCGAATTTCGGTTGGCGTTAAGGAGATCATGAGGGGCATTCGTCCCCGGGAGGTAAAATTTCGGGATGCGGTAAGAAAATTGCTTCGCACCAGTACACGTACGCATCTAGCGAGAAACATTTGTTTTTCGTCAGATTATTCGTGCTCGCTAATGTAATCTCATTGGATATAAATACGTCACCCCTGGGTGCGTAAAATTAATTTCGCTCCCCCCCATATGGTTGACCGGTCGTAAAGCGCCTCCGGTTGCGCCACTGATGAACGAAAATAATATCCGATTCGGTTCGGCCGTCCGTATTTTATTTTACGTTATATTCTCGCCATTTGATTTATCTACTTAAAAAATAATCTCGAAATAATATTTTTTTTTTCTTCTTCTACAGATTCTGGGAGTAGATTATTATTGGTTCAAAAAAACTAATAATAATATTATTAAAATACAATCTGTGCGTGGCCGGATGGTCACCGATAATATTATTATCATCAGTAAAGCCCGGGAATTATAAGCGTTTTCATTAGCGTTTATGCAGTTCCGCAGCTTCATATCACACCGAATTCAAATATCAAATTTTATTTCGCATATTTTGATGATTGTTGCTTATTAAGTTGATAAATTCACAAATTCAATATATGATAAATCGATTTTACCGGCGAAAAACATCGTTCAATGATCTGCAAACAGGAGGCTAAACAACCCGTATTTAAGGGATCCCGTATAGGCAATTTCGACGTTTTGAGAAAAACGGTAATTTCAATCCAACTCAAAAATATGCGCATGTAGTCACGAATATATATTTTATTTTTTTTTTCAGTATTTTATAGCAAATATCCAGAAAAACTTTATCTGTATCGTAAAGCGTGCCTATTTTTTTTTTTTTTTTTTTTGATAACTAAAATACAATAAAAGTTATGAGTGTGACAACTTTCGGTTATTTCTGGTGTTTTAATTTACATTTAAAAATTATTGGGTAGTGTTATTGAAAAAAAATTGGGCACGCTACGACCGTAATTACAATCGTATCGCGTCCTCTTAACACATTTTAGTAGTTTTTTTTTTTTTTTTAATTTTATTTCGATTGTCTTATTGAAGATTACGTTATTATATTTCAATCTCAGTTTGTTTCCGATAAATAGGGTTTTTTTTTTTGTTTTTTTTCTATTGCGAAATAATATAATAATTACACGGCTAGCCAATTTTTCTATGCATACAATTCCGGGTTCTAAATTGTCAATTAAATAATAATCCAACCATGAGTGACCGGCACGCCGGTGTTCGAGGGGGGGTGTTAAACTCGACAGAATCCGATCGAGCACGAACATGTCGTTTTTTCGGTCAAAAACACTACAAAACCGTGTATACTTAACATTTTGGACGGGATTAACCGTGGGGAGGATAATATTAAATTATATGGTCGTACATTAAAGCGTACAAAATAATAGGTATACGAAAACCGATCGTTAAATTCGAAAGCGAAAGCAACAAATTTGATATAGAGTCGTAATAACGTTATTATTATTTATCAGAATCTGAGGCGAATGATGTATATTGGTATAACTATAAATTACGATTTGTGGTTTTCGAGTAATATCTATTCTGAAAGTGTTTTTGATCTAGTTTGGGGGGTAATTTTTTTTTATTGGACTTCCGTTGTTTCCTTAATAGCTGGCAAAAAAAAAAAACTCAGGAAAAAGTACGGCAATAACAACGGTTTCTTTAATTTCGGTTTTATCGTATTCTGTTAAAATTCAGATCTGAAACTTTGGCAAAATATTTATATTAGCCCTTTCTGGGCGCGGATAAATATTCAAACCATTCTGGCGATTTTCGAGATTTTTTATAGGCAATTGAAATTGTTGGAGTTATTTTTTTTTTTTTTTTTTTTTTTTAGCCGAGCAGAAATTGTACACGAGCTACGTCTTAAGTTATACTCGGAGATCATCAATAAAAAATTAATTAGTTTACCGTAATATTAACTGAACTTCGCTCAGAATCATAATTCGTCGTAGCCTAAGGATTTATCGTCGCGTACGGATATAAATTCAATTCCTCTGGGTATCCTCCTACCATCTCACCTACACCAGTAAACTGTAATTTTTTCTTTCTATAACCGTCCGAAAATAGAATTAAAAAAAGAATTCTCATTCGAAACCTATTATGATCGTCCAAAACATTCGAAATAAACGACGATGATATTAAGACGGTTATTTACAATATCAGAATGTTAACCGATTTTGTAGAACAATATTATTTTAGATACGTTTGTGACACCGACCGATTAAACTAACAAAAAAAAAAAAAGAAAAGAACCGACTATAGATTACAGCAGACTATAAGAGTCCATGACTAAATAAACAGATATGTCAGCAAAAGGTAAACAGAAAAAAAAATCTCAAATATAGATATTATTATTATTTTTTTTTTTTTTTAAGTGTCACGTATTTTAATGGATTTAGTCATTTTTGCGCCATACTTGACGGTGTTAAAAAAGTATAAGAAAAAAATATGATTAAAAAACAATATTTATAAATATATTATAGAGTGCCATCGCTTATTTGTATAAGGAAAACGTTTTTTGTCGAATTTTGAAAAATGCAGGCCGAGAATTTATTCCAATATATCTATAAATAATAGTGTCGCATCAAGTTTCTTCTAACCCAAACTCCATAATCACTGAATCTGTTATAAGATATATTTCACTTGTGTACATGCAACGTACACTAAATACCGAAAATAATTGTGTTAATTATTTACTATAATTTACTTATACTTCATGTATAAAAAATTAGTTTTAATTTTATCAATTTTGTCAGTTTTAGAATTTCGTTATCAAAATTGTAAAATGTACACTAGAAAAAAATATATCAATTATGCTTAAAGTTAATAAAAAAAAAAAGATGTAAAAGCATTAAAAATATAATTAAAAGATATAATAACATTAAAAATGCATTTACATTCTTGAAAATCGTAAGAAAATACAACAAAATGACACGTCAAATTTTATATTTAAGCTCGGTGTTGTACAGATTAAATTTTATTTTTGATAAGCCATGTGCTGGAGTACTATGAAAACAAAGTACAAATGCTACAAATTTCTACCCTACTATTGCAATAATAATTAGATATTTATTAAGGGGGCTGGGGGGCAAAGCCCACAACAGGTCTGTGAGTCATGATAAATATTAGCACCCTCGTGTGTTTCTACCGGGTGCGGCTTACGGAGAGGAGCCGTGATATTTTTATAATATTTATGTTAAATCACCGACCAATTCTATCAAAAACAAATAAATAATTATCTGATCGGTGATATTATCTGGACATAGGTACTAAACACCAGTTCAGAATGCCAAATCTGATAAATAAAATAAAATAAATATAAGTAACAGTATATAATTATTATATATAATATAATAATTATAATATAATATATTAATACATATTTATTATTATTGACAGAGCAAGTTGAAAAAGGATAAGCTTTGTTTTATTTTCTTGAAGTATTTAGATATTAACATAATTCAAACTGCGAAAACAAAAATTATAACACAACAGTAAGTTGCAGAGTAAGGTTCTAGAAGAATTACACTAACGATTTAATTCAATATTACAATCTTTTTTTAAGATTAAAAGCAGTTTTGTTGGAACGTATAATACAGTAAAGTATAAAACGTATTATATATAACATAAAAGTTATATTTTTTATTTTATTTAGAAGTTTAAATATTAATATTTATTATAAATAATTTTAAAAAAAGAAATTCACTAAGATATATGTGAATTGTTACATTTATTTATTAATAATTTTTTTTATTTAGGTATTTTCTAGCTTAACTGAAATATATGCTGTTAACAGTAAACACTTATATATTGATACACAATTGAAAATAGTAAAACTAATAGAACTAATAGAATATTTCTATAATTCAATGCCTTTAACAATTATGAAACATATCATAGGTAATCATATTAATGTTAAAAAGATCATTACTGATTGGATATTTTTGCCGTAAAATATGGATACTATTTTCAGTGCTTAATGTTATTTATTTAGCATATAACATTGTCATTGCATTTATTAGGTACCAATTTATTTAATTGTTATTATACCTATTTTAATTATATTGTGCAAATAAATTTGAATACACTATTAAGCTTATATTTAACTTCATCTACTATTCATTATTGTAAACTATTATTTATCTATGTAACTTTCTATCACCAACACAAGTATTGCGTAAAAGTGGTGAATATTTACTGCAATATTTGTAAAAAAAATATTGCAATTTTATACACGTATATTACCCACCCTGATTAAAAGTAATTCAGAACTATTTATTAATTTGTATTTAAAGCAAAAATGTCTATCACAAGAATACAAAGAAATGTATGTAATATTTTATTTTGTAAACTTAATAATGTCATGATTTCAATGTTTAAAATATATTTACTGCAGGGATATGTTTTGTTCCTAGATTTACCAAAATAATACTGTTGTAGTAAAACCTATATTATTAACCTACATGCGACTTGAGTGGTATAAAACTAGTTTTGGTAGGTAGGTATTATTATTTATTTAAAATGGGGGTCAGGTTTAATGGCTCGCATTTTCACTTGGTTAGTACTAATCCCTAAAAATTCTAAAATAGGTACATCAAACAATATATAAGATGCAAAACACGTTAAGCATCGTTTGTTGGACCGACACAAACATACTATGTCTATAGCAGCGGTGATTTGTGAGAAAATTTTGATGGACCGCAGAACCATTACCCATTCGCAATTTTATTTTATTTACTATCCAGCCAACTTGCATTGTCCAATCATAATATACAAAAGTATTACAAATATGTCTGACCTATGCTTCTGGGACGTTGGAAAAGTATTTCCAAACAAGGTAAAACTTTCAGCTCTCCTCCACACCACTGAAAAAAAATCTCTGGATATGTACCTTAGGCTACTATAGTATATAAATTATTAAATTATTGGTTGTCCGTAGGATTTACAGTTATGGGTTTAGTGGTCATGAGGTCCAAAAGGTTGGCGTCCACCGATCTATAGTATACTATAACCAAATAAGTATTTTAATAATATTAGGTACTAATACTATTATACATAGTATACTATAGATCGGTACTTTGTTTCTAAATCTTTAATATGTAATTGTATAATAAATATTTGGTACCCACAGGCATATGAAAAGAAAACATTTTTCAAACTGTTATTTATATAATAGTAATATTGATAATATTAATAATAATAATATTTTATTTTGTTTCAGAATTAGTATCTGGTACAAATTTGATTAGTATAAAAAACAAACAAATTAAGTAAATAGTATTTATGTGCTATTATGTATGCAATTTATATATTATAATAATGTTCTTATGTTAGGACGTTAGGTCAATGATTACATTTTTCCCCTTATCTTCTTTATTGGGTTAAAAAAAAAACGTTTGAAAATACAAAATGTTATTATGTGGAAGTTATTGGATGGTAAAATAGATGTATTTTTTATTTTATTTAAAAATAATTTGAAAGACTACCATTTTTTTTATTTTTTTTTATTTGAATTGAAGGTTTTTTTTTTTTTGATTAAATTTAAAATCAATTGAAGTATTCCTTGGGTTGTATTTTTATAAATGCACTTAGATTTACAATATAATAATATAATCTGAACAAAATACGACTGAAATATAACTTGGGATTTGTAGCCAATACATTTTTTTTTTTTTCACTTTATTATAAAATATATTATTCTTAACACAAAGTTATAGGAACAGGCAAATTTTTTATTTTTATTTTCTATTGACCTTTTAAGGATATTTTATGTAATTTTTTAATTTCTTTATTGTATTTTAGAATATTTGTTTTTATAAAATAATTTCTGTCAATAAAACATTTGTTTGTTTCTATATGCAACAATCAGGAATAAAATAAAGTACCTACTCTAAATAATTAATACATTATTATGTAAAGCATTTTAAAACATTACAAAATTGGAACAAATTTGGATACTGGACCCTTGACATGTATGTGAATAATCGAACGACAACGATTATAATTATATAATAATTACATTATAATCTATATAATGCTTGAAAAGTGCTTTGACGTCAAGGTGAACAAGTGGGACCCCGGGGACGATTTTTACTCGGTGGTTAAAATTCACAGTGTGTACACACCGCCCCCACAGGAGTCTCAATTAAAAGGGTTAGCAATTAAAAAACGGAAAAAAATGACCGAGGGATATACTCAAAGTACATAATATAGTGATGGCTGCAGAGGGCGAAATAAACGCTCGTGTCCGGCAGACGAGGGTCGGTTTATATGAATGTTTAGGACTTGGAAAATTGAAAGCGACAATATGTCTTTTGGTGAAATTTACCAAAAGAGATTTTCATATGCATGGTACACAACTATTATTGTTATCCAAACTTAAAATTTGGTTATTGATGTTTGGCTTTTAGATCCGGAAATAATATGTAAAAATGTCGAAAAACGTATTTTAATTTTAAAAATTTTGTTCATATTTACGTTCATATTATCTAGATACAAGGAATTTGTCATTAGAATATCAATTTTCCTATTTGTCAAACGCTTTTCCCAAATCCAAAAGTCAAAGACCTACCTAAAATTCAATTGTTTTTTCTTTTTGTCAAAATACTTGGTGTATTCTTTTTCTGTTTATCGAGATGAATTTAATAGACGTGTCTTGTCAAAGTGTTTTACAATTTTAGATTATGAACGTATTGGTTTAATTATAAGTTTTTTGTACCTATCTGTAAGTTATAAAACCATATTTACTTTAACTTTTGAAGGTTTCCACACATTCGACTTCTTGCTTCTTGTGCTGGAAACACTTATAAGGAACAGCAGACTTAAAATAATGACAATATTTGCAATTTCCTCGTTTTCTGTGAATTGAAAAAAAAAAATACAAAATTATTTGCACAATAAACAAAATAATATGCATCTTATGTTTGTATCTATAATACTAGCAAATGAGCGATACCTTTAATACCTTTGATAGATAAAGAGGTTTTAATATTTGTTCGATAGATATCATGAGTTTAATATAGTATAAAAACAAATAAGAAATACCACTGTCCACTATAAAGTTTACTTCAACTTATATTTTACAATTACTTGAAAGAGTGTTAAAATTTATATAGTATAATTATACGCAATATTTTGTTTTAAATTTCATCATCAATATCATCATCAGTATCAAGCATACAAAAAATAGAAATTTATAGTACCGCTTGTCTTTAATATATATAATACAATTATTATAAACTTAAACAAATCACGTCAACTAACCTTCAAAATAAAATGTAATATCCGTTCAAGATATTATTCAGCGTTTATTATTTTAATTTCTTAAATGTCGGATTTTGATAAAGGTTTTTTTCTTTGGCCAGATAAGTCACTTTGAAATCTTTTAAAATCTGTAAAAATAAAAAGGTTACTTAAATTATGTTTTATTTAATCAATTTTATAATAAGCTATAATAGCCTGATGGTTTTTCTTAAGAGCTAGAATCTTGTTCATACAGTTAGCAATTGACTGTGCCGTTTTCGAAATCAGCTTCTTTATACGAACATCAATGAATAAATCACTAATATATATAATATATATTCTTCTCAACCAATTCCCACGGATCACTGGAATTTAGTAATCATATCAAGCTCTCCTTTACAGAGGACTGTAATATAATTCATCATCCTCCTCCTCAATTGTATTTTGGCGTTCTATTGATAAAGACGAACATGAACTAGAAAAAAACATCAAAATATTATATTAAAAAAACATAACAAAAAAATAAATTTAAAATATATGCAGAATAAGAACAACACAAAACCCGGGGTACTAGATAAGTTGTGGGCAAATATGACGGGTAACAATTTAAAAAATTGTCATCATCAGGTAATAGAACGGCAAAGGCGGGAAAAAAGTTTGTGATTATAAAATCAAAAAAAATAATCATTTTTTTATACAAGAAGTAAATTAAGTTTTATTGGAAAAGATTATACAATGAGATGAGATGATATACCGGTGTATGATACTCACTCAACCCCCCTCCCAGAAATATAAAGAAAAATTGTAAAAATAAATTACCTGACCTACAGATTTAATAGTTATTTCAAAGTTTCCTATGAGATTTACAAATAAAATATATTAATATATATATTAGGGTGCCAATCAAAATTCAACTGTAAATATTCATCACGACAAATTATAATGTTTTTACATGTTGCCTTTATTATATTTATTCAAGTTTGAGTAATTTAAAATAATTGTTTAAAGTAGCTCGATGCGTTTTAATATTAGTCAAAAAATAAAAATGTTCTATATTTCATATTTTCATATAATTTTCTATAAATCTTTTCAAGTTACGAACTAAAGTTGATTTGTTTGAATTAAGAAATCTTTGACGGTGGTTTTTTCAACTACTTGCTAAAGGTATTGCTTCTGGTCTTAGTGTTTAGTCAATACAGAATTAAAACTTTCTATAAGAACAATTCCACGTTCTGCAGTATCTTTGACTACTTTTCAACTCAATGACCCTTCTTCATAGTTTATTATATTCCTCGTCTTTTTGTTGTGTTTGAAAGATTTTTAAACAAATTGTACGATAAATTAAATTAAGTGCTTCTGAAAGGTTTTTGGAATTAAATAAAATTTTAATACAATTTTGACAATTGCATGTTTGGTACATTGCCTTTGTCCAACTTGATACGCTTTAGAGGTTCTTCATCTCCTTATTTTAATAGAGATAAAATCATTTTCTTCTATAGTTACTTGATTATTGAAAAATGCTAAACCAATCCAAACTCACCAAGATACCAAAAATGTCTAGATAAACTCTTAACTGCTACTTCGGCTACTTTTTTATCGACATTTGTGTACTTTATTAGTGCTTTAATTAAATTTAAATCATTACTTGGGACTGACGTTGCAGACCGAGCGGTGAACCAATATTTTACATATACGCCGAGCACGAAATTATTAAAGTGACATAAGCTATTTTCTTTCACTTGATGTTAAATGAAACTGAGAACGAAACATGTAAATCGTTAGGCAATAAAATTGTTTAGCCAACCAACTAGCCCTGTGATAGATACGCTCCTGGAATCATAATATTTATATTATAATTATTTTTTTTTTTTTTTTTGTGGAATAATTACGTTATATTATTAATGGAAACAAAGTAACACTAAAACGAAACCGTAAAGAAGACTTGTGTTATAATTAATAATAACACGATTGATAAGTGGCTACGCAACGTTACGGTTATTCGACATCGACACCCGTCGTATTGTTAGATTTCATAAAAATGAAATTATATTATTAAAGATTATCGAATTGTGTATTGTAAAAATATATATAAACAATTATTCGGTGAATTGTTTTTTTTTTTTTTTTAATACGTTACGATAGATGTTAATAATACCCACACCCGCTTTGAGCGACCAACAAGGAATAAAACGTGTTATACACTTATTCGTTATACCAAAAGAAAAATAATTACGAGGTGTCGGTGGGAATTTTATCGACAATAATCGAATTGCTGTACACAATTTATAACTAATACGTACGAGTACCTTAAGTATGAACGTTTTGAATTTGTTTCGAATTTTCTGCCGAGTTCGTCCCCCGCCCCCCCTCGAGGTGAAATGGTAGACATTTCACGTATTGGATAGGTATTCGCGTCAATCGTCATTACAGGCACGACGTGTACAGTGAAAAACGTTTCGAGACTCACCAGGAATTGTTTCGTTACGCGTATTGCGCGATGGGTCCCGGAACATTCGACAAAAACCGACGGCGTCCCGGTCGGCCGTTGTTCGGACCAGAATCCAGCCGCCAAAACGGTGGAAAAACTTATTATTCGTCAAACGCCGGCCGTAACGAAAAAAAAAAAACCCCTACCCCGATGAAATAGAAAGACGGTAATAACGGTGGAGCCGGAAAAAAAAAAGCAAAAAAACACGAACCGTCTGGGACGTCGTCGAACACGGGCGGCGAAACGCGTTCATAATAATATTTACGGTCGTAAAAATGTGATAATATTATAGAATAATAGTGGAAAAACACTAGGGGCCGTACGAACGGCCGGCCGGCTTGTGGCGGCGGCCAACGTCCGTTGCCGGTCGCGTCACGACGGTAATCCTCGGTATTGGTATTCCCCGCGGTATAATTGTTATCGCCACTCTAATTTTAAATACCGTTTTAAATATTAAAATATAACTGCTGCCGGCGATAACAAAACGCGTAATTATTGTTGACGCGGCGGCAACAAGCCAACATTTTCAATATTTCCACAATTGTTCGGGATGGATAAAATCGATTCGAACCGATTCGTCCGTCCGCGTATTTCCTCGACGTTCAAAGTCAATAAATATAACCTAACCTCGTTGTTGCACCGCCCAATAAACGGCATACTTTATAATGAATAAAATAACGTTAAAAATATGGAATGTTGTACGTACCGCCTATTTATGTAGTGGCATAACTTGTTTATTTTGAATGGAAACAACAGTTGTGTAATAATCATAACATATTTGTATTCCTCCGACGTACGACAAATCGATATTATTTTCCAAAAATTGTCCATCTCTTGCCGCCGAGAATATTCGAGCCGCCGCCGCTCGAGACTGCCTTTTCGCCGCGATTTCCCGTGACCGAGGCCGTCGACCCCAGCCTTACCAAAGACCTTATATATATATATATACCTAAACATAAACGGTATAAACCATGTAACCCCTATATATATTGTGGTTATATATACTTTCTGAAATTTCACGTCTTTGATCATAGCCGTAGCACCGGGAGGTGGGGGCATATAGAGGATGAATCCCCCCCATGACACAGCATTGAACAGAAAACTTATTAAAATTTATAACCAAGTGTCGAATGTATTGGTTTTATTATGATGTGTGCTTTTGTTAATTTTTTTTTTTCTGTGCAAAATCTAATTTAATTTAATTTTTTTTACAATCCGTAATACTTTTAATTTTAAATTGGCCTTACGCATTAAATACGTCTAGGTACACCAACGTTAAGTGTCTCTCCTTCTGGGGCGAGCACAAACAGATTTTGTTTGCATAAGACACGCGGTAGAGCCACGTACAAATTGATCATGGGAATATAACATTTGGACAGTTAGATCTAAACCGGCAAGTTTAATGTTTCGCCCTGTGCCTTGTCTAGACTAAATCTAGCTTTATTTGTATTTTTTGTGGAGGAGGATTACCTCGATTTAGCGTTACGCTTTTGGTTACCACGGTATTTTGTACTGTTATTTGGGTAAATCAATCAAATGTTTTTCAAAAAAAAGTGTTTCTAATTTCCGACTATAATAAAGGTGTCTTCTTTTCTAATTTCCTCTTCTATTTTCTGTATGATAAAATCAAAAGTTGTAATACTAACACGTGTATAGTTTTTGAATTTTTTTGTCATCTGATCGTAATTCACATGTAAATGATACAATAACATTGTGAGTGATGCGTTTTTTGTTTAATGAATGTACCCATAATTTATTTTTTTTCCCCTGTTTTTCTAAATTGTGTAAAAGGTACCACGTACAAATCGCCAACCTGTTCGTCAGATGACATTTTGGAAACTATATAGATTTATATAATAAATTATTGTTTGCCTTGTCTTGTCTTGACCAGCCGATATGCGCGTACATAAAACAAATTGTTTTTAGTTGACTAAAACGTAAATGACTAACGATGACTAAACACAGTTTTGCTCTTTTGGTGTGCGGCCGGCCTTACACTAGAGCTGGTAGTACGAGGTTTACGGGACACTACGGCCGGCCTAGGCAGAAAACTCGACGTTATTTTGTAGAATAAATTAAATAAAATTTAAAAAATAATGCCATTTTTCCGGGCGCGGATCAACCGCCCTGCGGCTTATCCTAGAAATAATGAATCCGTATTCTCCCCGACGAAAATTCCTGTGTAAACCACGGTCTTTGATGTAAAACGATAATTTATCATTTATGTTAATACCCATATTAACCGGCTACCGGACGACATTTTTTTTTTTTTTTTTCTCCACGGAACGTAATATTGTGTGGTATACACTCGCGTGCAATACAATTATTTTCATAATAATTATAATTATTATACTATATTGTTCTATTCCGTTTTACGAAACCCGCATAAATAGTTGACATTTTTTTTACGTCCCCTTTTTAAATGCGTTTTAATTTAAATAACGCATGCCGGTCTAACTGGAAATATGTAAGAACATACATACCGATATGCGTATAGTATATGTAATTATTATCATTATACCTACGCCACCGATTTGGACGACGGACAAATGAAAGTAAAAAAAAAATAAAAAATAAAACGTTATGCGTTTTTTGAAATTAATAACAATAACTAGTATATTTCATTATTTTCTGACGTATATAATTCAGTGGCGGTTTTACGTGTGGGGGATCCAGGGGATCTGGGCATACACCACTCCAGGTTCCACCATAAATAATTTTTATCAGTTAAATAACGTTTACCGGATCAGCTACTAATAAATTGTATAAATTATAGTGTAATATGTATGATTTTTTTTTTTTTTTTTGTTTTACTTGTTTTTAAAAATAAATTTCTATTTGTGATATTTTTTCGAATTGTAAAAACGTATTTAATGCTATTAACAATACTAGTTTTATGAGAAATGAATTAAAGAATATTTTAAAAACTAAAATTTAGATTCAGCTATAAATCCGGGTTTACTAGAAATGTCGGATTTTGAATTTCGGAAGCCAAAAATCCGGATTCTCGAACTTCGGCAAATCGAGATTCTTTTCCCATCACTAGTTTCTATACACTTATCAACAGCAACATCTGAGTTTTCAAAAATGCTATTTTTTTTCTAACCATACCTATTCTACCAATTTAGTTATTTTATTAGACGATCTTATACTGTCACTAAAATGTACGAGTAGATTATAAGTAGAGATTTCACTAAAACTATCGTACACATACTTGGTAGTTTTTATTGTTCGAAAAAAATAATATATACTTACCCATATATATATATATATATAGAATGACTATTTTTTGATTTGACTATACTGCAGATTCCAATATAATAATATAATATTACGGTAAAATATTTTTTTTTTTTATAAAAAAAACAATTAAAAGAAAAAAAAAGAAAGAATGCTAGAATGACAATATAGGTAATAATATTGTTTTACAAACAATGTAACTATGGGTAGGTATTTAATGCCGAGAGGAATAGAAAAAAAAAAAAAAATCTAGAAACTAGTTTCGTTCGTTTGATGAGTGTTATTTTTTTTCATAAATGTTTTATTCATTGTAAAACTATTGGTAAATACAATAAACCTATATTAATTTGTAGACCGGGTGTAAATGTCATGCGTTTATACTTATATAGGTATAAAATTACATTTTTCAGTACCGGTTTTGGTTTTGGGATTCATCAGTTTTTTTTTTTTTTTTTTTTTTCAAAAATATTTAATGCGAGCAAAAGAAAATAACAAAAAACAATTATTGTATCTATTACACAAAATTAGGTCCGAGAGTTCATTGCCAAGATAAAAAAAAAAAAAATAACTCCGAAGAGTATATCGCGTGTATTATCTATTGTGACATTATATTATTATTTACGAGGACAGAAAAAGAAAAGCTACAACCGACACGATGGTATTATTCTCTTTTATCTATGATCATAAATTTAAAAAAATAAATAAATAACAAGACCGTAAGATAATATAATGTGCAGCAATATGCAGTGTGCACCATAATATTATAAACTGGAAAAAGTAAAATCCTTTTTTTCAAATCCGCATAAGCGCATACCTGGATAATAATATTATTTAACGTTTCAAATGTTCAGTTTTATTTTTTTCCGGCCGTAAACAACTCTTCTACCAGATATATTGCTTCGGTTTTCAAGTGTAGCACAATTTCTGATAGCATTTCGGATCTAGTCGGTACACTGAAAGGGAGTAAGTTTTCGATTTTCGTTGAAGTTTTATTAATAATTGGGAAAAAACGACGGAATAACGGGAAAATTTACCACAATATTGGTTTCATTATTTTCGATTTTTTTTTCTTTTTGTTCTAACTCGGTTAAAAACAATCGTAAAGATCTGAGACATTGTCACAGAATATTAATATTAGCCCTTTCTAAGGGCGGGCAAATTTTTAAAACGCTAACGGTCGTTTTTTTAAAATCTATTTATAGGCATTTAAAAAAAAAATTTTCGGTTTAATGTGTATTATATTGGTTTGGCCGACTGGAAAATTGTACACGAGTTTCATCATAAATAGTTCTTAAGTAGTCAAAAAGAAATAAAAGTTGAACGTATTTTATTATAGTAGGGGATTAAGGGGGATTAGAGGCGGCGTATATTTTGAGTCGATTTAAACCTAAGAGCTAGACAAAATTACGTATACGTATAATTTTCAAACTCTTTTACTGTGATAATACGTCGGAAGTAGAAATTTAAAAAAAATATATATACTAAACACATAATCATGATTAATTAAGTGGCGATGTTACCAATACGGTGTTCCGATTAGAATCGTAAATGAATACGAAACGATTATAACGGTACGTTTAAGAAAAAAGCCCAACACAACACGAGTGGTTTAATTTTTTTTTTTTTTTTTGTGAATAATAATTGGCCCACCACCGGATTTTATTGCTCTGCCGTCGCCGCCGCGGAACGCAATCTCGTCCTTTTATTATATGCGGCTATTATAGTTAAGTTATTGTAAAGTATATGTGGTATACATAATAATAATATATTATATAGTTTTTTTTTTTTTTTTTTTAAATTATTTTACACAAAGCCGAGTTGTTGAGACCGGACATCGAAGCCTCTGCACTGTAATATATTTCGGCGGTCGAAACGGGTTACCGACAAAAGGGGCCGAATTCCATGCGTGCCCCCGAACAACAATAGTAAATAATAAAACCGAGTGATGTGTTTCGGAAATAGCGGTGGTTTATTATTTATTTTATTTGTTTCGTTCGGGCCGTAATATTGCATACGGTCCAGTAAATATTATATACTGGCTGAAACTGGTTGGGAAGACAAAAACCGACCAAATCCGCGACGGGTGGTGTGCCGCCGAGAGAAGACGAAATTATGTCATCCGATAATAGCGTTTCCGACTCGGCGGGCCCGAACGCTTTCGCGCACAAAATGGTTTACGACGAATGGAAAAAATCGTCCATCGTCGAATATCAACGGACACAACGAAAGAACGGAAAAAATTCCTACGGTTCTCATCTGATTTTCGGGAGACTATTTAGCGATTTGATGAGATTTCCGGGGGTTTAGCCCGCCCCCGCACACCTCCCCGCAGCTGTTTTCGCCTAACAGTGGAAACCTAACCCTGAACATGGCGTGGTTTTTATATCATTTCGTCAAACGCAACACGAGTAATGAGAATGTACCGTGAACATCGAAATCGATTTAAAATACAAAACTCTGCAATAATGCGATTTTCCATAATTCGGTTATTCCGTTCGCCTTTTCGATCTTTTGAACCTCTATTAGTAATAATTGAAGGGGTCCCCGCAAAAACTATACATCCAAACATTCTCGAATCTTCTCGGGAAACAAAAAAAAATAAAATATCGAGTGTGCCATAAAATTTATTTTAAAACTAATTAGACCACGATAAAAAAAAAAAAATATTCAGTTTTACTTAATTTGATTTGTTATCCTGGTTCTCTACAAGATGAAAGCGTCTATTTATATTTTAAAATGTTTGGATTTATCTCGCAGTATTTTGCTACGAACACACACACAAGACCCTCCGATTTAAAATCATCGGCAGTCGATCGTGTAAGCTAATATTATATTTTACAGTACTTATTTTGTTTTCAGTAATAATCGTGTTTACTAAAAGTGTAGACTTTCTATACGTAACATGTATCGCGATTTTTGTTCACGATATTTTTCGATAATATGTCTGCACGTGGCTGCAAAAATTACTATCAAACCGTAAATATACATATAATTATACAAATCTATCGAAAATTGTACTTTTATAATCTTTCGTTACATAAACTAAATCGGTAGTACGTAAATTATACGTTAAAAAACTTAAATAAAGCAAAAAAACAAAAAATACGATAACAATATTATACGGTGTGATTTCAATAGTATCTGTCTCGTTATCACGCTGCGCGGTAACGAGACGTCAATTATATTTTGTTATAAAATATTGCTATCTATTTAATTTAGCTATCAGCTAATAGTATTATAGACATATAAATATATATTTGATAAAAAACTAACTCGGATCTCCAAAAAAAAATATCAAAAATTGAGTTTTATACATTAAATTTTACAGCCAAACTACACTACTCCAAATTCAGAAATCGCCTGCAAAATCATACCAATCCCCTTGTTAAAAATTTTCTTTCCATCTCCATTTCTGGAAACCCCCCCCAGAAGATTGAAACGACAATGGCCCAGAGATCTAATAAACTAACCGCATAATAATACGTTAAGTATTCGGTAATTTCACGTCGAAGTGCCTTCGGTGGATGGTTCTTCCCTCACGTCACTCGAGCCATTACTAAAACATCCCTTATGCTCATTATACTGCATTAATTGTATAGATTGTATAATTTTCTAAATAAAAAATAAAAAAATTCTACGGGAAAAAAGACGTAAAAAGAACAAAATCGAAGGGGAAACATTTTCACTAGGGTCCGGATTTGTGTGCATTTACATATTTGCAGTGAGTGTGTATGCCGTTTGATGGGAGTAAGAAATGTGGACGATTTGTGTAACAGAGAATGCATAGGAAAAAGTTTATTTTGCATATAAATGCATATTTTAGGGTTGGCGGCATATTTGAAGAATTTTGCATATTTTGTATAAAAGTTCATTAAACCAATTATTTTATTTCTATTTCACCCACCGTAGAAACTAGGTTATGATTTACGATTTATGTTGACGGCGTATTGTTCGGTAATAAATTGTATTTCCCGTGTCATTTATTTTCGGATAATTATCGTAAAGATTTTATCTCGTTAATAATAATTTACGTATTGTAATCATGCCGCGGCGTCGTATTTCCGACAAATAATCCCTAGTCAGTGTCTGTACTGATTACTCATTAGTCGCCCTCCCCCCCCACCATATCATTTCGTGATCCACGGGAAAATCTAAAAGATGCTAAATTGACTTTACTACAATCATTGGAGATTATGAAAAATATAATTTCAGTACTATCAAACATACAAGGTGACAACGGTTCTACTACAGAAACTAAAATATCTCAATTGTATCACAAAAATAAAGGATATCAAGGACTAGAACAAATCAGGAAACAATCAAATACAGTTACTAGAAATAGTTCACTATTTGCTCTGTGGCCAATATGAAGTATGCGCCACCGAATGAGATTGTGAAAACTGAGATGTGAAAAGATCCGTTTAGCGTTTACAAACATATATTAAGTGATAGAAGGATAAATATGACACCTGAACACATGGAAAAATATATTATTGTGTATTATTTTTTATAAAAAGTAAATATCATCAATCGTATTTATTAATCAAAACGTTTTTATTAATTAACTAAATTATTTTTTTTATTTTTGAATTGTTTTTTTTTTTTTATAAAATTTCAATATTTTGTATGATTTTTATAAGTATTTAACAATAAAAAAATGCTACAAAAGGATTTAATACAATCTTATTTTTTATTATTATTATTATTATTCCTAACTAAAGTATTTGTTTTATTTATTGAATATATTTTTAAATATTTACTGTTCTTTAACTTATGTTATAAATTGATATCTGTACTTAAGATATTAAGTTTATCTAATAATTGAGTTGCATTGATATTTATGGAAGAGAACAAATATATATATATATAAATGCATATATTTTGTGTAAGAGCATATTTGTGCATATTATTAAAAAAAAAAAAAGAGCATATTTAACGATTTTTTTAATGCATAAAAGCATACTACTTTAAGCGTTCTAAGTGCATACAATTCCGGACCCCGATTATCACGTACCAAAATTTATTTTTAAAATTGATTTTTTGGCGTCTCCGGAAAAAAAAAAAAAAAAAATCTTAAAATAATAAATACATTTTGGAGATACGAGTTTTATCGTCAACGACGATATAACGGCTTGGACCCCGATCGTTTCGACATTTCTGTCTGCATATTATTTATTTATTATTATGACGACGACGACGACGACGACACGCAGAGAGTTTGATGTCGTTTGTGGCGACGTCCATTATTATACCGGAGAATCGTATTATATTCTGTCCTCGAACAAAAACACGCCACCGGGAAATATATATATAATATACATATTATTTGATGGTTCTTTGATCTCCGGATCGTATATTGTGGACCGGATGTAATCCGTCGCCGGCCCGGTCTGCGAAAAACCGAGAAATCGGAGATTCGCAAAAATGCGCTTGCGGAAACCCTTCCGGCGGCGGGCGGTTTACGGAGACGACAATGCGAATTTTACCTATGCCTGCCCGCGGTTTTTTATATGAATATATATAAAACAATTTTGTATTATTATTATTTTTTTTTATTATTTTTTTCACTGTTCGGACCCACCGCCGAGAAGGAGTGCCCGAGTTACTCGAGTTTGTTTTTTTTCGGTCATTTTATTAAATATATATATATATTTTTTTTTTTTTTTTTTTACTATTATTTCGGTTCGTATTTGCTGTTCCAAGCCGTGCAACTGGAAACCGCCGTCGTACATACAAATCCCCGTGTGCAGAATAGAATAATAATAATAATTATTATTATTATTATTATTATTATTTCCGGCTCGTGCATTTTTCGCGTAATTATACGTACGGTAAGTACGTGTGTACTTGTCACGACGACGACGACGACGACGAAATAATAATAAAATAATATATTTACCCTCGCGACCAGTTCGGTTTCTTATAATATTATATTATGACGACAATAGTAAATGCGATTTTTTTTTTTTTTTTTATTTTTTTATTCCCCGCTCGCTGGCAAGCTGCAGGGAACACGGTCGCGGTGACCGTCGTCGTTATGAGAACGCTCGATGATGCATTATTATTATTATTATTTATATGCATATACGATTAAACATATTATTGTGAACCGACTCTGTATAATATCCTTATAAACCTAACCCTTATTGAATAATAGTTTTTTTTTTTTTTTTTTTTTTTTTAAATGCACATACACATACACGCACGCTAGCACATTACCTATGTCTGAACAGATATAAAAATCCGAAAAAAAAAAAGGTTATTTTAAAACTTGACTTTTCTATTATAAAAATAAAAAAAAGTCACCATTAGGAGAATCGGCCAACTAATTTTTCCTCATTTCGCCCATAGATGATCTCCATCCATATAAATTATTTTTTTTATTCTATAATGTGATAGTCACTATCATTGATAAAACACAACATGGCACGACTTTGATAACAAATTGAATTAACCACGCTACCATATAATATTCTATTACTATCAGCTATTAGTAATATTTTATCTACTATTACACCTAATGATATGTTGATTGATGAAACTATTATATTATATTTAATCGTAGTTCGTACTAAAGTGGCAAAATATTATCTTGTATTGATATGCATTAGGTCGAACCGTAAAATATAAATGAATAATCAAATTATAAAAAATCAAAAACACGTATTAGACCGTAATATTTTCAAAAAAAAAAAATAGAGTACAATTTTAGGTACTTAACACTATTATTAAGGACACTAGGATAAAGACTACTATCCTACGAAAAATAATACGTCTGGTCACCATACCTATAGACAGGTAGACGGCCCGAAGATTTTGAATCCGAGGAGCAAACTGCCCCCATTTTAATTTACTGTAGGTTTTTACTAGAGTTGAGCGAGTTCCGATATTCGAGCATTATCGACTATACACTCGTTTACAAAATGCAGAAACAACCTAACATTAGTGTTTACCTATGTTTTTCCCTACGTGTTTTATGTACCTGTCCATATGGGAAAACTTTAAGATATTAGAACGACAGGACGTTAACCGGGGAGAAGTAAAAAAAAAAAAAAAAAACTACATAAACGAAGATTGAAATTAACAAGATAATATCGATTATAGCGAATACAAATACATTTATTTTAAAGTTGTTAGTGATCTCATTCCCGTGCGATTTATGGTTCAGTGTTTAAATGAAAGGTACTCAGTGGTGGTTATGTAGTAATTAAAAAGGGGCTCGATCACCTGTTCATAATTTGGGTGGGTGGTTATAGCCTGTTAAAAATGTATTACTGTCTAGCATCTATTCTATCTACAATCTACACATTTTATCTAATTAATCGGAGAGTTCAAATAGTTCATTAATTAATTGAATAATAAAAGTAACTATTATACGTGCGCATATATTTTTACACATCCCATTATTATATATATATATATATATATAAACAAAATTAAAATTAACTTTAAATGCAGGTAATTTACTAAAAATGTATAAAAATTAATCAGTTTTTGGCAGTGAGAACTAGTTAATTTTAAGAGAGCACCTGTTAAATTTGTCTAGATAGCCGCCACTGTATAGGTATATGGTTTATTATTAAATAAACATTTCTTTTAAGTTTCTAAGTCAATTGCCGAGTTTTTCGTCTTTGTTGTTCTACTCGAATTACCCGACGATGATTTTTTTAGTGCTATCGTATATCGGATATCAGTTTTATTTCAAAACTGATATTTGACCCGATATTTTTTGAGGAAAAACATCAATAATATCTCTGAAATATGAAAAAAAAAACGTGAAAAAATAGGGTTTTCAACCGACAGTTAATTGTCAGTTAATTTCAATATCGGCTCACAGTTTTCTATTTCAAATATCAGATAGGATATCGGTATAAAATATCAGAATATTGATATCGGAAAAAAGTCATATCGGCTTATAAAATGATTGCTGGTTATTGATTATCATGGGCTAAAACCATTTATTCTGATTTCTGATTGATTATTTTTTGGCTTTGGCCCCTCCCCCATCATTTTAAAATTCTGACTACACCACTGTTTAGCACCTATATAGTTACTCTAAATTTCCAAAATCATTCCAACACTGCTTAAAATTATAATCTAATAGGTATTAACTTACGCTCTATAGATAATTTACACAATTTTGACAGAAATTATGTACCAAATCGCAAACGAAATAGGTAAATACTGTTAAAATTTTACTTGTGTACTAAAATTACATGATATTTTATATTTTTTATAGAATTCTCATTATACGCCGGTAAGAATCACTGAATGACGTAAAATAATTTTTAAAAAAAAAATCTCTTATAAACGGCAGTATTTCAAATACTTTTCATGTATTTGTTATAGAATTGCAGTTTTTTGCGTATTTTGAATGATTTTTCGAAGGGGTGTCCAACATTTTAGGATTCTTACAAAATTGTTTTTAGAATTACTAATGAAATAAAACATTGAACATGCCTTTTTCAAATTACTATGTCAACACCTGACAAGTAATTTTCATTTGAAACTCTTGTATACAGTATAATAGATAAGTTAAAGGTTATTACTTATTAATGAATACTAACATTTATTTTAAAAATTACCTTCTTATATTATTAACATTTAACATAAATATAAAAAAAATGGCAAAATAATAATATTATTAACAATGGATAATTCTTTAAGCTGATAAACTGTAAACTAAGTTTAAAAATATACTTCGAAACGTGCCGTCGGATCTAATAAAATTAATTTTTGCAGTTTGGTTATACAATTTTTAATAGACATGAGGAATGATTGTAATGAATATAATACTAATACTAATTGGGCCATTTTTTTTGAAGTCGGGGGGTGTCCAGATATGGATAACCCTCCCTAAACACGCAACCGTAGAATTGTATTTTGTATTTACCGGTAAATATTAAAAGTATCTGTATCTTGGATTTATACTATAATTGGGAATTGGTGTATTTTGTATTCAGTATTTAAATACAACTTTAAAAGTATTTTGCCCATCTCTACGATATCGAAATAAAAATTTCCGGTACAGAAAATACGCCGTGTATTCCATTAAACGGACAGTTTTGACCATAAATTATTTTCACAGCGAACACACGATGTGGTTATACGTTTTTAGAGGAACGGCAATTAAGAGAACACAAATGTGAAACGGGATTTTGTGTTTTTACGATGGTCTCGAATGAATTCGACTCGGGCTCGTCGAGTGGGCGGACGGACTGCAGCCGAGTTTCTGATCTGGGCGGTTATCGTTTCGCGAGAACAAAAAACAAAAAAAAAAAAAAAAAGAACATACACGAGTCGATGGCATTATGCGAGAAAATACAAAAAAAAAAAAAATCATAAAATCCGTAGGCAAACGTAACGCGTCGGGTCGCATTGTGTGTAGTGTATCGGGCAGGCGGCTTCGCGGTTTAATACTTATAATATTATTATATTTGGTCGCGGAACATAATAGTTAAAAAAGAAAATAAAAAAAAAACGAAAACGGGTTTGCGGGGAAAAAAAAAAATATTATATTATTACGTGTAAATATATACGTTCGCGTATAGCGGTTTTTTTTCCCCTTTTTTTTTTTTTTTTTTGGTTTTTTTATGTATTATTATTATTATTACGTCCGTATGTATATATATTATATATAATAAAAAAAAAAAAGAGAGGATTATATTATACGATGCATACACCGGTCCCACGTCGGAGCTGAGGCGGTGGAATCCACCGTTTAGTCGGTCTTGAAAAATTCATATCGGGCGACGTCGTCGTCGGTAATGTCGCGGGGCGACAAAGGGCAACTTTTACGACGGCATCCGTTGCGTTTACGACACGACGGCGAACACCGTCAAAAACGTAATAATAATAATAATAATAGTACATACCACCGATGAAAATCCAAATGGAAATTTTAAAATTGTAATACGTATAAACCGGGGCAGACCGGCTTAAAATCTATATTTACCCACCGATTATTAAATCAATGTATAAAAGGACCTAATGAACAATATTTTTAATTATTTAAAAAAAAATATATATCCGACATACGTCACCGTTGACGGCGTCATTTCAGTTTTCGATGGAAATTAATCTTAAGCCCATAAGTATGGGCCATTTTATATTCCTCAAAACTATACAAATACCGATAATAGGCTGAACAGCATCAACCGGCCCGCCGGGCTGCTTTTTGGATCGGACAGGGGCAAATGCCCACCTTTGCCCTCCCCCGTCCCTAAATGACGCCACTGCGTTGCACTATTGTAGGTGGGTAATTTTAGTTTAGATATTAAACTGTATGCAACGGTTAATCACCGTAAACGAAACAACTATACTACTGGACGGTGTTCGGTTAAAAATTTCCCAATAGATTGAACATTATTAATTTTATTAATTTGTCACTACAAAATAAATTACAATCCCCCGGTTTATCCCCACTATTAAGAAAACTATAGTGAAACCAAAAGATTACCGGCACGGCTAGACGAAATTTGTTACCAGAAACAGGATTTCCTGTAGACAATTGGAGATCAAATGAAATTTGACGAACCGTAAGCTATAAATTAAACAATTTTGGTCTATATTATACAATTTAATTAAATACGGGCAATTCGGTTATGGTTTTGTTTCAAAAATTGATAATAACTAACACAATACTGTTTTTATTATTATTTTATTGACCCGATTACTTAATCGTGTGCATACTTGTGTATAACAATCAATAATTATTTCTGAACTCTTTGAACGGTAATATTTTCTACATTTTTCCTCATTTTGATTTTATATTAATATGCGTTTTATTTGTTCGCCTTTGTTGTACTATGCTATATTACCCCACGGCGATTATTGTAAATCGAAACCGGTCGTAAGTTATTTTTTTTTTTCATTATATTTTAAATTTTATTTGATATTTATATTTCATATACGTGATTGTTTTTTTTTTTTTTTTTTTCTAAATAATTTTCGTTGCGTATTTTCAACGACACAATATTACCGGGCAAGTAAATAATTATTATCGTTTAAATTTCGTTTCAACGGTGCCGCCTATGCGTGCCGCCGATTTGGGTTCACGTCGTTGTCAACTGCAGCCAGCAGCAGCAAGTAAGCGGGGCACGACGACGGCGGTGGCGTGACAGATAATCAAAAATGGCTTACGGTGTTAACAGCTCCCCTTCCTTCCCCTCTCGTCGTTATTTATTTATTATTATTATTTTTTTTTTTTTTTTTCGGAACGCGCGTTACGAGTTTTAATTAAAAATATGTTTCTTTAAACATAGTTCCTTTTTTACCCCGATAGTAATAATTACCGAACGAACCTATGTCGATTTTTGTCCTCGTCGGTTTTTTATAATTTTTTCTTTTTTTTTAATTTTCACAAAACCGTATTTTTTTCTTTATAGGTTGTCAGTAGAGAGAGAGAGAGAGAAAAATAAAATATATACGTATATTATTCATAATATAAAAAAATGTTTAAAATTATGTTTTTATTGAATATTTTTTTTTTTTGAGCGCACGCGTTCAAATTTTCAACGACCGTCCTATAGAATCGAGAATAAATAAAATTCGCTACATGTTAATAGTACATAAACTACGAAATTAACCTAACAAAAAAAAAAAAAACCTAAAATACCTAAAATACTACGAGTACCTATTATTTTTATTTATGCAGAACGACTTTTTCACTCTACTTACAACCCACCGGAATGCATTTAATATTATAATTTATGTGGCTACGATAAACAAATATTTAATATTTGTCCCCCACCCCACTACCCCCCCAAAAAAAACACACGAGTCAAAATTAACAAATCGAATCAAACGCATTTTTTTGCAGTAAAAACAATAGATAAATAATAATAAAATAGAAAAACGAGATTGTTATTTGGTACCGAGAAAAAAATGATCTACAAGTACCAATAAACATAAACAAAATCCAACGATTTTGCAACGCAATATTTTGCACACACACAAAGAATACAATTTTACGTTAAAAACATGAATCAAGGTGGTATAATTTTGAAAATGCTACAGTTTCTATACGCTATATAGTCAAAAGGGTTTTTTTTTCTGTTCAGTTTCGAGTGTACATTAGCTTTATCAGAGTACGTACCACAGTAAATGTTTAAGTAAAGGACGTACATATTTTCCGTTAAGTACCTGGTACTTTATAATCGACCGGGGAAAAAAAAAGCGGTAGATAGGGAAGCATTATTTATTTCCAGAAGTACATATATAGTAATAAGCATTATGTTAAAATATGTAATAATATTATTATACAAGTACGTACATAATTATTATAAAGTTGGCGATAAGAATATTGTTTCGAAAACTCGAACGAGTGTAATAAAATACATTTTATCGGGTTTTTATTATTGCATGCAGTCTGCGAGTTTGTTGGTATAAACTACAAAAAAAAAAAAAAAAAAACATATATATATAAATATGGCCGGCCGAACCATTTTCAGCGGCGATTTTTTTTTTTTATTTCTTCGTTACACATAAAAATTCACTCTTCTCTGTACCCACCCGCGCACCGTTATGTTAATGCGGCGGCCGATAAGGTTTTTCGTCGTATTTTTTTTTTTAAATTAAATTTTCAATCGGTCTACCAGCGTTAAACATTAAACGTATTACACTACCGAAATATTTCTTACCCATTTATTATTTCTGGCTTTATGGCTTCAGTAAAATAATATTAATCGACTGTGACTCGCCCATGGTGTTTCGCGCTAATATTGAAAAATTGACTGGACGGACTGCCACGTGTCGAACCGTTTTAAATTACTCGTACTTATAAAATATTATACGTGTACTTGCAGTATTAAATCACTCGAACGTTTTCCTTTCGGTATAATATTTGCAGCTCAGTCAGCTCGATATGACTTCGAAGAAAATTTCGTTTTACGATGATAATAAATTATTTTACAACCGTGTCCAGACTCCGTTCGACTACGTGCCTGATGAGATTATATTAAATACTGTTATAAGTCTTTATCTACTTCGACTGGCATACCTACTTACCCTCTAAGGGTTTTAGTTACGTTTTTTCCCGGGTCTTCCACGAGGTATTTTTCCTTGAGATTTCCGTTCCATTACTGCCCTAATTTCGTTTTCTCATCTCCTCGTCACCTAACCATAGTATCTTAGTTCCACCATATCGTTCAGTTCTTTGTCGAGCCTCCTTAGCCAGTTCCTCGTCGCTCATTTGTCCATATTGTATTATTCCATACTTCATTCTTGAAAGTTAATAATCTTCTCTCTATCTGTTTAGTTATCCTCCAAGCCTTGCAACAATAGGTCAGAGCTAGTCGTACTGTAGCTTCGTATAATTTTACTTTTGTTTTTCTAGTTAACGTTTTGTATTATTTTATGTAGGTAAAAATACACACATATATATAAATGGATATCTGTATAAGATTAATAGACTCAAAAACTACTGGAGCGATTTTTACATGGTTTTTTGCACAATGTTCCGCGATGTCCGGAGAAGTTTTATAGCTATTGAATACCATCCCCTAAAATTAGGTTTTTAGCTATTTTTAGTATATAAATCTAATTACCTAATCTGTTACCTTTGTAACACGGATGAAAAAAAAAAACCGTTATTAATTATTGTAGTGCAATCCTTGTGGTGTACGGGTATCTATGGTAATAAGTGAAACCATTTAAAACCAGCTTTGTTTGTTTACGCGCCAGACAACAAAACAAAAAAATGTCATATATCATAAAGCATCGCAATGAACGAAATGATTATGTCACAGCAAAATAAATAATAATAAATATTTGTTTAACACAAAATTCTGACTTAAATTATTATTATTTTGATTAGCGGTTGAAATCACAAAGTAGAACACTTTTAGTTAGCTGAAGGTGGCTTTCCACTTTCCACCTAATTTTATTTTTTTAAATAGTGACATGGACATGGCCAATAATAATGATAACAATCCAGCAACAGCAATATTTTTATCAACAGCAAAGCATTGCCGGGTCAGTTAGTAATATTATAAAAATAGGGACGGAAATTGATTTTATAATATTATTATAAAAGGCGGTTGATCCTGCAAAATAAATCTTCATCCTACACAATTTCAAAACTAAACGGATATTGTGAGAAAAATCTTACGCAAAATATGAAGCAACCTCTAAACATCATTTACGATTATGTAATAATTTGGTCACTAAAGCGTATCGAATTCGTGTATAAACATGACGGGAGGTTCCAGCGTATAGATTGACAAAAGAAATATTATTTCACGCACAGTACCATAAATTAGGGTGGTGCCTACCCTCTCGCACCCTAAACGAGCGTACGGCTCGTAAGAGGGATTTTATTCGACGAGGGTTTCTATAAAAAAAAAAAAAAAAAAAAAAAAGGTTAGTGTGACAAACCCCCCCATATGCGATGGGGTCTAGGTCTATTCCGTCTATACGCACGTATATATAAAAGTGCCTGAAATTTCAGGGAGGGTCGTAACCCTTGCAACATATAATATGGAACCCTCCTCCCGTGTACACCGCCGCCTGCAACGCACCAATGGTTGATTTAGGATTTTATCTAGGGGGCGGGCGAAAAATAATAATTATACTTAGCAAATCCATCGTATATATAACATATATATATATATAAAATAAACCATCAACTGTATTTTAATAATTCTAATTATTCTATGTATCTACATAAAGTATTTAGTTTATCAAAAGACACGGGGTAAATGATTTGGCTGCATAATAATCAAATTTTGTCGGTGAAAATATGTACGTTTTATCTAAGAATTACAAAGTCACATTTTGGCGAAACCGTTGGCGTAATAATTCATCGTTTCCACTCATTGTAGAATCGTGTTTTAATCGTCTTATTTTTCAATATTTTCAAAATTCCGCAGCATATCGTAAATATATTATATCAGTACGACAACTATTGATTTTAAACCATAACGACACGTATATTGAACCACGGATTCGTAAAGAGAATATTTAAAAAACAAAAAAAAAAAAAAAATACAAATATGACGTCGTATACGAAACAAAGGCGAAATGTTTAAAAATGTTCAAACGTACACGCGGTTATTGTCCGCAAAGCTGCAGTTTCGTATGAACCGGTCGATCGCACGAAAATTGTATTCACCACGACATAAATTAGACGGGAAAAAAAAAAAAAAAAAAAAAATACAAAAACCAAAACGGTTTCTGAATCGCGACGAATATTCGTCGTGGGTATTTTAATGAGATTCCCGGCAAAGAGGTTAAAATATAGAGAATTTCGCTATTCGCGCGAGATAATTCGGTTCGCTCGCAGGCGTTGCCGGCCGACTTTAATACGATTTTAGATTTATTTATTTATTTATTTATTTTTTTTTTTTATTATTCCCCTTTATTATTACGTGTCCTACGAATCCGAACCGAACGGGCAGACGCGAAGTGCGCGGAGATAACAATGCTGCACACCATAACCGTTAAACAATTTATATACTAGTATATTATTATTTGGACGTTGAAAACTAATTAAATCGTTCGCGTCTCTTGTATAATTGCATAATACTGCTATTACTATATAACTGCACGCTGTACAAACGCCGCCGCCAACTCCAAAGTGCATTTAATTACATACACATGGTTCATTACATAATAATATACATTGTACAGCAGTGGCGGCTTTGAGAAGGGGGGCATGGGAGCCACAGTGCTCGAATTGGAAAAATTAAAGCAGAGAGAATTCTATAATTAATTATTTACAAAAAAAAAAAAAAAAACACAACCAATACTCTTGCAAGCCAAGGTTTTCCTTGCGCATTTATTTATTATATTTGTTTAAAACTTGTTTCATATTTTCGTAAAAAAAAAAAAATAATAATAAGAAAGATTATGTTTATTCCTATTATAGACATGTTAACACCTTAGGACTCATTTAATTTCGATTTCAGAGTAAAATCATCTATTATAAAATTAATAGACGTTTGCGCTTTTTTGCATTAATTTTCAAATATAACGTTCAATATATATCGTTAAGAAACAACGACTATTTCAACATTTTTACACGACTATAACTTTCCGGAAAAGTCTATTTCATATTAAGCGCATCTAAAACCAAAATCGAGTGAATTCTATGCAGTCTGCGTAAGCATAGCGTTTTTGCTATATCGTTCGTCAGACGTAGACGGGATACTAATGTTCGACAAGAATTGTTTTTATCGAGTCTACCCAGGTTACTATATAGTCATATAGTTCACGGCATAAACAAAATTTCGTCTGTTTAATCAATACATTTTTGGCCTCTCGGAATCTTAGTATGTACGATGGCCGTCAAATTTCAAAGATCTGTTATGACTCTTTGGGATTTCAACACGGCGGCAGTCGTCGTTTTTCTGCTTAAAAATACCGCACATCATTTTTGCGCATCGATATAATCGACACAATTACACAGATTCGGTAACTTCGACTGTAACTTATAGTCGTCGACCGACAACTATATAACTCTTGTTATATTATTTGATAATATGTGATAATGTCCAGTTGACAACGTTCGAGATAATATCCGGTTAATAATCGAATAAAACGATATTGCTTTTGTGGTACAAACGTATGGGTCGGTCGCGGATACAATGCATCCGTTATCGTCGTAGTAATATTTATTTTTAAAATAGAAATACTATGCCCCCTCCCACAATATTCGAAAATTATTTCATTTATAGGTACACGATCTAATCAAATCAATATTGACATTACGTTCGTGACACGTAATTTCAGTCGTGGTCAAATTTTCGAATGAAAATCAGGAAACAATTTTGACGCTTTTGAGTACTCCTAACCTAACTTTTCAGTCCTTCTATTGTTATGGAGCATCGCTCTTATTTTTTTCAGCTTCTACCGGATACTCATGATTTTCAAATAACAACCCATCAGATATAATCTCTACACCTCAGATAAATAGTTTTACAGTTGAAATAAATTCGCGAGTGATATCTTCAAAAAAAAGAAAAAAAACGAAAAGTGTATAAAAAATGCAGATGGATATAAGTAATTTACACGAATATTAATTTAATTTGTGTAAAACAATTGATATATTACATGAAAAACTTGGAAAAAGTCAAATAATTTCCGGAGGAATCGCCTTGTAATTTATAATAATTTATTATAATACATATTAACGTAAAATGTTATTATTATTTTTTTTTTTTTTAATTTTATAACGCTAGGTGTCTATGACTGACGGTATTTTTTGTTCACTCTATAGCGCACATTCTCCAAGACAAGCTGTTATACAGACCGACTGCTGCAGCCGGTTGAATCTATTTTATTTTTTAATAATAATAAATTTATTGTATATGATGGCCGGCGATTGTTTTCTTTTTTTTCTTTTTTTTTTTTTTATGTGCGCTTGCAGGAAGGTACACGCAAACGCGAAAACAATGACGGTCAACAGTCGCTATAGCGTTTTTGTCAGCCACGAAAATGTATAGAAAAAAAAAAAAAAAAAAAAAAGAGGACAAACAGCTAGGAAATAATATAATAAAATATTATTATCGTCGTCTCATAAAAATATATGACCATCGTGTATTATATAGGTACGGTTATATACGAAATCGGCAAAACGAACGCGCTTTTCGAGTTTATAACTGCAACTTATAATAACTAATAAACGCACCAACGACTAAACTCCGATCGTATAATTTTTTTATTTTTTATACCCAACGTTAATGTATAAGTTGAAACTTATCGCGAGACTTCACAGATACCTTTATAGAAATAATATATCCGGCATAAAGGCTTAAGAAAAAGTTATTATGTTGTCCCCGTATACAATAAAGGAATTCCAAGTATAAAAAAACATACTCGTATAGAAAAAAATAATACTAAACTTTTTCAGTGACGTAAATATTATAAGAAAAAAAAAAAATAGTTTTTATTCGCTCGTGCTCGTCGTATAGACGTTTTATTTGTTTTTTGACGGTAAAAGTTTATTTTGTTTGTACGCAAAAATTTAAAAAAAAAAAAAAAAGTAAACGTCTGCGAATATATTATAATAATTACGGGTCGGGTCCAAAATATTTTGGTCGATTATCGTGTGTCAATTGCACACGATATGAGTGTTTGACATTTTCTCGGGGTGTTCTAGTTTACTGGTTTCCCTCATCGTATTATCCGGAAAAAAACCATCTGGACGCAACACCGGCCAACTATTTGAACTTCTATAAATACGAAATTCTACGGCGAGAAAGCTCCGGTAAAGTTTTCGATTGGAACGAGTCTATACTATACGTATATAGGCAGTCGAAATCACGTTCAACGATAGAAAAAAAAAGAAAAAAAGAAAGACAAAAAAAAGCGCACGTCATATAGCGTTATGTTTGTACGTCTGTATAGGAAAGTAATTTTAATAATATTTGAAGGGCGGGGAAACGCAATGGAAAACTATAGAAACATTTCGTACTAGGCACATGTATATATAAAAAACTCGTTCGAAATAATTTAAAAACTAAATTTAACCTATGTGAACGGTTGGTACCACCTAGTGATTAAAATGAAATCAAATTGCCGCACGAGCCCGATTATACCGCGGTAACGTTCACGAACTATTATACAACGATAATTATTTAGGTACAAACGAAAAAAAAAAAACAACTTTATAATTGCTACGATTTTTATTATATATATATATATATATATATTTTTTTTTTATTACCTACTTTTTTATTTTTTGTACCTACGTTGTATTTTTTATACCCGTTCGCCGAACTCGAAACCGTAACTATAATTATAAGGATGTAAAGTTAAAAAAAAAAAAAAAAAAAATACACGAAATGAAAACCCGTCGTCGCCGTCGCGGTCGTCGTCATCGTTCAATATTATATGAAATAAGCAATTGCAATTCGTTCGTGTATTGTCCAGGGTCGAGTCGCGGAATAAATTTTCGTATACGAAATAATATAACGAAATAGACATAAAATTATTGTTATATTTTTTTTTTTTTTTTAAGGTTTACCGCAACGTAATGAGAACGCGGCGAGATTTTCCCGTCTGGTGGACTTCCGTTTTACCTAGAATAATATTAATAGGTATAATATACAACAGGACCGCCCGGTAACGAGAAAAAAAAAGAGAGAGAGAGACAAAAAAAAAAAACAACTCTTTTATTACTCTTTGTAAATGGCGGCGATTAATGATTATTTATATAATACACAGGGTCGTCCCGCACCGGCGAAATTATATCGGTACAGGTGAGCGAGTGTACACGCCCGGCACTGGGTTTTCGGGGCGAATCCTCTCCCACGCGCGCCGCCGACGCCCGCCGTCGGGAACGTGTCCCGCGTCCGTCCGACCGTATCGCGTGCAATAAATTAACGATGGCCGACTACACTACGTACTCCTCTACAACAGCAGGAAACCGCGATACGCGTAGAGTTACGTGTGTATACGTGCGCACAAAAACCTACGATACGATAACGATAATGAAACGTATAATTATATAACAATAGCAATAGTATACATAAATATTTAAAACGTATACCGATGCGCGGAGTTTTCTATACGGGTAAAAATTAATAAAAAAAATAGTGCCTTCCAAAATATATTGCGCGACGGTAGATTTGGACGTCGTGCGTGAATTACGTCGAAAATCGTAGACACACAAAAAAAAAAAAAACAATAGACCGTGCAGGACGGGCAAGGTAAAGTAATAGGGTAATTGTGTTTGGTCGTGTACCGAGGACAGCAACGTCATTGCTATCGAAAAACGATTCTGAGCCTCGGGTGGCCAAGGTAACCAAACACAGAAATCAACAAAAATAATACCTACGCATATCGTCTCGTTTGTTGTCGGCAGAACCGTCTTATGGTCATGCGAGGCCTCAGGGCTCGACATAATATTACGGGGGGGCCTTTATATATATATATATATACCTTTTTTTAACACATTTTGTTGTATTATTAGCTATTAAATCAGTTATCATCCAGCCAGTTACCCGTAGAAAAAAGTCAATTTTTTTTCTCGAATAGATATATTGCCACTTTATTGTATATTGTAATTTCAACATTTACGATCGAAAAAATGCTTTCCTATTAATTAAAACGTCTACATATTAAATATTATTTACGAATTAATATGGTTAAAAAATAAAACAAAAAAACTAAAATATTATAATATTCATAAAAATACTATGCGTTCATATAAATTTGTCATATTTAATCATATTTATGGTTTCTTCATAGCTTTTTAATTTGCAAAGTCTTCCATAACGTTTTCATAATTTAATCTTGATAATAGTTCATGTTCGAAACTCGTTAAAGATATGTAGTTTCTAGCTCATCATACTTGTTTAATTAAATTTAACTTAGAAAATTATCGTTCCCCGCTACGGTTAGTAATCAATAATCATCAGTGATAAAAAAAACTTCTGAAAGATATTATTATGTTTGGAATTGACCTTTACATCTATCAGACATTAAACATTTGTATATACTAGAAATACTAAATTCAGAGATTTAAAATTCCGTTAGATACGCTTTTAAATGTATACATTCTAAAATTAATTAATTTTCACGATCAAATTCCGCAAATGATTTACATTAGAATTGTATTTCTTTTGCCTCTACGTTTTTTAAACTGAAGACAAATCCAAACAGTTTATTTAATAATTTATATGATTACCCGCGATTTTTTAACAGATTCGTTGATGTATCTATAATTGGGAAGTAAGTTTAAATTTTTAATTTTTCTCTATCAGAAAACGATAGACTTCCATTAGTTTGTTTATTGGGGAATGTTAAATGAATACTCTTCTTCTTAGTTCGCTGATATAAATCTTTACAGTCAGAATTTGGAAATTTACCTCTAGCGATAGTTTCATAATAGTTAAATTTATCTCGAACCTCACTTAGAAAATCAGCAAGAAAAATCAAATAATTTTATGCTGACGTCAATAGTAAGGTTTTCTTTTTGTACATTTTTGTTTGTTTCATAAATGCTTCATAAAGTTTTACTCCATGTATGTAGGACAATATTTTTAAACTTTTCCATTTTATTAATTAAGCCCCATGGGTTTCATTTTTAACATTTATGGTAAAGTCTTATTATCTATTTTAATTGTTTTAGAGCATTTAAAATTTTCTTGTAACAATAACATAAGGCAGAAAAATATTAGAAAAGTATTTTGTAAATAATGTAATATTTTTAAATTTGGGGGCCTTTAAAATTCCGGGGCCTTAAAACGGCACTGGTTGTCAGTAATTTCAGAAAATCTGACAAAAATCTAATACCATTTTTCACGTAAAGTACCACCGGGCGAAAATTCCGTATCTTAAATGGTACGGTATGAAAACATCGGGACATTTTACACATCAAAAAAAAAAAAAACAAAACAAAACAGAAAATGTAATTTTTTTAAAAATGATTGGAAATGTAGAAAAATTGTTTAAATAAAAGAACAAGAATGGAATGAGTTATTTAAATTTTTTTTTTTTTTTTTTTTTTTTAATTTGTAAAATGTCTACGGCAAATAGTACACGTAGGTAGGTTTTAAATATGTAAATATTTCCTATTAAAATCTACCGTCACGTAAAATGTTGAAGTGTCAGACACAGTGTCTCACGGTATGCGTCATGGAAAATATATTTTTTTTTTCATATGCAGATTATATTGTTTTTAATGGGGTTTTTGAAAAATTGTAAACTTATATGATGTTAAAGGGACATTATAAGCAAACAATTATTTATTTTTTTTTTAAACTGTTAGTAGGTTAAACAGTCAAACTCAAAATAAAAATATTTACTATATAGTCTTGATTATGCTTAAAGTTTTAAAAGTTGTTCTATAAAGGACAATTGAATTTGAACACACGATTTACCGGAAATTGGGAGAAAAAAAAAATTATTTTTATTTATTTATCGAACAAATGCTGGAAACGCTACACCAAACGTAAACACACATCATATTCCATATATATTATATCTGAATAAAATCATTTTTTTTTATTGAAATATGAAAATTCATAATACTAGAAATGCTATACTCTAGGTACAATAGGATACATAGTATAAATTAATGACTTTTAAACACTTAAACATTTAAACTCCTCATAAACACCAGTATAAATAATGTATAAATCGGCAATCCTAAATGGTCATAATGTAAAAACTATGAAAGTTAAATGTAAATAATTTTGAAAAATATTAAGACACAGTGAGTTATCCGATTTTTATTGTTCTTATTGTATATTTAAAAAATATCTTTAAAAGACGCAATAAATAGTTATAGCCGAGTATTCGACATTCTGATATAGTCTGAAAATATAGATACCAACAAAAACAATAATTGTTTCAGTGCCATTATTTGGAGAGGGGTCAGGGGCAAATATGCTCCAGTCTAATTTTTAACCTTGTTTAACAGGACGGAATATCGGTTGGCTCTTGGGCCTGGGAAAATAATTTCAAAATATCGACAAATGTCTCGTATACTTTTTTTCGTACAACCTCACACAGAAGTAATTCGTAGTCGAATTTCTGTTGCCGTGACCATTATTACTTTTTAAAATATGAAAATATTTTGACAAAATTGTATGTACACAAATCATTATATTAATCATATCAATCCGCATAAATTATTACTAAATACGATAAATGTGATATTCGTTTAAAAGTATATTTTAGAAACCAATATGTGTAGGGTTAAAACGCGGTAAGTATATAATATATAATTAGGCAGAACCGTCTAAACCAACTGCAAATCATCTGCAGGTCTAGATGGTATAAGTATAATAAATATTCACTCGTCGATTCGAAAAATGTCCTGACTTGCATTTTTTTTTTTTTATCATTATAATATGGTTTGTAATAAAAAAAAAACGTCAATATTGAAATGACTTTATACGTTAATAGAGACGAGAAAATATTACGACTGTCATATTTTAATAAATAAAATGTACCATTGGAAAATGTTCTCCGTACACAATTTAAATACGTATTTATTAGCTATACCGGTCGTAACGAATCTCGTAATTTTCATTTAAATATAATACTACGAGATATTATATAAATACATACTGATTTAAAAAATAAAATTGAAAAATGTGTAGAATTTTGCCGTGCAATTACCGTCCCATTCACAATTATAATACCCTGGCGTATCTAAAATGAATAAAAAAAAAAAAAATGTAATACAAAAACCGGTGTTCACTCAAAGTCAAGATCTCCACACTAAAATATATGCAACGGACAACTCTTATTTTATTAACATGTCATCACATATATATATATATATACATATATTTTTTTCTTACAAAAATTGAAATTTGGCACTATGACGGGGGAATTCGGATAAAGCCTTTATTAGAATTCAACACAATTATATAAACGGACTTGGAGCAGTTTTCAAATGTGCATGTCTCGGGGGAGAAATGTTCAGAAATTGATGATACGGACAGACGGTGTAGAAGAGGATTTGAGATCGCTGGGTATTTATAACCAGGTGGCGTGACGTCGTAATGGCGGCCAACATTCTTTGAGCGTAGGTGCCATGAACAAGAAGAAAAACGGATATACGAGGCAGTATTTTCGGTGTTTTAATTTTTTCGAATCGAATTTCCGCGGACGTGCAGCGATGGCCGACAGAAATGATAATAATAATAATAATATCATACCTATGTAGGTAGGTATAATAAAATAATCGTGCGCCGGATGGGTATGGCGTTTTTTTGGCACTCATTGTTGTGGCACCGGGTCGTCCGGGGAAACGCCGAGCGTGTTGAAAATGCGTTTAACAGTATTATTATTTATTACCGTCGTTATGTATACCTGTGACCCGAAAAAAAAAATTAAATAAAAAAAAAAAAATAATAAAAAAAAATACAATGTGCCCGCCCTCGCCACCGATTGGGTCTCGGACGGAACGTCGTCGTCACGGTATAATAAACGAACAAAAGGCGTGCGCAGCGTTGTTGCGTTTCCTGTTGGCTATTACTGCAGATTAATAATAACCATCGCACATGACGACCAACACAAAAATGCGTATAATTTTTATTTTTATTTTAGGTGCGTTTTTTTATTATTTGTTAAGCGGAATTATTTCTATCAACGGCGGAACCGATACAATGATTATTACCTTATAGTCAGAGAGTACTGCGCGATTATTACATTAATCCCGTGATAAGTTCACAGCAGTTTTACATTTAAAATATTATGCACTCGGGCATTAGGTACTTTTAAAATAAATAAAACGATCCTGTGAGGTCCTACAACATAAGCACGATGAACTTTGTGTAACATTTTCAAGAACTTATGCTAGGCCGAAACATAACCATATAAAAACTAGACAAAAGAAACTAGACAATTTCAAATGCCTATACATAGCTCGAAATTCATTAAAATGTTTTGAAAGTTTACCCACGTCTAAAAATGACTAATATTAATATTATGTGCAAACTGAAGTCTATATCTACGATTATTTTACTGAAATACAACAAAAAGCAAAATCGATAATACAGAAACCGTTAATGCCGTAAATGTTAATTGTTTTTTTTTTTCCCCAGTCACAAAGAAAACTATAACGAAAATAAAAAAAAAGACCTTCAACGCACTAAATAGATCAAGAATGCTTTATATATATATATATATATATATATATATAAAAAAAAATGTTACGTTTGAAAATTGGAGCAAGATTCCTGGTATAAAAGTTGTTCACAGACGAAAAAAAAAACTCATGGACATTTTGTGTTCGGGACTTTTTTTTGATTATTGCAATATTTTCAAAAATATTACATTTATTGAACTTGAAAGATTTTTTTTAAAAAAAGAAAACCAATCCATGATATTTAGTATGCTGAGGTAAATATGATAATAATATTACCACAGTCCAATTTCATCAAAATTAAAAAAAAAAATACATTAGTCGGTTCATTTTTAATAAATTGTAAATAACTATAATGTAAAAATAAAAAAAAATTATTAGTTTTGAGTATAATAATTATTAATTGATAATGTAAAATAACATTAATCCATGCCGGTTTTTTTTTTATACTATAAAAAAAAGGATAGCCCGCTTAGATATAATGGATCCAATTTCGTATACTCGAATCCTTCGATTTACAGCCAATTAATTGGTTGTCATCAAAATCTATCGGTTTGTTTTTTATTATTATTAAAAAAGCTGATATAATTGTTTAAGGTCGAGGAACTAATTTTTTATTATGCCGATTCTTTTACGGGTTTGTCGCTATCCTTGTTTCCAATTTCCTTTCGGTCTGGCCGTTACACGCACGCCTTTATCCGGCCTATTGGTATATTAATAGGAACGTCTCCAGTAAGTCATTCCGTCTGGTTACTAAATATATATATATATATATATATAGTCGTATAGGCCTCTTGATTTTTGACTTCTCCTGGAACACGTTTTTTCATGTTAATACCGGCAACCTTTCCAACGGTTGTTTGCCTGGCGGGGAGTGAATCGGCCCGATAAAAGGGTTCGCGCGCACCCCTTACGGGAAACTGAAACGGTGCCCAAATGCGATTTCTCTCGTCGTTCCGCACGGATTTCGCAGAGCGAGTTCAGACTTTACGCGCAAACAATCGCGAAAGACGACATTAATAATCCGCGTCGGAATATCCGGCGAATATGCCGTATGTAAACACGGTTGATTATAATATAATATGCGTTCCGTATAAAAGCATCTCGCTATAGATATAGATATTATATAGTATAGTTTATAAAAGGGACGGGAATATAATATAGGTAATAATATACGAGAGCAGAAGGAGACGACGGAACCCATTGGCGCGACGTTCTGTTTGTTCGTTCACGGGCCACGGATTTTCGGGCTTCTCCATTCGGATTAATTATTATTATTATCGTCATCATCGCGCGATCCTTTCTTCCCGTCGTTGCCGAATATATCTCTTGCTCCGCCGAGTATCTCTTTCTTCGAAAAAAAAAAAAAAAAAAAAAAAAAAAAAAAATTGGAATCCGGTGGTCTACACCGAATAGGATTTTCGTCCGGATGTGGTCGTTCGCCGAGTATTATTATTATTATTATCGGTTAGATGACATTTTGTGATCGGGTTTTTTTTTGTCTTTTTATCGGCCTCATTACGAATGATTGCATGCGCTTCATTTTATATTGTAAATCGTACTCGGAGTTAAAAATTCATACAGTCCACGAAGCAGTACAAATTTCTTATAAACTATTTCGCGGACGTCTTAAAACCGGTCTAACCCACAAATCTTTGTTCTAAACTCCGCGAATCTATTCCTGAAAATTCGCCTAGAAGGCTAAAGCGGAACTGGAGCCATGGTGACCTGTAATAATAATTAACCCTTTCTTGTCAGATGGTGTGTTGCCGCTGCGTGTTTGCTTCGTCTTGTCAACCGCGTCTATAGCATTATATTAATTCCTCAAAAATTCCCATTATAACGTTTATTTTTATAAATTGTATGTATTAAAAAAAAAAAAATAATAATAATTTTTTTTAGGGGGAAATTTTGATCAGTTTTGTTAAAAATTAAATTTTCTAACCGCTACGATGGCAATACGCCACCGGTTGACGACAAAACGCCCGGATAAAAATATTCCCGGTTTATATCGTAAACATTATTTAAAAGGCCGTTGTCGTGTTTTTATATTTATCTATCTATCTCTCTTTTTTTTTTTTCGGAATTTTTCAATAACGGTTACGATGCGGGTGCTGCATTTTTGTCCTCCCGAAGGGACCTCAAAGGTATCTGCCTACTTTATTATACCGACACACACGGTATCTTTGGGAGCGAGCGTATTAATAATAATAATAATTATAGTTGTAGTATTATTTTCTCCTGAAAACTGTAATATAATAGCACTACACCTATACATACGCCCGAAAGAAAACACGGACTTTTACCGACAACGAAAACTCAAAATATTTATTGTTGTATTTAAGTTTTAGGAGTTGCTTGTTGTCTTTCTCCCGGTCCTCTATTCTATGGCGAACAAAGATGTACGATTTGTGCAGTACCAATGTAAGCCGCACGCCCTAAAGTGTCAATATGGATTTGATTTTTTTCCCATTCATATTTCTTCGACGATTTTCTATACTATAATGCATATTATTATTGGTAATTTCACACATTTAAGGGAGACAAAAATTATGAATTCCGTGTTAAATATTTACACCGAATAAATGTATATCATTATATACATAATCTATTGGTCCTTGGCGATAAACAGTCGTTTGATAACGATAAGAATCGAGCACGGAAAATGACCCGTACTTGTGTACCATACGATTATTACAATTATTTAATAGATTTCTATTTTCGAATATCAATTGTTATGAATATGCCCGTTAAGGGAAATTTACTTAAATTTTGTAAAATTGGACACATTTTTTTTACAGTTCAATGGACGCCTTTTAATGATAAGACTTTTACACTGATAAACATTTAAGAGGAAGGGTTTCGACCGGTTTTATGGACGAATATGACGTTTTAGATGGAAAATCCAGATACAACTCGTAGGGATTGCGTTTGACGGATTTCAATTTTAAAAACGTATTATGATCTTTTTAGGTTCTTTACTTGGATACGTTGGAATTATTTTTTTAAATTTTTATTCTCTTTGTCATCAGTAGAAGGCAAAATAATTTAAATACACTTTTGACAATTATCAAGAAATATAATTACAATATTTTACATTTTCTAGTAATACAATTTCTATATCCAACATATATATAACTTAGATAATCATAATCCGTTTTCAAAATAGAAATCCCCCCTCCCACCCAATTAAATTCCTACAGTTTTGTTTGGCCTTTTTTTTTTTTTTGTCTAAATCGACTAAACTGTACAGTCACCAAACCAACTGATTATAAAATTATTAAATATAATTTATTAGTTAATTACTTGAAAACACATTATCTCAGGCGCGTAGCCAGGATTTTTCATGGGGCGGGGCGGTGTTCTAATTTTATATTTAATTACAATTTGTGCAGGGAAGGGAGGTTTACACATTCTTATCAATTATCACTAGATAATCATTACCCATTATCAAGTATTTGATAAAGTAATATATATTAATATTTTCAATTTGAACGATTAGTAATATCAAATATGAAATAGAACCATCTAAGTACACAATTTATAACCCCCTCCCTCCCCCCGAAACATTATTTAGTATATATCTAATTTATATTCGCTTTAAACACGGGCCAGGGGGACAGGGGTAACATCCAAAACACCCTACTGTATACGCGATGGTTTATTGAAAACATAGTAATAATAATCTAACTAATATTAATCTAATAAAACCATAACCATATACTATTAAATATGAGAATTTGTTTTCCTTTTTGTCCAAATTATTCGTTTTTTTTTTTTAACAGGATTAACATCAGGGACATTTCAGTGACGAACAGACCGCATATTTACGGTCAATTGACTGATGAAAAAAAAAAAAAAAAAATTGTTTACGCCCACCCTGCACGCACATCAAACTAATATGCAGTTCAATTATATTCAGTATACAACTGTTTATTATTGTTGTTCCAAATTCAAATTCGGTTATTGATCTTTTTGGCTTATTGATTCGCAGGAAAAAAAAATAGTCAAAATAACAAAAAAAAAAAAACGTTCCGAATAGCTCACGTTCGTATGCCCTCGCAAATATGGAATCCCGTTTTTCCCATGCCCAAAGTGATAGACTTAAAATTCAGTTATTATTATTATTTTTTTTTTTTTGTCAATACTGTATTTTATTTATGTTTAACACTGTATGATTTTGTATATTTTTTGTTTTCTTATTGCCAAATTAATTACTTAATTTACTATGTGCGAAGGAACGTAGGATGGGGGGGGGAATTAAGGCCCCTGCTGGTCACCGTACCATTTATCCGGTACGAAAAAATGGTTTCCAAAACTAAATATACACCTTTTTTTTTTTTTTTTTTTTTTAGTAATTTCGATTAAATGTATACGAACTTTGATCGTATCGCGTGACTGCCGCCGCCGCATTTATTTAATTCGATTTCACTGTCTATACAGTTATTATATACTTATACCCACGTATCTCTATAAAACGTACGGTTCGTCTTGTTTGGATATATTATTATAATAATTATAATTATACCCGTGTGTATTTTACCGGTCCGTGCCGAACGGGAACGGATCGCGTGACGCGAACGGTTTGGTTTTCGGTTATTAGGTGTAATATTATAATATAGGTAATGTCCACAATAATATTTAATAGCCCCGTTCCGACTGAAAAAAACGAATCCGACGACGGCCGGTTGCCATGAAATCCTGCGATCCGAACAATATTCAAAGGTGAAACAGCGGGTGGTCATCCGGGTTAAAGTATATCGGAATATTCGCGCAAGTGCCCGTGTAAAATTATTCGTTACGGGTACATTTTTAGTTGACGCGCTCGCTGCGGGCGCGACCGATACCCGCCCGCAGGCACGACGGGCCGCCGTTAGATGGCGCGTGGGTCACGTCCGTTTGCGGCCGCAACAATTACACGCCCACACAGCAAATTCGTTGTCGTATTCCACCGGGATAAGGGATACCAGAAGTCGACAGGCAATCTGGCCAACGCTGTCCGATATCGAAAAGATCCCAGGAACGGGTAGAACCGACCGCAAGGAGCCGAAACGCGAAATATTTAATAAGCCCGAAACTTGGATCGGGCGAGCCGAACATAGAATATAAAGAGCGTGTTCCTGAACATCGGTACCTTGTCCATTCCATTCCTCGTGCCTAGTCGTCTACCCGGGCGCACAGCGGCCCGTTTACACAGCAGCTTTCAAGAGAACAATGACGGCAGTCTGTGTCTAAATCAAAATCAATAAAAAAAAAAAAAAAAAAGGAAAATTTTAACTAAATAGTAATACAACATGGATTTTTTGCCGGTAGACTTTGATGGTGTGTTGTTTTCATCTGCGATCCGGCTCATTCATTGAGCTGAGTGCCGACGTAAGTCGTGCGTTTTTTTCGCCAATCGTTCTGCGTGACGATTAAGCCGTGTCCATTATGCGAGGGTTTCCTAATCGGCCGCTGCTAGTCGTGTGTTTTCGTCGATCGTTCCACGTGGCTAATATTTCCTATCCGGCAGTGCGCCGTCCAAAGTGAGAAAGGTCCCCCCCCACATGGCCTTGAAGCTCAGTGTATGTATTGTTCGCAGTCCACCTGACGTCGATTGGGTATGCTCAGTGCCATGCCCCCCACCATGTTAGGAGGTGCACTTATGCCCAATTGTGGTGTTCAGCTCGTATAGATTGTTGTTTTGGCCTCTATTTACCACGAGCAGAGGGTAATTCTCTCATCTATAATTGATGCCTTATTTTATTATATGCGTGTGTAAGGACATAGTTTTAGTGGTTATAAATGCGTTTGTGAGCCCGCCCCGCGAAGGGGAAAACGGGATTTTATATTGTGAATATATTATGTGTTTTACATTTTTCAAATAAATGATGGTGGCGGGGCCGGTAGCATTTCCGAAGGGCCAGTTCCCGGCCCGTCATCGATGCCACACCCAAAAAAAAAAAAAAAAAAAAAAAAAAAAAAAAAAAAAAAAAAAAAAACAAATAAAAATGCGTTCGTTCGTAGCGCCGCATTGTTATTGATGCCGCCAGACTACCACAGTGGAGCTGTCCTACAACACCGTTGACGACCACCTGTGTACCTGACGATACCTGACCGGCGCTCCAGACGTAGGTAAGTATTGTAAAAATATTAAGCGTTATCATCTATTTGTGTACGTACTTTGTCATATTCCAAATTTCTGGGTGTTCTCTATCATGCCATGATGACAATATTTATTTTTTTTTTGAATCACTAGGCTTGCTACGCCATCTGGAAATTCTTTGAGCAGAGTTTACCATTGATTCCCTGGTAATGCTCTCGACCCTATCTAATGGTCCAATTGAATTTGGGCCGGTAAGTCCTACCACCGAGAGAACTTTCTCGGACGGTGAAGCAATTAAACCACGGTTCTCTCATCCACACGATCATATCAATAAGTTTATACAAGTTACCTTTAAAATAATAAAGGTTACTACGAAACCCGTGCGACCTGCCGCCGGTGGCCATACTTCTCTGGATAATACGACTTCCTTTCGACTTTGTTCGTTGCATCCCAAGCGGCCCAATTTTCGTAATTCTCAGAACCGTCGTCTCCAAGGGTCGGTCAAGTTGACAACATCTCAAGTTCACTGATTCTACCAGCAGTCTCTCAATGGAGGAAATCGTGGTCGGCGACATCCATCAATCTGGTGCCAGGCAGACGGGGACACTAACGGGACTGTAGTCTACATCCTAAGAAGGTAAAGTATCTTTCTGTTATGTATTGTAACCCTTACCACATAAGCTCCCAATCGAATTTTTTTCTTTTGCTGCGACTTGAAGACTTACTGTTTTTCCGTAGTACATTGGAATACATGGTGTAATTCTGTATATGTATAAATTCTTAACTTTTGTGGAAATTTAATCTGTTTCCTGTGAAGATAGAAGTTCAACCTCAATTTGTGCTTGCTCAAAAGGCAATTTAAATTGCTTCTTCCACATAACATGCACGTCCAATTCTCATAAGCATCAGTCGCGCAAAATGCCTTATAATTTGTAGTTGCACTCTGCTTTTTTTGAAGACTGTTTAGGTAAATTATGCATAGATTATCTATCGCACGGCATAATTGAGACTTTCATATTGCATGATTAGTTTCAACACCATATCTTGTATAAATTCTTTAAAAACCGAGGAACCAACCGTCACTGAAATCTGCCTTATCATAGAACTGCGTTTTACGATTTGTAGTGGGTGTCCACTAGACTTCTTTTGCAGACTGTTGAGGTTATGCATAGAATATCGCACATATTGTATGATTACTTTCAACACCATATATCGTGTATAAATTCTTAACTTCTTTAAAAACCGAGGAACTGTCACTGAAATCTGCCTTATCATAGAACTGCGTTTTACGATTTGTAGTGGGTGTCCACTCGACTTCTTTTACAGTTGAGGTTATGCATAGAATATCCTACGCTTAATTGAAACTTTCATATTACATGATTAGTTTCAACACCATATCTTGTATAAATTCTTTAAAAACCGAGGAACCAACCGTCACTGAAATCTGCCTTATCATAGAACTGCGTTTTACGATTTGTAGTGGGTGTCCACTCTACTTCTTTTGCAGACTGTTGAGGTTATGCATAGAATATCGCACATATTGTATGATTACTTTCAACACCATATATCGTGTATAAATTCTTAACTTCTTTAAAAACCGAGGAACTGTCACTGAAATCTGCCTTATCATAGAACTGCGTTTTACGATTTGTAGTGGGTGTCCACTCGACTTCTTTTACAGTTTGTTGAGGTTATGCATAGAATATCGCACGCTTAATTGAAACTTTCATATTACATGATTAGTTTCAACACCATATCGTGTATAAATTCTTAACTTCTTTAAAAACCGAGGAACCGTCACTGAAATCTGCCTTATCATAGAACTGCGTTTTACGATTTGTAGTGGGTGTCCACTCGACTTCTTTTGCAGACTGTTGATGTTATGCATAGAATATCGCACGCTTAATTGAGACTTTCATATTGCACTTACTTATATTTTATATAGATATGTTTCAACACCATATCGTGGTGAAATAAATAAATTCTTTACATTTATGTATCTGGGTTCCGTGTTTGAATTTCACTTTTTCTCTACACATCACGCTATTTTAATTCGGTGTTACAATTTTAAATTTTCTTTTACTGAGTTATTAGGTATGACTAGGATACATCCGATTTTTATAATTTATCATTACTCATTATTTAAATGCAATAGTTATTTTCGAAATCTGGTCGCGACGGAGTTCAGGAACAAAACTACAAAAATATTAAAGATTCCCCCCAGCCACCCCCCGGGGCCTTCGATTTATGATAATAAATACGGTCGTCTGTAAGAATAGTACAACGGGAAAACATAAATTACCGTATGGGCGGCGCAGTATGGAAATCGTTAAGACTGGGGACATCTTGCATGTTACAATATTTCGGAATGGCGTGTATAATATTATATATTTATAAGTCATAATATGACTGCATAGGTTTTTTATTTTCGTATATAGATGGCACATCTATTGGCCCGGGTTCAATATAACATCTTATTCGGATGACGGAAAACTATATTGCGGAAGCGACTTAATTAAAGACACGCCGAAAATTGTGTTGTACAATTGTACAATAAAAAAACGCCATATCTCCGGCCATGTGGTGGCGGCGATTCGTTTCGTATATTAGTATCGTAAAAAAAAAAATCCACTCATAATCTCGAAAGTATGATGATATATAATACACACTCGTACGTACGTGTGTGTGTGCACGGCTAAAAAATTGATTACGTCGTTGTTTTTACGACCGAAAACGGGTCTCTGGATATTATTTTAAACCGCCGTCTTTTTTTGGTCATGGCGAATTATTTTCTTTTATTTTGTTCCAGTTACCGCGCATAATGTAATAAATAAATGACAACACGATCGCAGCACAGATTATTAGTCTGATGTCCAAATTTTCTTTGATATCCAAAAAAAAAAAAATAGTTCTGAAAATAGATATTCTTCTTAATCCATGTCTCTCGCCTTTATTATATATTTTCTTCAAAGTGTGCTGATATTATATTTTTTAAAAAGTTTTTAAATCAATTTTTAAAAAAAAAACAATCTTTTAACCTTAAAAAGGTTTTTCTTGCCTCGGGACAGGAGTCATTGGAATTTTTAAATTTAATAATAACGTCGTTTTGATCTCGTGTGAGGAAACCTCTATCGGAATGTATTAAAAATAAAATACTACACGAACAATTATCGAATATTTCAATTTGCAATATTTTCCAGTAAAAATAAGTGATTCAATTGCATAAACCTTATCTTAGAATTGAAAATTTATGATCATGGTATGAATACGAACTAAGAATTATATGTACAACTTTTTAATGAAAAGAAATATTTCAGTTTGTATGGACCCAGAAAATATCTAATATAATTTAATTTTACAAAAAAATTAATTTCAGTATTTGATGTGAACAATTGGTCCAAAAAGTAATAGTGCAGGGTTATAAATAAAAATAACAACATGAATATTTATATTAAAATTGTTTCGAGCATTTAAATATCATCATATATATTCGTGCTCAACAATATGTTCACCTTGTGTGTGTATAATATTTGTTTAACCAAATAATGATTTATTACGTGCAAACTGTCTTCGCTGGAAATAACATTTAAATTCCACCATATTTCCTTCCGGAATATCCTTCACGTGGTCTAAAAAACCTTATTCCTATGAGTTTTCTTCAATACATAATTAATTATTTTTCGTTAGTGTGAAATATAATAATACCTTAAATGCATATTTAACATATTTAAAAAAAAAAAAAAAACCGGAGAAATGAGTTGAATTAAAATAAATAAATAAATAAATAAAATATCAATAAAAATACAAACAAAAACTTGAATTACTTAATAATAAATCGCACAGTCAGTTAACTATTTTGGGACTAAACGAGTATTGCAATATTTGGTCTACGGTAATATTAATAAATTGAAAGATCAATAATAAAATTATTAAATTTATTATTAAAAATAAAAACTACTGTAATGAATGTAATATTTGCATTTTTGAATCTTCCATGATCGATCGATCCTTAATGCGTGGATTATAACAGTTTTCCATTGTCTTGCCTTGTATAGTTGGATAGCCAAGTCCACAATTTTCTACGTTCTAGACGTCGTCCACTGTCTGAATATGTTAGAAAATATTAATATTAATGTATCATTTTTCAATGTCATTTCTGAAATTCATCGGAGGGTAGTAGACGTCGGGACGATGATTTTGATATATTTTTGAATATACCCCTCTCGTATCACGTTAACTAATGCATTTTTTGAAAAATAAATTGCTATTTTTATCGATACAGAGAGAGAGAGAGAGAGAGAAAAATTAAAGGTCTATTCCCACTGCTCCGGGCCAGGCGTCCGTGTCGGAAAAATATCATTGGTGACAATTCTTTTTTCGGGTTTTCCCGGACGTGTTCAGCGCAGAGCAGTCATATCCTGAAACGGCGGACGTGTGGTCTCCGGGTATTCGTATTATTTCGCCACTGTTTAAAATTCGTCAACAATACTATTTATTTGTGCAATACGAAATGGATTCCGAAAATATCCATTTAATTTCGTTTCGTCGTCAATAAATTCATTGTATGAAGTTCACCATCAGTGAACCCAATACTACTTACGGGGGTGCTTGATCTTTTTTTTCACTCGTCGGCGGCATCATGCATGCAGTAGAGCTATTATAGTATTCATAACAATTGTTCAATTAAATTTAACCAAAAAATACTGGCACACATTGTAATAAAACATTACGAATCGCTCAAATAATAATTAAAATTTTTTGTGACAATAAAAAATGACAACTATGAATATCGATGTATTAATTTCACTTATAATAGTATAGTTAGTATTGTGGGATAAGACATCTAACATGTACAAATATAGAAATAAAACAAAGTCAAACATGGAAAGAATTTATCCTCGGATCCTCGGAGCTCCACGAAAATGATATAAAAGACACCTAATTCCTTCCGTTTAGGTAATATAAGGACGAATCCAATAAATTCTTTTCCGTCGTACATTTCTGGTTTCAATAGCATTTCTAGCTGGCCAATATTATAATTTCATAAAATATTAAACTAAAAGTTACGAAAATTGTTCTATGTTAAATTACTTGCAATACAATACGAACAATATTTATAATTAGTTAATCAAATTTGAAACATTAAACATTTTTTTATCACGATTAATTTCAAATTTTGCAGTTATTATTTTTTGGGGTATTAACAAAAAACGGGGAGGTGCCGCGAAAAAATGTAAACTTTTTTTTAAGGGACACCCTAGTGTAAAAGGGTTTCCCCTTTCTACACCGCGTATGTGTGAAAAGGGTCTAAGACTGTTTTTCACGAGATTACTACTAAAAATCGACGGTGCCGGGCATGGGATTATTTATTAAAGCATGCATTTGTTTCTGATATACATTTCAAATTTACGATTTTTTTTATAGTTTTTTATTCCGTATAACATGTATTTTGCACCGCGTAAACTTGCTGGCCCGTAATCTCATGAGCAACCTCGTGGAAACAGCCTTAACGATTGATTGTTGTTTAGATGGAAACCATATAACCAAGTAATGAATACATCATAACTCACCTTATACGACTCTACCACATTAATAGTGATAATAGAACCAGGATATTTAAAAAGTGATGACCAATGTTGGAATTTTATAACATTTGCATGTGTCTTATAAGGATTCTTAAGAAATAGCTGGAGTAAGCTTTTAACATTTGTTTCGTGACTAGGAGAATTAAAATTTACATTAATATTAATCTTGCATATTTTGCGATATTTTTAGATTTTGGTGTTTTATCTGGACTTTTTGAGATTTTTACATTCTTACCAGGTTTTTAATCAAAATTGGTCATATTTTTTATCAATAAAATAATAACATTTTTTAATAAACTTGTTTTTTTGATTATTATCAATCGAATTTATAAATTTGTAGATGATAATGATAAATAATAATGTTCTGTTAATCTGTTGTTAGAAGTATGATAGATACTATAATATGATCATACCACATAAATATACACGGCTGAGGGATATCGACAGTCAATTTATGACGAATCATTGTGAATTATAGTATTTGTGATTTATTTTTAATTTTACGTTATTTTTATATGTCTGTTCGTCATTTTTTTTCGGGTTAATAGTCGTGGGGCGGAGGATTCGTATATTACAAGTTCCGGACCACTACCATTAATTTGTTAATTGACTTATACATATATAAGGGTGGTCCTTATTTTTCAACTATTAAATTTTTTTTTACACTGACCAAAGGGTGTTTTTTTATTGTTGTATATAATAAATGAAAAAAATATTTGTAAAATTTGATATTGATCACTCAACCCTTTCCGGTAGCTCAAGATTGTTGAAAAATGGCCAAAGGAGTGGAGGGGTAGTTTTATGGTAATTTATCTTAAAGTCAGAAACTATAGCACTAGGCAAAAAAAAATCGTATATGAGCTTTAATGTAGACCATATAATTTTCTATAAAAAAGGTTCTTAAAATATTTACCGGAAATGTAAGATTTTTCAAAGAAAAACAGTAGAGTACAAGATAATTTCATACGGTAACTTCAAGCACGTACCATAAGTAATTACATTTTTAACTCTCGGTAAATATGATTAGAAAGTTCTAACAAATCGTATTTAACAATGGGGCCCTCTCTATTCTTAATTTTTTTTATTTAAGTTATACCTAAGTATTGATTAACGGTGTACTTGAATCGTGCAATCAAAGTTCAAGGATCTACTGAGCAACAGCCCCCCCCACAAGTGTCCCGTAACTTGCTTGTTTGCCATATTAGATGTGATGGGCATATAATATATATATGATGAAAGAATCGTTTGAATGTCAAATTTCCAATTGTAGCATCGGTCAGTAATCCGTGTATTATAGGTGAACAAATTAATAAAAAATATATAATTAACACTTTGTACTACTGATTACGAACTTGTAGCATGTGTTTATTTTTATTTTTAGGGGGGATCCGTCTATATCCACCATTTCCACTCCCCCAGACGAGCACTTTTTACTACTACCTATACGCACAACGACGTACATATTATTACTACTATTACTGCAAAACACAAGAGTATTTCTTAGAAAACAATTGCGTGTTTATTGTGCGCGTGTATCCGTGAAAAATAATAAAATAATACCCGGTTCACAGTCGGCTGCGCGTTTTTTATCGCGTGATTTTTTACTTTTACATTTATAATCATATTTTATCGCACCGTACGATTGTTGTTGTTGTCGTCGTTGTCTCGCAGTCGAGAGGAGGCGCGCCGCCCTTATTATTTGGGTGCAAACGACCAGAACATCGTCGTCTGCGGCGGCCAGTGTGAAAAAATAACGTTACTTTTTTATTCGGAAAACTGATACAATATTATAATTGGCCCCCGAGTATTATATAAAAAACATTTGTGTGTGTGTAGGGGGTGACCGAATAACGCGATAGGGCCAAACACACCGGAAACCCACAGCCGTATCCACACCCCCGAAAAACACTACGCCACCACCTACCTGTCCGGTCGTCACGATGACCGAAATTCAATAGCTAGCCCGGTGTTGTTGTAATAATATGTACAGTGCCGTGTTTTTTTTTTTCTACACACACAGTGATAGTTAGTAAAACTCTTATTTATTTATTTATGGGCACTGGCGACGTCTCGAGCGAAATACAAAATAAAAATTAACAAACAAACGACCGGACGACGACGACGACGACGACGACTCCACTCGCCCGCGAGTTTTATGTTTTAAATTTGTTTTTTTGTTTAACTGCTGCAATTACCGCGCGCAATGTGTGTACAGGATCGGGTTATCAAAAAAAAAAAAAAAATATATATTTTTATTATTGTTTTAATCTAGTTGCCAGACTATAATTTATTGTCTCGTACTGAGTGTAACATAATAGCAAAACGCCAAAATACACGTCCGGACATTGTATTTTATATAATTTGTTTTATTATCATTAGGTTTTTTTTTTTTTTTTTTTTTTATTGAACAAAACATAATATTTACAAGTTTATGTATTTACAAGTTATACAATAAGTACATGTGATGGCAATTGATTTACAGGAGGGGGAAGTTGCCCATTGGCGACACTCCGTGGGAAGCGATTTAAGGAGAGAGTAGGGGTCCCTACACCAGTTCCTTTTCAGGCGCCTGGGTGGATTACCAGGAATTTGATCGGATGATCGTTTGGTATCATTAGGTTACAAATCATTTTTCCCACATTTAAATCGAATTAAAATATACACGCACCGTCATAATATATGGAAAATAATTTTCGTAACATATTGATGATGTTTACGAGAAATTAATTACGATTCATTTATTGATCGTTTTTAACAATCGTTTCTAAAATCGTTTACCTCTATGCTGGTCAAATTTCACGGCTAAATAAATTATTCACAACCCTGGCAATATATGCCGACGATACAGCTATACTGGCTTCCTGATATAGACCCCCCCCGTACAAGCCTCTCCTCTAGCTCTCCAAACACATCTCAACCTAATAAGCACATGGGCTACCCAGTGGCGAACGAAAATTAATCCTGAAAAATCATCTCATGCATGTAGTATTCACAACCCGTAGTAAAAACGACTCCCCATCACTGAAACTCCAAGGAGTAGATATCCCCAAAACCACACCGCTAAAATACTTAGAAATTATACTTGACAAACGATTAACTTGGTTGGGTGGGGCCCACACTAAAAGCAATACGCAAAACATTAAATACCAGTCTATACATGCTTCGTTCCATATTTAAATCAAAATTATCAATCTACACAAAACCTACTTTATACAAATCCTAACTAAGGCCTATATATGGGTTTCTGGCGTTCAAATCTGGGGCTGTGCAAAACCATCTCAAACTCGCACCATCCAAGCTTTTCAATCGATAGTTTTACGTCTCATAGCTAAAGCCCCTTGCTTGGTACGTAACAAACGAAGTGTTATACAAATACCTACGATTTGATACTGTTGACCAGCTAGCCAAAAAGTACTACACCAAATTTCATACAAAACTACAGTACCATCCAATTTCTCTCGTCTAGCATTTATCTTCAATTGCACTCTCTGAAAACCACCCCCCACGCCGTCTCAAAAGACGCTAGTGTCGAGATCTATTAAACAAATTTAAATTTCGCGTTCTGCAGGGTTCTGGATATCACTGGATAGCCTCCCTCATCAAGCAACCACGTTCTTTTCATTTTATTTTTTTCTCTATGTACATAGTTAGTTATTCTATTTGCTTATTGTGTTCTTTTTTTGGTAAATACAGATTGTAAGTTTTTCTAATAAAAATAAATAAATTATATTTATGAAGCTATCGTATTTTATAGCCACAGTCAGTGGGGGGGCTCGTGAAGTTCATAAGTAGGTGGGGTACAAATATTTCCCTCTTCTTTATTGTCATTACTTACCATTTCTAATTTATATAAATGAACTTTAACACAGGTCTTGTATTATGTACGAAAAAACGTTTAATACACACTTATGCGGTACTGCGCGGTAGGTAATATGATACTACAAATATTTAATAAAAACAATATTATGATTTTAAAATAAATTATATTTTATAAACACAATAATAAAATTTAGTGATCACTAATTTTTATGTAGTATTTTTAAATTCCAAGTCGATTTCTCTTTTTTGTTTTTTTTTTCTTCATGAATACCTTGATAACCTCTTCATTAAAATTTGTTATTTGATTCACAATTTTCTTTTCAATTGGTAACATCGCTAATGTTTTCGTAAAAATTTAATCGTTCTTCCTGCCATAGTATTTCTTGGACATATTTTTATCCTCTTCAATGTCGGAAAAGATCGTTCCGCTTCTGCTGATGTGTCGTAGGTATTGTTGCTATAATACGTAAAAGTTTAAATGTTTCTGAAAGTGTTCCAAGTTGTTATCAATAATTAACTGTAATAAACTGACAGTACCTGTTACGAAAATCTGTTCTTTTATACAAATTTCCATTTCTGTTTTGAGTTTATTCAAAACCGAGTAAGCTTCAATTGAATCGTCAACATATTGTTGCGGAAAATTGTTTTCATACAAAGCAAAATTAGTGGATATAAATAATTGAGACGCATTTAAATGAGCTTTACGAGCACCTCGTATATTCGAACCTGTCTTTAACACAAACAATAAGAATATCACAGACTTATTTTGCAACGCCAATTCTCGAAAGTAGTACCATGGGGTTTTCTTCTTTTTTTTTTTTTTTTTTGACTCTGGGTTTTTTCAATTGGCATTTCATTTTGAAAATGATAAAAATTTTGCCTTTCTTTTTTTAAAAATATTTTCTTTAAATCAAGAAATCAGCATTTTTTACCTGGATAGAGTAAATTTTCCGTTTTTGTAACTGATTGTATAATATATCTACGTGTGGCATTAAACAATGAAAAAACATTTAACCAAAATACAAATTTCCCATCATTTAAAACATTCTACGTATAGCACGTCTGATTAATCGCAATATTTTGATTATATGTATTTTCAATCTCTCATACATTCTATCAATAACTCACGATTTTCGTACACAGTATTAACAATACGGCTTTTGAAGTTCAATCTGGTATTCGTTGATCGTGGGATTCTCTATGGGTTAACAATTGTATCCAAAACGGCAACTCTTTGTGGGGAATTTGAAAAAAAAATTCGTACATCACGATATTGTGCTATACTCCCACACGTGCCCTACCTAAACTATTGAAAAATAAGTAAAACTTTTAATTTAATATGTAATCTTTTGAATGCATTTATTTATTTTTCAATATTTTAGGTAAGGCACGTGTGGGCAGCACCCATAGCACGAGACGCCACTGGCCACAGTCAATATCAACTATTACCTATCAAACATAATCGTTCATTACGCCCGTAGTACTCTTAAATCGTATAACTTTAATATTTATTTTGTCGTAAAAACAAAACAATTTCAATACATTTTCTATTTAAATAATACAAATTCGTAATAATTCATTTTGTTGTTACGATATTCCAAATTAAGCGTGATTGTAATAATATGTGTGAGTACGCCGTATAGTGGGGTGGAGGTGGGGAGGTGAGGGCTTTGAATTCGAGTCGGGAAAAGAACACGAAACGACTCGGGGGAATAAAAACCAAAAATTCAAAGAAAAAAACCGCAAAGAATTTGGATAGGTTTAATAAAAAGAAAAAACAAAATAAGACGACGCAGCAGCGCACTGTCCTCGGGTATAGTAATACTAATAATAATATAGTAATATAATATGTAAAAAAAAAAAAGAAAAGAAAAGAAAAGAGAAGAGATTGTGTCTCAAATCCATTAACGTTAGGTCTTTTCGGCGCGCCGCTCCAATCTTCGGATTGTCTGACCATCGGACTACTGCAGCAACGGTTTGATTAAAATGTATACGAAAAAAAAAAAGAAAAAAGTATATAAGATTTACTGCATTATATAATATAATACACTCGTTGCAGGAACAAAATAAAAAGTAGCTTTGGAGATTTGGGTAGAGATCGCGGGCCTTGCACCACACGAGTCCGTCTCTTTTGTATTATTAACATGTATAAACTTCTTCCCTATAATAATAATACATAGTAAGTATACGTTCGCTCGTTTTCCTTTTTTCTTTTTATTTTGGGAGTGGGGGACCGATAAGCTTTTTCGTACATCGTCAATCATCGTTTATGGTGTATCACACATGCATACGAATTTCCCTCCGTATCGTTAAAAAAAAAAAAAAATACATATAAAAAAACATTATTTATACGTCACTGTGTTTTCTATTAATATTACACAAACGTCACTATATTTTTGCGAAACGATATTGTCGAGTATTATAATATTTTCTTTCGCCGTTTTAGTGGTGGGGGGGAGGGATTCGATTTCCCGACTGTTTTCTATTAAAAAATAAACTTATTATGTCAATTTTACCACATTCGTTATCAAGTTTACTCGAGAACGACTTTTTATCGCTTTTTTTGGTATTGGGCTTTTCATAAACCCCTAAAAGAATTATTTTTTATTTTAAAATTAAGTCGTTGTGGTAAAAAAAAATGTAGTAAATGGTGGTAAACTTCACGACGAATTTTAGCGCGTTTTCAGAAGCTATAGTTGGTACGATTGGCGTAATATAATATTGATACTTTTAGACAAAAAAATTTAAAAAACCGCTTCTCGGCCGTACGGACCCCTCGCCATTAGATTGAATGGTAAAGTCGTATAATTAAGCCGTGGCCATTAATATATATATAAAAAATAAAAAAAAAGAAATTGAATTTTACAGAATTTGAGAAAATTCGGAAAACCGGTCACCCCTTAAGACGACGTCAGCGCTCGCGTTTTTGTACACGAAAAATCGTTTTATCTCGCTAGTGGTTTAACGTAAAACAGCTTATTGTGGAAATTAAAGAACACCACAACTTTATCTACGGAATTACACACGTATCCGTTATTGAAAATGATAAAATCTTTTCGAACGGTTTTACGCAAACGTGTTTTTAAACAAACTTCACGATAACGCAATAAATACTTGTGATAAGGGCCCGCGGCCATTTTTATGTTGATATGAGTGGTAAATTTGTAGTCTAATACATTTTCATTTTCATCCTGTTAATCAATAAAAACAAAGTTGTTGTTTGTTTTGTCCTCCTATTCCGGTTGAATTTATATTTTTATACCCACCCCTGTATTATTGTGTCATTCAGGCCGTTGAAAATTTCGTCGACTGTCCGACTTTTAAAAACTACTGTACTTAGCGTCGGCAACGTAAATCGGCTTATGCAAAAGACCCCACCTAGCGGATGACGTTAATACGCGCGGACGGCGTACAAAAAGCAGACAAATCTCCAGTGCACCGTGTTTTTTTTTTTTTTTTTTTTTTACTACGCTATATAATATTGTCTTTTATTTTTGCATATGTCGGGAAGAGTCGGACCGTTTTGAAAAACCGGGAGCGAACAAAAAAAAATACGAAAACTTTACAATTTCGCGCTCGAAAAAAAATTCAAAAACCGCGTTTCAATAAAACCCGGAATACAAAAAAAATATATTACATTTAGTTAAATGTTTTATTATAATACAGGGTGCGGCGGAGCTGACTGATGAGTTTCGAGAAGCTATACATAACGAACATTAATACTTGGAGAAAAACTGTTTGTTTTATTCGAATTATTAGGTAATCCCATTTTTTTAATTTACAATTTGAAAATGATATCTTCAAGATGACGGCCGTCAGCAACAATATATTACTGTAGGCGATCTCTGCCGTTTCGGTATGATTTTCGGCACGATTCGATTGGGGTTGGTATGGTCGCGATTTCTTCGGTGATTCTTTCCTCCGGGTCCATCTATGGTATGGGGGCGATGTTTAAAAACCTTATCCTTAAGGTAGCTCCAGAGGAAAAATCGCACATGCTTAAATCGGGGGAGCGTGGTGCCGGCCAGCTTACGTCGCCCCTCAGAGTGACCAACCGCCCAGGGAACGTTTGTTGACAAACAGCAAACGAAATTCGAACTGTGTGCGGTTTAGCCTTTTTTTTTTTTTTTTTGTGGCATCGATGACGGGCCGGGAACTGGCCTTGCGGAAATGCTACCGGCCCGCCACCATCATTTATTCAAAAATGAAAACGCGTAATAAATATATGCACATATTAAAATCCCGTTTTCGCCTTCGCGGGGCGGGCTCACATTAGTACTTACTGCTAAGTATTTACAAAAACTTACAAACTAAAATATCTACAATCCTTTAATTTTTTTAAGTAAAAACAAACTATTTTGACTACACAATCTTACAAAAACTACTAAACAATATGTTGTACATTCTTGTTTATTTTTAAAAGGAAAAAAAAAAAAATCTCTTTACGTATATACAATAAAACGGAGCTGCGGCTACTGTCGCCGACGCTCCGGCGCTGCTCCTGCTGCTGCCACTGCTGCCGCCGCCGCTCTGGCCGCCTCCCACCGACGCTCCTCCTCCCCCTTCGCCCCCATGACGGAGATTGCGAAGGCCCTAACGGCTGACCACGCTTCGGTACTACTCAGCATGGCCGGTCCAAGCTCTTCCGGAGAGATGCTGCCTAACACCGCGACCAGCGCTGCACGTTCGGTATTCCAAGCCGGGCAGTCTAGAAGGGTGTGGGCCGTGGGTCTTGTTGACGGCGAGCCGAAGCCCGAGTCCCCGTATCTTTTCGGCCACCAGGTTCAAGACGTAATTTACCTTTCCTTCGACTCCCTCGGAGGTATCGCTCTTGCCGATGACAAGCGTTTTTTTTTTTTTTTTTTTTTTTTGTGGCATCGATGACGGGCCGGGGACTAGCCTTGCGGAAATACTACCGGCCCGCCACCATCGTTTATTAAAACGCAAAAACACATAACAAATATGTACACAACATAAAATCCCCTTTTCCCCTTCGCGGGGCGGGCTCACATTATTAAACTTATGAACTAAGTATTTACAAACACCTTAAAAGCTAAAAATATACATTTTTTTTTTCTTTTTAATTTAAATGTTTACAACAAATCCTTAAAACTACAAAAATTTACACATAAGATATTACAATTTTATACATATGCAGTTGCAATTTTCCTGCATCAACTGCTACGGCCGTCGACGCTGTCGCCGACGCTCCGGCGGTGCTCCTGCTGCTGCCTCTGCTGCTGCTGCCGCTGCTGCTGCCGCTGCCGCCGCCGCTCTGGCCGCCGCTCTGGCCGCCTCCCACCGACGCTCCTCCTCCCCCTTTGCCCCCATGACGGAGATTGCAAAGGCCCTGACGGCTGACCATGCCTCGGTACTGCTGAGCATGGCCGGTCCAAGCCCTTCCGGAGAGATGCTGCCCAACACCGCGACTAGCGCTGCACGTTCGGTATTCCAAGCCGGGCAGTCTAGAAGGGTGTGGGCCGCATCGTCCACCTCCGATGTGCAATGGGCGCAGTGGGGGGCGTCGCGCTTGCCGATCCTATGCAGGAAGCTAGCAAAGCACCCGTGTCCGGTGAGGAGCTGGGTAAGGTGATAGTCCAGCTCGCCCCGTGACCTGGAGGCCCAAGGCGCAACGGGACCGATCACCCTACGGGTCCACTCACCCCTGGTACCCATGCTATGCCGCTCCTGCCACTGCACGAGGGTCGCGGACCTTCGCTGTGCAGCGGTTTCGACGCGAATGTCGCCGCCGTCGCCACCGCGCCGGCTCCAGTAGGCTTTACGTCTCTCTATCGCGAGCAGGTCGATCGGAGGGAGACCCGCGATCAACAACGCCGCGTCATGGGAGACCGTCCTGTAGGACATGGAAACCCTCAACGCTGCGCGCCGCTGAACGCGGAGCATCTCTTTCACGGCCCTGGTCGCGTAGGGAACCATGGAGCCCCACACCGGAGATCCATACAGCATTACCGAAGTGGCCACCCCGGCGTACAACCTCCTCCTGGGCTCCTTGGGACCCCCCACGTTGGGCATCAGCCGCGCTAGGGCGGCGAGTACCCCACGGGCCTTGTCGGCGGCGCTTGTAATGTGCGCCTTGAATACTAGGGTGTCGTCGAACAACACGCCTAGATATTTAATCGTCCTCGAGAGAGCCACCGGCTCCCCCTCCAGTGTAATTTGGGGAACCCTGTCCTTGTACTTACGCTTGAACATGATGGCCTGGGTCTTATTGACGGCGAGCCGAAGCCCGAGACTCCGTATCTTTTCGGCCACCAGGTTCAAGACGTAGTTGACTTTTCCCTCGACTCCCTCGGAGGTATCGCTCTTGCCGATGACAAGCGTGTCGGCCGATGACAAGCGTGTCGTCGGCGAACCCTATTACCCCGACTCCGCGTGGCACTGCAACCCGTAGCACGGCGTCGTACGTTAGGTTCCAAAGGAACGGCCCAAGCACCGAGCCCTGGGGTACCCCACAAGTGACATCCACGTTCACGGGGCCCTCTAGGCAGTTAATGGATACCCCCCTGTCGTGGAAGTACGACGCCATTAACTGCCTAATATAAGGAGGGACGTCCCACGCCCCGAGCGCGTCTAACACGTGCTCCCAACCCACACTGTTAAACGCGTTGCGGATGTCCAGGGAGACCGCCACGCACATCTCCATGTGGTTCACGGCGTTGAGGGCAAACTCCCGGACTTTTATCCCGGCGGTTTAGCCTCGTATCGTTAAAACCATACGTCTTCCAAGTAATGTTCTTCAGCTATTTCCTCCAACCTGTGCTGCAGATGAGTTTCCAACATCCCCAAAGCAACCGCGTGCTTCCAGGCAAAGCGTCTTGATGACCGCTCAATTGCTTCTCTCTCTTTCTAATTGCACATTTTCGGTGGTTCTTACCGTTCTAGGTGTTGTACGTTCACTTAGGGTACTTCCAGTCTTCTAATTTTCGAATCCAAAATTGAATAGTGTTCACATAAGGGACATATCCGTTGCGTGAAATGCCAAGATGTAGACGTAAAGCGTCTTTGTGTTTTAATCACAAAATGTTTTTTTTTTTTTTTTTTTTTTTTAAATTCGTACTCACGACGAAACCTCGATGTACCATCTGTCCAGACCATGATTACGACTAAAAAACGGCATAACTGTATAATTCAAAATAGACTACTAATATAGGCCTGCGCTTATCGTATCTTAGACTAATGACCCCATTAAACATGTCAGACCCCGCACCCTGAAGTATATGAAATGTAATGAATTAAATGGTTTGTATTTATGGTTGCAACTTTATACAAATAATGCGGGATATTATATTGTACTGGAGTGATTAATAATAATTATCATTTTTCATATTTGTATTTGTTATTCGCGTCTCGTGTGTGTGGTAAATACGTTTTGTAAAAAAAAAAAAAATACCAAACAAAATAGTTTTCAAACCCGAAACGAGGAAAAAAAAAATCGAAACCTGAAACCCGAACAGAAAAAAAAAAAACAACTGATAACACGTTTTCGTAAACGGGAAAATAATTTTTAAATTCTGGGTTACCGTAATAATTTGAATAATATAAATCTAATTTTGAAAACGACTTTTGAACAATAGCAGTCGTGACGAGTTATAGCCTGACAAGACTATATTATAGCTATTCACAATGGTTGTAAACTCAATTTTTTTATACATATGTATGTAATGCGCATATTGTACGAATATTTATATACATTTTTTACGTTTTATTTATTTATGTCGATATAATATTATAATTTATTGAATCGTTACAATCGAACGAGAGGAATTTAAAATATTGTTTTACAAATATTTCTAACGTCGCTTGCAAAAAAAACCATACCCGAATTTTTTTTTTTGTTTTTTTTTTTTTTTTACGTCTTTCCTACGTGTACCATAAAATTATGAAAAATATTATATAAGTACATATATATATATGTCGTGATTACACCTAAAAATGTATTGATTTTTTGTCGTTGTACACTCTATGCCAATTCGTTCATATCAGTGGTTCCCGACCACTTCTATTCTACGCCCCACTTGTAGATTTTCGAAAATCTCGCGTCCCCCTAACTATAAATTGAAAATAATCGATCACCTTTGTGTGTGTGTACTCAACAAATAAACAATACAATATTTGGAATGATTACTTTTCTATTGATGATAATAATTATAAAATTTAAATAATAGTAAATAATAAAATGTAACAATCATTATTTTCTTGAAATTCTCCGGTAATACTGTCAAGTTTCATTTTACTTAAAGAATTTTTTTTAGCAACAAAAAACTCTTTAGGTTTTTCTTTTAGCATCGGATGAGCTGTGGTTAAATGTCGTCGTTCTAGTCTACTTGGTCGGAGAGCATCGTTACTTAACACAACGTGACGAATAACACACTGTGGGGCATTTGGATACCATCCTTTTCAATGAACGTGAAACCAAACTTTAAATAATCGACGTTATATAATCTTATATTTTGTAGAGCCATTAGTTTTACGTACGTACACTCGCGATGACTGCGTACTACGACACTACGTGCACCATTATGCAACTGCAAAATGAAACTAGACATCGAGTCTAAACTGATCTAATAGCTTTTTCCCCTGACATCCTTTTATCGTACCCATTAATTTACAGATAACGTGGCATAAAATGATTGAGTTATATGCTGCGGCCAAACACTTAGGCTGGGCGCACATCTAAAGAGCAAAACTGGCTCCGAGTTGCGCGGAACATTTTGTTCCATACAGCTCGGAACAAATTCCATTCACACTGTGATAAAACAGAACAAAACACAATAATTCTGGATTAATTTTTGTTATTAAACGCCAGTCGTCAAGATGAGTTCTGACGAAGACGACGTCATTGTGCCGCTTATGTGGCAATTTTTATTAAATAGCGAAAGCAGTAAAAAAAAAAAAAAAACGCAAAATTAGGATGCATGAAATAAACAAAAAACGGTTAGAAAATACGATTTTAAATTTTTTGGCCGAATTACGTGAAGATTAGTTTAAATTCAAAAATTTGACTCGCATTTCATTCCATGAGTCAATCTATTGCTATGACCTTTATCACAACAATCATAGATACATTTTCTTAAAAATACTACATTTATTAATTTCTCTGGATCGCATGCCATTTTAAATTAATATGAAATAATTTCTGTATTAAAATAACGTGTTCGGTAATGTACTAGTCGTAAAATAAACAAGGTTTTCGTATTTTGCTCGGAGCAAAAATAGAACCGGACTGATTAAGACCGAACATGTTTTGTTTTGTTTTGTCTTGTCGTGTGTTGATATTGACTTATTATATTGTGCGCGCGTCAATTACTCTTTACTCATGTTCTAATGATGTCCAAACAGCTCCGAGCCGATCCGAGGCTGCTCGGAGCAGTTTTGCTCTTTAGGCGTGCGCCCAGTCTTTATCGGTATCCGTTACTGATACCCGACAATGGACAAAGAGAACCGGTCAATTAATTTTTTTTTCCTCTACGTTTCAAGATAAAATTAATGTAATCAATAAAAATTGTATTTCGTTATAACTGCTCGCGCCTCCCCAGCAATGCGTTCACGCGCCCTCCTCATTTTGGGAACCAGTGGTTTATATAAACCCTAAAAGATCAACGAAAACGTACTTACAATAATACCGTTGTGCTATTATTTTCAACTAAATATTTTTTATATAATTTTTTGACGGCAATATATATTAATTTTTTTTAAAATGTTGAACATTTATTATATATTTTATTTATTCGCGTGCCACGGATTTGGCAACCGCGAATTTTTCACACGTTATTCCGATATCGTCGTTACTACTCTTGATTATTGGATACGGAATCCGGAATCGTCAATCAATATCACCACCAATCGCACTAATGTTATTATATATATATATATATATTGTATATTCTACTCGGGGAACATAATAACGAACCGACGAATTATTATTGTCGAAAACTTAATCCGGCCTCTCGGGATATATGTAAGCAGTGGCGGTAGTGGCAGCACGGCCAGCCAGCCACAGCCCCCAGTAGTAGTACACCACGGTATGACAGCGATTCCTCGGCCAGATAATAATCCTTTTGTCGAAGAAGACCGACAACGTTTCTGCGGCGCCGCTGCTCCCTCCCTCTTCTTCGCCGACTCCGAGGCGCTCTCGTGACGGGCACAGGGTACGGGCGGTGGTACATGCGGATATGGTATTTGCCGCATAGGCGATTTATCAAGCCTCCCGGAAGCCGCGGCAACGCGACAACCGACGTACGGCATAATTTGTTATATTCGGCTCTTGAACCCCGGCCAAATGTTGTATTATTATACATCACGTTTTTACGAATGTAAAATCGTTAAGATATGATTAATATTATTATTATTATTATTATTATCGAACACGCTGCGGGCGAGTGGTGATCGATTTTTATTCGACATATTCCGCCGAGAGTTGTGTCCGAAGAAAAAACAAAACCGTGTCCAACGCGCCGTTGAACCGCGCGCGATACGATTTTTTTTTTCGTCCGATATTTGAAGTAAAACCCCGGCATATACAGGTTTCCGTAGTCAGTAGCATTTAACTCTTGGATAAGCATTAATTTATAGGGACGGAATGATAAATCTTCGTGAAGAATTCTCCTCAATGAACGGTCTGAGATTCCCAAAGCTACAGCGTGTTTCCGGGCTGAGCGTCTTGGTGACTGCTCAAATGACTCTCTAACCAACTGCACATTTTCGGGGGTTCTTACTGTTCTGGGTGCTCCGTGTCCAAGTCTACTCGGGGTACTTCCAGTTTCTTCCAAATGCCATATCCACAATTTGATAGTGTAAGCAGAGAAGGAATAGATTCAGCACGTGGAATGCTGGTGTATACGAAAAGCCCTGCTCTTATCTTATCACAGGCTAATGACCTCATTAAACTCGTCAGTCGGCTCTGCCGCACCCTGTATTATTATGCCGGTTATAAACCATATTTTTTTTCTCATATTCCACGGTCATTATTGACGTTTTTCCTCTAAAAATTATCGGCTTATGGGCCGCCAATACTCACCACCAATATAATATAACCGAGTTATTATTGTTAGCACTTGCTCACTTGTATAAAACTCGTTTAGGTGTTCTATTTGGCTGATGCCCGTTTTTTGGCATCACGGTTGTTTACGATGATATTCAAGTGAAATTACATGAAACTATTCGTTAATAAAATAAACGCAATATACATAGGTACACATATTTGTTTTTTTTTCTCCAAAACACATTTGTAAGTAATTTTTGTTTTAAGACGATTTTTTTGTTTTGCCCTAGTATCACCGCGTGGTGGTACTATTATTATTCTCGTGTAATTATATTTTTATTACTTTCTATATATATATATTTTATCCCCCGGTGCACAGTCGCGCGTCACGGTGCGTGTCGTCCGTAAACGTTTCGACATGTCGTCGGAATAAAAAAAAAATATGAATTGTCTCCGGCGGTCCCGAACGCCGCCCCGCGCGGCGATGTCGAAAGGGTTTTTTTTTGTTTTGCCCGGCCGGTCGACAGCGGCGTCGTGTTTTCGAGAAAAAAAAAAAAAAATCCCTCCTTTCTTTATCTATCATTCATTCTTTTCTTCCCCGTCGTACCGGCGTGGTTTAAATGTAATAAAACATATAATATCCGCGACGGCACCGACGACGGCCGGACGTCCTCGCGGGAGAAGATTTGCGTTCGTCAAGTGGACGGGCGAGGACCGCCGCGGTGCGGTGTACGCGAAAAAATCGCATGTAATCCGTTTGCTATTAGGAAACAGAGGCCGCGAGTGTTTTTTTTTTGCGCAACACTTTTTGGCTTTTCTCCTACCGTCCTCCGGTTCGCCCCGCACTAGCCGAAATCTCTCCACCGCCTTCTTCGTCCCCCAAAAATGCTCTTCTTTTGTGAACGATCGCGTGTTGTAACACTTTGCCAAATCCCGTTGCGACCCTCTCTCGAATTCACACACACACACACACGCGCGCGCCGGCGCGTATATAAAAATAGGTTTTACGGCCTTGGCGAAAAATAAAGGTATTACGATGATTTTTTTATTTTTTTTTTTTCCCATATGTACATACGTAAATTTTTATTCCGACAAAGGGGGTGCCGGAGAAGAACCGGAGAAGGATTGCTCAATGTCGCTCACACATCACGGGCCAGCGGTGTGTGCCGCTCGTGTACAAAACAAAATTGAATAAAACCGGTATCGTGTGTGGGAAACTTAAAAAAAAAAAAAATAATAGGAAGAAACAATAATGCTGAAGAGAGAAAGAGAGAGTGAGAGAGTGAGAGAAATATACAACGGGCGAAGAAACCATTGAAAAGCAGTTAGTCCCGTTTCGTACGGCCGTCTAGAAAACTATCTTCGTCTATACTTAATACTATTACAGCGTACACATCCGTGTGTTTCTCATTCGATTTTCAATTTTCCTCTTCTGGTTTTCAATCGGATGGCGGCGCGCCCCGGTTTATCGGACAGTCGAGGATTTTGTTAAATTATCGGGCAACCTACCTATTATCGTGTATGAAAACTAAATTAAATCATTGTTCAAAAACGTACATTCGAGTTGATTTTGTGTACAAATCAATGATATTATCAATTATTGTATTTATTAAAAACATAATAATTCGTAACAACCAACGAACATTTTAAATGTTGTGTGGTTACGTTGCCATATTATTTAAGGGGTTGCGTATAGGCAATAATAACGAAATTTTTGAAAAAAAAAAAAAATGAAAATCCAACGACTCAAATAATAATGTTCAAATACACGTTCACGCGAAACAGAAAAAAAAAATTCCTTTCGAAGTGATTTCAGAATTTGTACGTATTATGATAATTAAAAGACAACAACGTGTGATCTCGAGTAGGATAGTGCAAATAGCGTCATGAACGGTGCTATTTTTACTATCGCCTGGTGGTCTGTCCTCTGCCCGTGTATAAATATTCCTATTAATTTTTCTACTATTGGCCAGCTCTTATTCCTCTCGCTGTGCGCGCCGCTTAAATACACTAGGAATCGCATCATACCTCACCAGGGAGTATGGTTTTCCTATAATGAATTTAGGGAATTAAATGGATCCTAGAATTTTGTCACCCGGGGCGTATTGGATTGCTACCCAATCAAAAAATGCACAGGCTCCTTTTTTTGGTTGAATATTAAATTGAAACGGTATCGACTTTACTATGGTAATTTACAAAAAATCCTCGTAGTTTTCTTAGTTTTTTAAGGATATTTAATCAAACTAGGAGGGAGCTGAAGTCGATAGATTTGGGCGACTAGTTCAGTTTAGTATACACCTGTTGCAAAACCTAATACCAAACATAGTTAACAAATAGTTAGAAACAGACAACCATCGACACCCGGCAAAATGTACATGGACACTGAAAACACGGGTTTACGAAATTTCCTATTTTACTATTTGACCGCAAACAATCTGTGCCGTGTGCCGTCTAACATAATACGCTTATAAAGCTATTTATAATATTGCTTTTTCGGCTCCACGTCTCAAGCAAGCGGATTCTATTGCAGCTCGAAGAATACATCATAGTTACATTGCAGCAGTACTTATACGTATTGGACGACAGAATAAAAAAAAAAGAAGAAAAGTTTTCCGATCCGTAAGCAGCAGCCGTTCCCTTTGAACTCTTTCCGATATCTTAAACAAAACTTCTTTCTTTTTTTTTTTTTCGGCGGGACGGATATTATTTTTTTTTCTCTTGGATTGTCCGTACACGGTATTTATGAGCTGTTTTTTCCATTTCCCTTCGCCCCGTCGTACGAGTCTGATACGATTTTTTCACCCTCGTTTATCTTAACCCAAATACGAGGGGGTATTATTGTTGTTAAACAGGACACGATGATAATAATAAAATGTAATGTATGTGGACACGAAATTTATCGCCGTTTGCTCTTAAATATGCATTTTATACTACTCTTATTGTTCGGGTCAATGATTCTGTGTAAACCAGTGGCGTCATTACAATATTTGGAAGACTTACCAACGGCCGGCAAGGAAAGGATCAGTTATTTACCAAGATAAAAAAAAAAAGTCTGCCCTTCGTTCGAATATAATTGCTATTTAAGGCTGTACACTTTCATACTTATACACAAGTGTTGTTTCCATGGAGTGTCCCTATTTATTTATTTATTCATTGTCGTTTGTGGGAAAATCGCCAACATTCCATAATATTATTATAATAATTAAAACTTGTAATTTGCAATAAATGTAACACGATTTCGTCTCGGCGTTTGTATTTTTTTTTATCAGTGTCCCACGAGATTGTTATAGTAGTTGCCTATTTTACTCCTTATAATATATATATATATATTATAGCAGTTTTGGCCAAGTTAAATATTAATAGTTAATATTAACATTTATCATAACGACATTAAAACCTAATTAACAAAGAATAACAATATTTATTCATTATACATTATACACGACACATTTTGTATTTAAATAAATTTAATATGTCGAAATATTTTCCTGGCTACTACGTGTCACACTGTATGGTCTCGCAACGACCAATGAAAAATACTGTTTAACACGGCTCTCTAACTATACATTGAATTAATTTATTAGATGAATCGTTTAAACAATTTGAATTAAAAAAATACTTTAGATAGATATGATTTTTAAGAACCGCTGTCCCATTATATTATGTAACTAATAGTAAAACTTGATTTAAGTTAACCTAGGCACTTATTAAATTGTTTTCTTCAGTAAATGGTTTAGCGTCTATCCTTCATACTGGCAATATATCTGCTGGATATTCTGCACATTTTTTAATTCCTCGCTCTTAATAATATCATTAAAAATTAGATCCTTTGAAATGTACCCATTGAACGCATAATAGAGTGAACGTAGAAAACGAGAATGGAAATGGCAATTGAAATACGAAATACCGGAGGAACTTATAGTTCAGTACCCGAGTTGAACAGGAATAATACAATCTTATACGAGTTGCTGTCACGACGTATACTGATTATTTGTTTGTTTAACCGACTTGCAACAAAGTGTATAAATCGAAAACGATAAAATTATTATTGTCGTAAATTGTCCCGGTTTATCTCAATTATTAAGGAAATCGCAACGGAAATTAAAAGATTACCTTCTCGATGCACCAACCACAGAACAAAAAAAAAACTTTTAAAAAGTGTGCAACACAAACTTGAAAACCGGAACGGGATGAATGTTTGGTAGACGACGAATTGTTTGCAGACGGGAAAGGGTGGAGGCAACACCGAGAGTAAAGGTTAATTCGGAATCTAGAACATAATAAATATTACACTATACCCGGGGTAGAGGTCGCCGCTCTTAAGTTTTTTTTTTTCGAAATTTGGGCGTCCGGGACAAGTAGTGTTGTCCCCCTTAAATGCCGACACCGCGTGTGGAATTCTCACCACGCGGGCAGGCGGGTATTTTACGAATAGGTAGACGCGCGACGGGTGAGCGGCGGACTTTACGAATTATTTTATTATTCGCAGCCGTCCAAAAAACAAAAGGAAACAACTAAACTTTTCGGTCGGTCGTAAAATCTGTATCTCGGCGGTGGCCCGTTTATACCGGGTCGCCTGCGGTCGTCGTCGTCGTCCGTTTTACGACCGGGTCGTATGCGACCGCAAGGAGACTATTCGTCGTCGGGCAATAATATCGCCGGAAACTCGTCGTGGGTGGGTACCGGTAGTACTCGTAATAGTAATGATAGTGGGGCAACGGGCTAACAAAGTCGGCATTATTAAATCATAGAGCCAAAGTATTTATTTTTAAAATTAATGTTTTTCATTACTACTGTCTATCAGACAAATTAAAGAAAATAAACCCAACCCAACACAACCTGTAGTCATAAAAGTTCTTTATTATTTTTAAAGAAATAGCGGTTTTATTTTTTTTAACCAAATAAGTAAAATGTGTTAAGGTTTTCCAATCTCTTTTTTTGAAAAATTAAATTGTTCATCAAATGTTCCACATCCCGAACTATTTATTATACCATATACATAATTCTTGTCGAGTCCATTTGATTTCATTTGACGAGTGCCCTGGATAATTTTATAAACATTTCGAAACTTTTACCCATTAAACACATAACTAAAATTCAAAAATAAATATTTTTAGTTTTTGAGAAAAATTTATTATTCTGGGAACGATGCCTTCGGATCGAAGGTAAAGGTGTGACGTCGATTATCGACTGAGAAAAAGGGCCTCATGAACGTGGGGACATCGCCCCTGTTGCACGCCGCCAGCCGCAGGGACGCAGCGAACTCCGCGAGGCGGGCGCCATGGTAGTCCTCGAACGGGTGGCCCCATTCTGGAGACTGCGTTGAAGTCACCAGCGACGATCACCGGGCAGCGGGTGGCCCGCACGCTGCACTCCAGGCGCGCGAGGAACCCTACAACCTTTGCCGCCCGCCTTGGATTCGGCGACCAGTAGCAGCAGAAGACGGTGATCCCCCGCACTTTTACCCATGTGAAGCCTTCTTCGGGCGATCGGGCCGTCCCCTCCACGGCGAACGCCCCGTTGACGACGACGACTACCGCCTTGGCTGCCGAGTTGCGGTACCAGCCGTCGGCGGATGTGCCGCAGCGGAAGGGCTCGTTGAGCAGGAGCAGGTCCGCCCCTCGCTCTCTGGCCATGGCGAAAGCGAGGTCCTGCGCCTGCCGTCCACGTTGATCTGGAGGCTGGCCATTACAATTCGGGCTCACCCTCCTTGCCCGCCAGTTTCTTGGCGAAGGCCTTCCTCGTCTCCGCCGAACCGTCGCAATCGGCGGCCTTGTGCCCGCCGGACCCGCAGCTCCAGCAAAGGCAGGCTCTGTCGAGGCCGGTGCACGACGATGCTGTGTGCCCGAATGCGAGGCACTTGAAACACCTCTGCACCGGCCCCGACATAGCCAGCCTTTGCTGGAGTTGCGGGTCCGGCGGGCACAAGGCTGCCGATTGCGACGGTTCGGCTGATGCGAGGAAGGCCTCGCGAAGAAATTGACGGGCAAGGAGGGTGAGCCTGAATCGTTTTGACAAGGCTCTTCCAGATCAACGTGGACGGCGGACGGCATGCCCAGGACCTCGCATTCGCCACGGCCAGAGAGCAAGGGGCGGACCTACCGCGACTCGGCAGCCAAGGCGGCAGTCGTCGTCGTCAACGGGGCGTTGCCGTGGAGGGGATGGCCCGAACGCCCGAAGAAGGCTTCACATGGGTAAAGGTGCGGGGGATTACCTGCTGCTACTGGTCGCCGAATCTAAGGCGGGTGGCAGAGTTTATCGGGTTTTTCGTGCGCCTGCGTGCGGGCCACCCGCAGCTCAGTGACGTCAATGCAAAGTCCCCGGAGTGGGGCCATCCGTTCGAGGACGACAAGGGCGCCCGCCTCGCGGAGTTCGCTGCGTCCCTGCGGCGTACAACAGGGGAGGCGTCCCCACGTTCATAAGGCCCAGACCTTTTTCCCAGTCGTGGATCGACGTCACCTTCGCCTCCGAAGGGATCGGTCCCAGAATAAGGGACTGGGAGGTATTAGAAGTGGCGTCGTTAAGCCTGCACCGTTACGTGTCGTTCAGCCTGGCGAGCGATCAACACGACGGGGCGGCGACGATAGACCGCCAAACCTGCGGAAAAGGGTCACGGCCTTCACCGGGCCCGCGACGCGTGGGACGCCTGTGGTGGAGCGGGGAGAGATTTTCCCCTTGCCCCCCTCGCGCGGTGTAGCGGCGCTGGCGCGGTTCTTCGCTGCTTGCGCATTGGCGGCAGCTTGGCCGCAGCGGATGGCTTCAATTGCTGCCATCACCCTCTCGTTGCTGGCACGTGTCTCCGCCCGGAGTGCCGCAACTTCCTCCTGCCAGTCCACTGGAGCCGATGGGACGGCTGGGACCGTCTTGACCGTCTTGGCGGCATCCATACTGGCGACGAGGTCGCCGAAAAGGGCGTGGACCCTGTCAGCCCCTTCGCGGGCGCCGTCGAGCCGCGACTTCCTCAAAATCGCCCGTAGGGCGTCGATCTCCTTCTTGAGGCCGGCAATTATAGTGCCCGCCGGTTTTTGGGCCGCTCTAAGGGTCACCGCCCTGTTCGCCGGTGCCGCGGGAGAACACTGTAACGCCTTGATTGGTTGGCCGCCAGAAGGTGGGCCCAAGGAATCCGCCTGTTACCTATCTGCGGCTCGTACACACTCGGTCGGCACCTTTTTGTGGCAATCTGACGAGTTAAGTGGTGACGGCCGTCTATAATAAAATGTAAATAAAATCACTAGGCAACTTTATGTGTGTGTTGTTTATTTATTAAACGAATACATTTACTGTTGTATTGTCGGTTTTATTAGTTTGCCTATTCGCATTCATAGCTTTTATTCGCAATTAAAGTTATAGTTTTTTTTATTCGAGTGTTTCATTTCCTTAATTGATTCTTTGAATAAAATACGCGATGTGTTCAGTAGCCCAGAAATCTAAAATGACGTCCGTGCACGCCAACTGTGTTGCGAATAGACGTCGCGTCCGCGACACCGAGCCCAGTCAGTCATCGACGGCGGTGAAAATCGCGTTTGGACGACGGGTCGAGGCACCGAGCTGCAGTGCCAGAATTACGAAAGCCACGGTAAGCACGGCGAGTTTGTTGACTAACCCGCGAAATATTCGTTTACGCGACAATACAAAACGGAATAATTTAAAATATTAAAAAATAATTTATTTGATAGTTGTATTTTCAACGAATATCAGCCTTCTATATTAGTATGTTCCGTTTTTTTTTTTTAGCCAGCACCCACGGTGCTCGCATCGTCCGATCGAAGACTGCGATGTCCCTCAAATCGAGGTCCGTTCCAGGCAACAGCTGCTGTGCCTTCTGCAGCGAACTCGCTCAGCTGTTCTTCGGTGGACAGAAGTTACGTCCAAGACACCGAAACCAGTCGGTCGTCGACGACGTTGAGATCCGCGGTCGGGCGCCGGGTCGATACAGCGAGCAGCAGTGCCAAGACTCAGAAAACCACGGTAAGCACGGCAAGTTTGATTGATTAACCCGCGGAATATTCGTTTACGCGACAATACAAAACGGAATAATTTAAAATATTACAAAATAAATAATTTTCCAAAAATATCGGCATTTCATACTTTATCTTCCAATTTTTTTAGCCAAAGCCCACGGTGCTCCGATCGTCCGATCGGCGGCAGCAGAATCCCGCAAACCGGAAACACTTCCCGACCCAGACCGTCGTGCTTGCCGCAGCTAACGTGGACTGCTGTTCGATTGACAGCAGAGCGAATGATTTCGACTCGGTATCGTCCGCCGTGTTACGGCGACCATACGAGAAGTACGGTTGCGGCGATGACCTGAGCTCATTGCATAGTCCCGTGACACCACCACCGAAGCGCCCATCGGTGAAGCGTTCTAAGGTTGATCAAAAGCCGAAAAAGATACCGTCAACGAAGCCTAATAATGGCCGGGGCGACGCGTTCCAGCACATATGGGCGGTGACGGACAACGCCTTTAAGTTTGCGCCACCCAAACAGACAGCGGTACAAAAGACACGGCAGATCGTGGACGTTTACAAAAAACCTTCCGACACGACGACCGTCCGGCCGACGGCCAACACTTCATCTAGTGGAAACATAAAGTCCACATCGTTTATTAACCGACAGGCGAGACTTAAAGAAGCCGAGCGGGTTAATAATATAGTATTAAAAAAATTATTGACCGTAAAATCCACGGTGCCTAAGGTACAAATGTGTTATAGCTATTATCTTGTACAGTATTACATTTTCTCGATCATTAAATATCATCGTCTTACAATATTTAAATAATTAATTACTTTTTTATGATTGGTCAATAGTAAGAGAAATGTGACTTATAAAATGTTTCTTCTGTTTCAATTATGTCTTCAAATTCACCAATTCACCTACTCGTTTTGATATTTTAGTAAAAATAAATAATAATGATATTTGATTTTTAATTTTATCCGTATGTTTTTTTATAGCGGCAAGGCTTGAAAAAATAAAAATCTGCAAATCATCAACACGTTTTGCAAGTATTTTTCTTTTCAATTTTACATTGTTTGACGGCCCAATCATGAAATCGTCGACGGATATCTTCCACAGTAATGCGTCGCCTTGGCAATGTGCATATGCACAACAGGTATTTATGGGTTGCGTGGATTTTTTCTTTTGCTGACCTTGGTCCGCCTTGGAACGCCTCAATGATGATGGCGAAACGGCGTTTGGACGAAGATTTTGGCCAAACCGATTCCATCGTGCCGTCATCAGTTTGTCTTAAAAAATTTAATTTTTTTAATTTACGTTTACTTATTCTGTATAATTGGTATTTTATGTTTACGATTTTTCAGAAAATGATGTTTAAAAAAAAAAAAAAAAACTAAGATTTATGTATTTAGGGTGAATTTCGTGGGTGTGTTTTGCTGTAATATTATATAATAAATATGTTTGGTATTACTTTAGTGATTGGGAGACGACAATAGGATTTTTTCTAGTTTGAAATCGATATAATTTTGTAAGCGTCCGGATACAGTTGAAGGGACCAAATTGTTTTGAGAGAGGAGAGATTAGAAGTAGTTTGTGGCAAGACAGGCATGAAGTCTTGGCCGGCGCACATTGAAAAGTGTGTTGTGACTAATAATTTGATCTTGAATAAAATGTGGTTGTTACCGTGGATCTCCAAGTTTCACCGGTGGGTTTATATCGGAAAATAAGGTATTTTTTATGTCTTATCTCTGACCTTTTATTTTAACTTTGCTCTGTTTGGACAGCACAAAGTTGAAGCTCCCGTCACACATATTCCACTGGAACACGTCACCGTAACATTGTGCGGAGCACAACAGGTGTTTGTCGGTTTTCTCGCAGTTTTTTTTACAGACGACTGAGGTGATGGATCGATTGCACGAATATTTCGGCCGACCCGAATCCATCGTCCCGTAACTGTTACCGGTTTTTCATAAAAAATGTAATTTTGTTTAGTTTTCGTCTCCCTATTCTATATAAATAATATATTATGTTATTATTATTATTAACTTTTGTTTCAGAAAATGTCGATTAGATGATTTGTAAAGTATCAAGTTGTGTATATTTACAGCTGGTATCGAATTATGTTTTAAATAAATGAGTAATGATAACGAATACATTTTTATTTTATTTTATATCAGTTCTTTTCTATAAGTCATTGTAAAATAAGAACGATTTTGAGCGAAAATTACCGATTTACCATGGTATGAGCGTCATATCTCCCCCCCTCCCTTTGGTGTTTTTTCCTCATCAATTTGCAATATTAAACTTTTTTTTTTTATATCTGACTATCGTCTCTAGACGTGTCATAGTTTATTGACAACATTTTTATGACCTACTAGGAAATATGTTATAATAGTTGATAAATAATTAATTAAATCTAAATTGAATACTGCTAACGTACATGGTTCATTAATATAGTAATAAATATTTGTATTATGACACATCGTTATTCGTATTCATTTATACATTTATGAATATTTTTAATATTATTTTTTTATTATTATTTACTATTAATTTAAATGAGGGTGTTTACTAATTTTTAGATTTATTTTTATTTAGTAGATGATATATAGATATCATGACAGAACAAATAAAATAAAAAAAGTATACACCTATCCTGTACCTCAGCCGTGCCTTTGAACTACAAATTACAAAAAAATATCGTGTTTTATAATTTTTTTTTTTTTTTTATGAATTAAAATGACATTCACTACATAATCATGTCAAATTGAAAATATTTAATTCGTCTAGTATATTTTTAAATTAAAGCTAAATACTTAAATACATTTACATTTATAATAAAATTAGTCACTCCCAACTTTGTTTATCCACTTCATCTATACATAACTCATTATTTCTAGCTTTTTTTATTTGAACAAGTTAGGATAACCTCATCCAAGTATAGAGATTTTACAAATTCACTCCAGATGTTCAAAATGCGATAATTCTACAGATTATTTTGTAATAGTAAAAATCATAATACGGTTTTTGATCATTTTATTCATTTTATTAACGAGCAAAACATGTCATTTTTCTGTATTTAGTAAACGTCTCCTATAAATATAATAATTATGCTATATGTGTGGCACACCATGTCATTTGTAGTTTACAGATTACTATATCATAGTATCATAACAGATACAGATCTACACTGTCAGTGTAGGTTAGGTTAGGTTGATTTGTTTACCCCGCCCGTCAGCACTCCGTACGAGGATCTGCGTCGCGACCAGATGGGCGCCCGCGCTCATTCCCCCGGACTTGCTGGTCCGGTGGGTTGCAAGACCGCACGGTTCGACGACCTACCGCCTCATTCGACTTCTCACGGGGCACGGATGCTCTACCTCGTTCCTTCACCGGATCGGAAGAGATCCGCGCCCCGGGTGTTCTCGCTGCGGTTTTCCCGGCGAGCAGAACGAGAAGGATGACGACGCTCTCCCATACCCTCATGCGCTGCGAAGCGTTTGACGGGGACAGGGAGCGCCCGGTCCGGAGGATCGGTCCTTTCGAACCGGGCGACTCGGTGTCGCTCATGTTGGAATCGCCAGACCGCCGGCCGTGGGGTCGGTAGGAAGTGTTCTCCCCCTGCAAGTGTAAGGGCAGCAAGTCGGTCCGGCTACTGCCCATTCCCCTGTAGGGTCGCCAAGTATTGTATACATTCTATGTGAGCCCGCCCCGTCGAAGGGGAAAACGGGTTATTATAATTTTGTAATCAATTGTACGTGTTCGTTTTTGTCAAATAAATGATGGCGACCCGCCTCCCGAAGCATTACCTCACGGCGTTTCCGGGAGGCGGTGGTATTGCCGGTTAAACTGAAAAAGAAAAAAAGGTTAATTTGTTTACAGGTTAATCCGGCACTGCGGACACACGATAATCGTGTGGAACATCGAAAGTCAGAGTCTGTAATAATATCAAACTCGACACACAATAGAGTCCCGGATCGCCAAGAAAACCGTCGTGGGGCCGTCAATTTCGCCCGTATACGAAAAACAGTAAAATATAATCGTTTTAATGTTTTTGTCACATTGGTAAAGTCGACTGCGGTATGCGTAACTCTCGAAAAATGAGAAGACATTACTATTATTATTATTACCATAGAATTGGCTCTTTTTCAACGCGTTTCTCCCAAGCATTTACATCGCGCGATATACTGGCCTGTTTTAGAAGTTCCCGCAGCGTCTTTTACTATCGCAGTTATTATTTATCAACGAATAATAAAAGTCCAAAACAAACGGTCCTCCGCGCTGGCTAGCGGCCAAACAGGGCCGGACTAGAGCGCTATGAGCACTTGTCGTCATCGTTGCGAAAAATATAATAATATAGAGGTCCATATCCCCCGTCGCCAACCAATTAAAATGTTCAGTTCAAATCCGGGACATTCGCTTGTGCTGCAAATCCCTTATTTTGGGCTAAATCCCTTCCGAAGTTATTTATCTTGGGCGGTGCCGGGGACATGTTAAGTCCAAACATTAAATATCGAATCCGGACAGAAGCCAAAAATATTATTTTTCTTAAAACCGAAAGAAAGACCAAAAAATACAAAAAAATGTTAAATTAAAATATTTAAAACTTGTATTGAAATTGAAAAATTAATTTAATAATCTATATTAAAATTATAATCCTTTTAAAATTTGTATATGCAAATCGATTATATATAAAAAAAAAAAAATTTAATTTAATACTCAACCACATCATACACTATACGGTCAACAAGTCTATTGTCCATCGGTACGTATTGTGTGATAACCAAGAAATCTAAAACTAAGCGGAATAATATTTCGTTTTTTTTTTTACCTTAGAATTGCTACGATTAACAATCGAATCGTTCGATGAGTGTCAGTTGTTTTTATGGCAAGATTTGTTTTTTTATACACGTAGTTCATGTCACGAGCCACATACGAACATTTTATAACCACGATTTTTCAACCAAATGATATTTAAAACAAAAAAAACAAATCATTATTTTATTGATTATTGAAAGTCCTTTGTTTTTTAATTTTAAATTGGAACAAATAAGAATAAAAAAACCAAAGGGGCGAGATAGATGATACAACTCCCCACCCCCCCATCCCTTAAAAAGGCCATTGTCGCTCAGAATCGTTTTCCGTTTGCAATTACTTATTTTTGAAATAATAATAAACGGATGTAAAATAAATTAAAAAGTAATTCGTTTGCATATATATATATATATATATATATAATTTATTTAAAACATAGATCGAAGCCAGACGTAAATACACACAACTTGAAACATTGAAAATCATTAAGTATATAAATCAGCGTTTTCTGAAAAAAATCGTTAACACAAAAATACATTATTTATATGGAATAGTCACATGAAAATTAAAAAAAAAAAAAAAAATTACATTTTTTTTTATGACAAAGTGGTGATGGATACTGACTAAGGCCGATGGAATCGGTTTGGCCAAAAATATAGTGAAATCACAGATCCGCTATCATCGTTGAGGCGTTCGGGGGCGGATCAAGGCGAGCGAAAGAAAACTGCGGAAAAACCGACGAACAACTGTTGTGCACACTGCCACGGCGAGGAATATCTGTGGATGGTGTTCGACGACGTCTTCGAGATTGTGCCGGCCAGACAAAGTAAAGTTAAAACGAACATTTAGACATTTTCTATAAATGTCTGTAATTTTCCATTTCAACTTTGCTTTGTTTAGCTGACACAATTTCGAAGACGTCCGATACCATCCGCAGGAATGCGTCGCCATGTACCCATTCCGATATAAACCGGTCGGCGAAATTCCGGGTGATCGACCGGACAAAGAATATTTTTATTCGCGTTGTTAGTATCCAAATCACGACCGTTTTCCTACGGTGTCCGACGACACACCCTCAAGTTTGCGCCGGCAATGCGTCCAAGGTCCCGCATTGCCCGAAACCACTTCTAATTCGGTATTTTCCACTGTTCCGGACGCTTACAAAATCATTTCGATTTTTAACTTCAAGTTAATCATTTTGTCGTCTCCCGAGCAACAATATAATATCAAACCTACGTATTATATAATATTACACTCACAATATTCACCCTAAATACACACAACTTGATACTTAAAAAATCATATAGTCAGCATTTCCTGAAAAAAATAGTTAGCATAATATAATATTCATATAGAATAGGTAAACGTAAATTAAAAAAAATTAAATTATTTATAACAACCTGATGACGGCTACGGGGCGGTGGAATCGATTTGGCCAACATCTTCGTGTAATCACTGATCCTCTATAATCGTTGAAGCATTCCGGGGTTGACTAAGGTCTGCAAAAAAAAAAACTGAGAGAAAATCTATAAATGTACCTGTTGTGCGGACGGTGTCTGATATTGAGTTGAGGTTTGTGCCGGCATGCAACGAAAGATTTTGAAAAGAAAAACCAACAACATATCTCAAATGTTTACGATCAATAACCGTATAGATTCGGCTGAAATCCTGCACCGCTGGTTGCAACTTAAGGTCAATTTTTGTACGTTAACTGGCAGATAAAACTCAGGGGAGGATCGACCGGCCAAACACATTTCCAAACAATAAATGATTAAGCGTCAAATCCTGTCTGACGACGCCTTGAAGTTTGCGCCGGCCAAGCCTCCTCGACCCGGCTTCGCCCCAAAACATCCACTCCAACAATTCGGTCTCTTTTCCAGTACCGAACCCTTTATTTTAAACTACAAGTTCATCCTTTAGTCGCCTCATATTTACCAAAGTAATATCAAACCTACGTATACTATAATATTACGACATATTAGACCTACAAGATTCGCCCCCAACACTTCCTGCCCACCGGTTTCTCGAAACATTAATCTTATACAACAAACACACAATTTAATACTAAACTTGTGATATACCTGCAAATCATTAAAATAGCCAACGGTAGACTCACGGCCTCCAACATACGGAATATAAATGAGTCCCGTGTAAATAAAATACAAGTGTTCCAAAATATTATTCTCCGGGAAATCGCGGATATTATCATTCATCAAAATTATACAAACCTTAACGCAGACTCCCCCCCCCCCGCTATATTAAAAATTTGACTTACGCCACGAGAGCCCAGTAGGCTGTTTAAAATAAAATTGGTTTCGTAACTTACAATAAATTACAATAAAAATAAAAAGGATAGTGACTTCTATGTACGATTACATATGACAGAGTTGTGCTCCGCTCAATATATGCACAATGTTGTGCATTTGTGCAAAACTGTTTAAACACAATAATTTAATTAATTCTTCATAGGTTCTAAACATGGTAAATCGTGTTCCTGCGGGTTATTTTTTCCTCAAACCTTGCACCTATAAAACAACGAATCAAATTGTAAATCAAATAATATTATTAATAATAATATTTGATATATATTCTTCAAAGAATTAAAACTGTAGGTGAATTTTTATACTTTTATAGTATATAAATATATATAATTCGAATTGGGTTGAAATAATAAACATTCGTAAAACTCAATGCAATTTCGATGTTGTCGTAATTGTTGCCTAACCTATACGTTTTATTTTATTCTTTTTGTACAAGTATTGGGATAAGCTGGGATTGTTTGTTTTTATTTCACGCTGTAATATACAATGATTTCATAAAAGTAAAAAAAAAATAAAAAAAAATGTAAATAATATTACTGTTTTACTAAAAAATTAGGATATAATAATTATACCACAACAATATGACATTAGGTTAGGTCTAACTATTATCGTTAGTAGTTAATTTCCTTACATTGAATGATTTATGTTGATCATTAAGTCTTATTGTGTATCGATTTTCATATGTTATATTTTAGGAATAACAATAATAATAGACATGCAAACAATCGTTTGTGGTCATTTACACTAAGAATAATATAAAATAGGCTATCGATAATTTGTTCACTCTTCACATTCAACTAAAAAGTAAGGTTATGTTAGATTAGGTGGTTTTGTGCTAAAGCTAAAAATGTAAAAGAGCCATAATGGTTTAGGCTTGATATGACATGAAATGCGAATTTAAGGCATCACGTTATGGTGTGATTTTCTATAAACCTGATAATTGCCATCGTTATGGTTGTTAGTTTATTTACCAAACTATAGAATCCGTAAGAAAACTGATAAAAACAAGATAATAGCTATAACACATTTATACCTTAGGTACCGTAGATTTCACGGTCAATAATTTCTTCAGTACAATATTATTAATCCGCTCGGCTTCTTTAAGTTTCGCCTTCCGGTTGATATACGAAGACGACTTTAAGGTCCCACTAGGAGTGCTGTCTGTCGGCAACATGTCGGAACATTTCTTGTAGATATCCAAGATCTGCTGTTTCTTTTGTACTGCCGTCTGTATGGGTGGCGCAAATTTCAAGGCGTTGTCCGTCACCGCCCATATGTGTTGGAACGCGTCGCCACGGCCGTTCGTGGGTCTCTTTGCCATATTCTTTTTCGTCTTTTGATCGACCTTCGTATGCTTTACCATTTGGCGCCTCGGTGGTGACACGGAACTATTTAATGAGCTCATGTCATCGCCGCAACCGTACTTCTCGTACGGTCGTTTTAACACGGTGGACGATACCGAGTCGAAATCGTTCGCCCTGCTGTCAATCGAAGTGCAGTCGTCGTTCGCTGTGGCAATCACGACTGTCTCTGTCGGCAACTGCTTTCGATTTGATGGACACCGTTTCTGCTGCTTAGAGGATGCGAGAACCGAAGGCGCTGGCTAAATATACGTATAAATATAAAATATCGACATTATAATTTATTCCTCGTCTTATTGTCACGTAAACGAATATCTCGTTGGTTATCAATCAAACACCCTTTGCTTACCGTGGCCATCAGTGTCCTGGCACTGCTGCTCGCTGCATCCACCCGTCGTCCGAACGCGATTTTCACCGTCGTCGAAGACCGACTAGACTCGGTGTCACGGATGTGACTCCTGTTCGCTAAAGATTTGCTATACACGTTTGCCGCGGAAGGCACGGCGGCCGTTGTCGGGAGCGGACGTCGAATTATGGGACATCGCTGCTGCCGGTCGGAAGACGCGAGCACCGTAGGCACTGGCTAAAAAACAGAACATACTTATATAGAACGCCTTTATTTTTGGAAAATAAATCTCCCAAGTGCATTATTTTTTATTATTTTGAATTGTCCTTTATTATATTGTCGCGTTAATGAATATTTCGTGATTTTAGTCAAACAAACTCGCCGTGTTTACCGTGGCTTTCGTTATCCCGGCACTGCAACTCGCAGCCTCGACCCGTCGTCCGAACGCGATTTTCACCGCCTTCGCCGACCGACTGGACTCGGTGTTTTGGACGTGACGTTTATTCGCAACAGTATTGGCGTGCACGGACGTCACTTTCGATTTCTGGGCTACCGAAGACATCGCGTATGTTATTTTAAGAATTGACTAAGGATATGAAACACTTGAATCAAGAAACTATAATTGCGAGTAAAAGCTGTGAATGCGAGTTGGCAAATTAATTAAACCGACTATTCCACGGCAATAAATATGTTAGTTTAGAAAAAAAATAAACACACACATATAGTTGCCAAGTGATTTTTATTTACATTATATTATAGACGGCCGACTGTCAGAGGCAGTTGCGTTTGACGATTTAGAGATGTATAGACAATTTGAAAGAAAAAAATAAAAAAATTATATCGATCGTAACATATAAAATTATCGAAAAATGTTGAGTTCTGTTCCGGGGCTTCGTTTGTCGAAATATTGATTATGAAATCCGGGCTAAAGCCGTTTTTTAAAAATTTTAAAAATATTATTTTTGTGACAGTTTTAGTACCCGTTTAGGATCGATTCTAGATAATCAATGTAGACCCGAACTAGGCGACTGAGTGATAAGATATTATTTACTTATTTGTATGGCATAGTCCATAGACTATAAAGAGTATGGTGAATAATTGAAGTGTTAATAAGCGGGATATCAAATTAATAAATAATTTATATAAACAAGTAGTTATAAACTATGAATGTATCGATTACAGCCATAGTATAATCAACTATAATGTTATATTTAAGTTGTTCATTAAACCGATGGCTTTAGAGGTCGCATTGAATGTATCCTCGAGTTTTCCATTAATTTTTCTCCTAGGGCCCTCACGTATGATATTGTCACCACAGTCACAGTTCGGGTCAAGAGCAACGCTCTATTCGTGCATAAGGTGCTCCACTCTTTCGTGTCCTGTACATATTTACGGTTTTAGGTAGCCACGTTCCTTTCTCAGAGGGTTCTTTATGAGAGAAGAGTTAAACTTAACCAAAATTCTTTCCAGCTCTTTGCTATGTTGTAGTTAGCAATATTAAGTTCACCAGAGAATTTGTGCGACTTTCGTCTACATGTGAACTGTACAAAGATAATTTAAATAATGGTATTTTCTGACGGCGCAGTGTGTGGGTGATGTTACTGAGAACGGGTAGCCAACCGAGGGGAGTAAACTTGATTGCACCTGATATAATGCACATACTTTGGTTATCCCGGCGACCCAATCTGTGCTTGTGAGATGAATAGTGTTGATGCAGGAGCCGATCATAGACGCAGCGTTTGCTAAGTGAACATTAAATGACAGAGACCTGCCTAATGTGACGGCCAGATATTTCGATTACATGCTTTAACCCGAGTCCATGGAGAGTGTTTTCCAGGTTGTAGTCGGCTAATTTGTCGTTAAGATGGAAAACCGTGACTTTAGTTTTACTGGGATTTGAGGGGGGTGAGTGATCCTCCTTCATTGTATCAAAAACTTGTTTAAAGTTCGCAAGATTGCGAAGGTAGGTGTAGCATATAGTAGAAGCCCGGCAGCTATACAGATACGAAAATTTCAATTTACCGATGCAAGAAGTCGTGTGTCGTATAGGAAAGGGGGGCCGCTGGACAGATTATCCCGCCGGGGGGCACTAGTGTACCGCGACCGGTACCCGCCGGCAAATAAATTTCGAAGTCGGACCGCGGGTAACCACCTCCCCGGGCGCGCACGGGCGATAATTTCCCCGTCAGTCAGCGTGTCGCCCGTATATTTAGTACGGCGACCGTGACGACCGCGGGCCGAGAATCCGGGGAAGGACACCGCCACGCGCAATATAATTACGGTCCGTAGTACACCGCGCACGTAATGTCATGTGTGCACGTAATATATATATATATATATACATATAAATTGCTATATCCAAGCACTGCAATGATGTTTTCTATGCAAGGCCGTGCGGAGTGTGTTCAAAGTCATCAAATTCGAGTGATAGGGTATATGAACTAAATAAAAAACTAATCGAATCGTAAAAAACAGTAAAACTATGTAGTGAAGATGGGGAAAAAAGTAGTGTTTAGTGATAGAATAAACCGTAATGTACCGTTCTTTTACAATAATCTCGTCATTTTTTTTTATAGAAAACGGCGGAAACTTATTTGTACTCCTTTTAATTCGAGATTGCTCGGAATCTAAATTAACTTTAGATATACTTAAATATACTTGTGATACTTTTGACACGTCTCGTAACATTTTTGCTTTATTTAAATTTTTTTTTTTCCAGATAAGAAATCACAATTAGAGGTTTCAGGCACAATCGGGACGTATAATTAATCCGGGTAATATATTTCATATATTTTTTCCCAAAAGACTATAGAATAAAAAAATTTCAGCAGTAAAAAAAAAAAAAGTTATATCGAAAATTATTGGTCAATACGGGGTTTACAAAGCAGTGCTTGAAAGCACTCGGGTCATATATTTCAAAAAAATATAATATCGAGTATATTTCATCGTCTCTTATTTTCAGGCTCTGAGCACAGAGAATATCGAGCCGAAATATACCGAAATAATATCGTTGGTGTGGTAAAAATATATTTATTTCATATATATGACATATTGCGTATAATACACACGGACAAATAAGAAGCCATTAGAAGTTTTAGCCGCACGGATTCAGCAATTCGTCCGTTTCGGATCCGAAAAGTTTTCGCGGTCGTTATAAATAATATACATATAAATACGAATATCGTCCGTGTCCCCTTTGGCCGAGGACCAGGGACGGACAGCTGAACCGTGTATATGTCGGGAGGGTCAACTTTGAAGGAATCCGTCGCTATATACACACCCATTCCGATATAAACCGGTCGGCGAAATTCCGGGTGATCGACCGGACAAAGAATATTTTATTCGATTTATTAGTATCCAAATCACGATCGTTTTCTTATGGTGTCCGACGACACACCCTCAAGTTTACGCCGGCAATGCGTCCAAGCTCCCGCATTGCCCGAAACTACATCTAATTTGGTATTTTCCACTGTTCCAGACGCTTACAAAATCATTTTGATTATTAACTTCAAGTTAATCCATTTGTCGTCTCCCAAGCAACAATATAATATCAAACCTACGTATTATATAATATTAAACTCACAATATTCACCCTAAATACACACAACTTGATACTTAAAAAATCATATAGTCAGCATTTCCTGAAAAAAATAGTTAGCATAATATAATATTCATATAGAATAGGTAAACGTAAATTAAAAAAAATTAAATTATTTATAACAACCTGATGACGACTACGGCGCGGTGGAATCGGTTTGGCCAATAATTGTAAATATACAATTATTTCATTAAAGTAAAAAAAAAAAAAAAATGTAAATAATATTACTGTTTTACTATAAGATTAGAATATTAGAATAATTATACCACAATAATATGACATTAGGTTAGGTCTAACTATTATCGTTAGTAGTTATTTTCCTTACATTGGATGATTTGTGTAGATCATTAAGTCCTGTTGTATTTTGACTTCTCTATGTTATATTTTAGGAATAATAAAAATATTTCTTAATGGACATTACCGTAAAATTGAACTTGTACATAAAATAAATCCTTCAGAATAAACTATTTTATACTTTTCTATATTTTCTTATATTGTTTATTAATTATGGTAATAGATTTAGTTCTGTTGCCATTTCCAAAAATGCTGAACTTGTAGAATTTAATGAGATAATTCCTTTTAAAATTGGGCTCTTGTTATTCATTATTTTCTATTTAAAATATTTAAAAATTAAACAAATTTTTATTTTTATTTTTGTCAAAATTGATTTTTTAGTTATTTTATTATGTTTGACAATAATTTGGAAACACCATAAAATATATAAGTACATATTATACTAAAATAAATTAAGATTATTATTTTCTATAGGATAGACCGGTGCAAACTTGAGAGTGCGTCGTAAAGATTTTACGTTTAATAATTCGATGTTAAATAAAATATTGTTGGTCCAGTCGATATCCGAGTTTGACCGGTGGGATTTTTTTTGGATAATGAGGTATTTTAAATGTCTTATATTCGATTATTCATTTCAACTTTGCGTTGATTGAACGACACAAAGTCGAAGGCGCAATCGGACACCGTCTACCGGAACACTTCGCTATAAGAGTTTGCGTAGTACAACATGTGTTTATAGGTTTTCTCGCAGTAAACTTTGGCAGGCCTTCGTTTTCCCTGGAACACCTCAACGGCGATTTCACAAAGATTTCTGCCAAACCGAATCCACCGCCCCGTAGCGAACTAACTGTAACTGTTTGTACATTATTTATGATTTTTTGTACCTATTCTATATAAATAATATATTATGCAGATTATTTTTCAGAAAATGATGACTAAATGATCAGCACGCTAGTCAGTATTATGTGAAAAAACCGTTTTACATAATTTATACAGACCACGTAAATGTAAATTAATAATTATTAGATTTCTGACGGGTATGGGGCGATGGAATCAGTTTGGCCGAAATTGTCGTACAATTTCCGTTTTATCATCACCAGTAAGCGTTTCGGTATAGACCAATATCTGCCCAAGAAAAGTCATAAATACCTATTGTGCATACGCACACTGTTATGGCGATGCATTCCTGTGGACGGCGTCCGTCGACGATTTCATGATTGTGCCGTCAATCAATGCAAAATTAAAAAGAAAAATACATATCTTAAACGTTTAAAACAATAACCGAAAGCCAGAAGCTGAAACCTTGGAAAAGGATAGTGATATCAATTGAATTATTATCTTGATATTCTGTACGGGTTCTGATCATGGCCAGAACGTGTTCTTATAGATTATTTATTTTTTTAACACTTTCCGCTGAAAAAAAACATTCGGATCAAATAATTAATCAAATATTATTATTTACCCTTAAATTTATAAAAACGATTAGGTGAATTATTTTTCAGTAATTTGTTATTTAAAAATTACAATACGATGAGTCTATTAAATCTCATCGTCAAATCGTTTTTCAATTGTAAAAATCCAGAAAATGTAATATTGTTATTTGTGTCAAAAGGTTGTATGTATATTGATTTCGATAAATTCACAGTTGTAAAAAAAAATTAAAAGACATTAGTTATCCTTGATCGGAGAATTAGGAACCAAGGATGATCGATATTGCTATCGTTACAGTTATTAGTTTATTTACCAAACTATAAAATTACAATGTTGTGTTGTCGAAAACTGGCCTAGTCCGTAAGAAAACTTACAAGATAATAGATATTACACATTTATACCTTAGGCACCGTAGATTTCACGGTCAATAATTTCTTCAGTACAATATTATTAATCCGCTCGGCTTCTTTAAGTTTCGCCTTCCGGTTGATATACGAAGACGACTTTAAGGTCCCACTAGGAGTGCTGTCTGTCGGCAACATGTCGGAACATTTCTTGTAGATATCCAAGATCTGCTGTTTCTTTTGTACTGCCGTCTGTATGGGTGGCGCAAATTTCAAGGCGTTGTCCGTCACCGCCCATATGTGTTGGAACGCGTCGCCACGGCCGTTCGTGGGTCTCTTTGCCGTATTCTTTTTCGTCTTTTGATCGACCTTCGTATGCTTTACCATTTGGCGCCTCGGTGGTGACACGGAACTATTTAATGAGCTCATGTCATCGCCGCAACCGTACTTCTCGTACGGTCGTTTTAACACGGTGGACGATACCGAGTCGAAATCGTTCGCCCTGCTGTCAATCGAAGTGCAGTCGTCGTTCGCTGCGGCAATCACGACTGTCTCTGTCGGCAACTGCTTTCGATTTGATGGACACCGTTTCTGCTGCTTAGAGGATGCGAGAACCGAAGGCGCTGGCTAAATATACGTATAAATATAAAATATCGACATTATAATTTATTCCTCGTCTTATTGTCACGTAAACGAATATCTCGTTGGTTATCAATCAAACACCCTTTGCTTACCGTGGCCATCAGTGTCCTGGCACTGCTGCTCGCTGCATCCACCCGTCGTCCGAACGCGATTTTCACCGTCGTCGAAGACCGACTAGACTCGGTGTCACGGATGTGACTCCTGTTCGCTAAAGATTTGCTATACACGTTTGCCGCGGAAGGCACGGCGGCCGTTGTCGGGAGCGGACGTCGAATTATGGGACATCGCTGCTGCCGGTCGGAAGACGCGAGCACCGTGGGCACTGGCTAAAAAACAGAACATAATTATATAGAACGCCTTTATTTTTGGAAAATAAATCTCCCAAGTGCATTATTTTTTATTATTTTGAATTGTCCTTTATTATATTGTCGCGTTAATGAATATTTCGTGATTTTAGTCAAACAAACTCGCCGTGTTTACCGTGGCTTTCGTTATCCCGGCACTGCAACTCGCAGCCTCGACCCGTCGTCCGAACGCGATTTTCACCGCCTTCGCCGACCGACTGGACTCGGTGTTTTGGACGTGACGTTTATTCGCAACAGTATTGGCGTGCACGGACGTCACTTTCGATTTCTGGGCTACCGAAGACATCGCGTATATTATTTTAAGAATTAACTAAGGATAAGAAACACTCGAATCAAGAAACTATAATTGCGAGTAAAAGCTGTGAATGCGAGTTGGCAAATTAATTAAACCGACTATTCCACGGCAATAAATATGTTAGTTTAGAAAAAAAATAAACACACACATATAGTTGCCAAGTGATTTTTATTTACATTATATTATAGACGGCCGACTGTCAGAGGCAGTTGCGTTTGGCGATTCAGAGATATATAGGCAATTTTAAGGAAAATAAAAAAAATGTATATCGATTGTTACATATAAAATTATCGAAAAATATTGAGTTCTATCCCGGGGCTTCGTTTGTCGTAGTATTGAGTATGAAATCCGGGCTAAAGCCGTTTTTTTTAAAATTGTAAAAATATTGTTATTGTGACAGTTTTAGTACCCGTTTAGCATCGATTCTCGATATCCAATGTAGACTATAGTTTTACTGAGATTTGGGGGGAGGTGATTTTTCTCTATTGTATTTAAAACTTGTTTAACGTTTGCAAGAGTACAGGTGATTGTAGCATATAGTAGAAGCCCGGCAGCTGTACAGATACGAAAATTTCAATTTACTTATGCAAGAAGTCGTGTGTCGTATAGGAAAGGGGGGCAGCTGGACAGATTGTCCCGCCGGGGAGAAGCACTAATGTCCCGCGACCAGTACCCGCCGGCAAATAAATTTCGAATTCGGACCGCGGGTAACCGCCTCCCCGGGCGCGCACGGGCGATAATTTCCCCGTCGGTCGGCGTGTCGCCCGTACATTTTGTACGGCGACCGTGACGACCGCGGACCGAAACTCTGGGGAAGGACACAGCCACGCGCACTATAATTACGGTCCGTAGTATACCGCGCACGTAATGTCATGTGTGCACGTAATATATATATCTATATATACATATAAATTTCTATATCCAAGCACTGCAATGATGGTCTCTATGCATAGCCGTGCGGAGCGAGTTCAAAGTCATCAAATTCGAGTGTTAGGGTATATGTGACTAAAAACTAATCGAATCTTAAAAAACAGTAAAACTGTGTAGTTAAGATGGGAAAAAAGTAGTGTTTAGTGATAGAATAAACCGTAATGTACCGTTCTTTTACAATAAACTCGTAATTTTTTTTTATAGAAAACAGCAGAAACTTATTTGTACTCCATATAATTCGAGATTGCTCGGAATCTAAATTAACTTTAGATATACTTAAATATACTTGTGATACTTTTGACACGTCTCGTAACATTTTTGCTTTATTTAGAATTTTTTTTTTCAGATAAGAAATTACAATTGGAGGTTTCAGGCACAAACGGGACGTATAATTAATCCGGGTAATATATTTCATATATTTTTTTCCGAAAGACTGTAAAAAAAAAAAAAAATTTATATCGATAATGATTGGGCAATACGGGGTTTTGCAAAGCAGTGCTTGTGAACGCACTCGGGTCGTAGTATTTCAAAAAAAAAAAAAATATAATATCGGATTTGTACGTCTGTCAACCGTTTAATCTTCGCGATACCGATATAGCAAGGGCGACATAGTCGAGCCTATTAAAAATCGTCTCTTATTATCGGGCTCCGAGCACGGAAATAATATCGTGGTAATAAGTCCGCGTAAAAATGTATACGACGTGTATCGCGTACAATACGCCCGGACGAATATGTGAAGCCATTACGAGTTTCGACCGCACGGTTTCGGTAATTCGTCCGTTTCGGATCCGAAAAGTTTCTGACGGTCGTTATAAATAATATCGTACGTATAAATACGAATATCGTCCGCCGATCCCCTTTGGCCGACGACCGGCCGGGGGACAGCCGAGCCGCGTGCAGATCCTCGGCAGGGTTACCGCCGGCTGTTTGCGCGCGTATATATATACAGGGGAGGGTAATAAAAAAAAAAAAAAAAAAAAAAAAGAGAAGAAAATGGGCCAAAGTTATTACGGCATTATACGGTTTCCGGTCCGTCCTGTACGTCGCGGGAACCGTATATTATTATTATTGCGGATATATTATAATACGTCGTGTATATTATAATGCATACAAAAGAGAAAACTTTTCGCGTGCGCGTCAAACTCCGTAGCGGACACACGCCGCCGGTCGCCGTTGTGATATTATTTTTATTTTTTTTTTTTTTTTTTTGAAATTTACGATCCGGGGGAGAATCGAATCGGACGGTGCCGGGCCCGCATATGCGCCGTGTACATACAAAAGCAATTTGGGATTGATTTTTTTTTTTTTTTTTTTTTTTATCGCTATTCGGTTGTGTTTTTCTTTTTCGTCCTCTCGATTTTTTTTTTTTATTCGACCGACGACGACAATATTATCATAATAAAAAAACCGTCTTCGAATAATATCAATGTCCAGATAGAAAGAGTACTCGTCGATTTTTGTATTTTCTTAATTTGAAAAATTTATTTATTTTTTTTATTTATTATAATTATAAAATGTTTCAGCACACCTAGTGCTATTACAGCTTTTTAATTTTTACAATTTTATTTGTTAGAAATTTAAATGATTATAAATTTATTAATGACATAATTATCAATAGTGAGAGTGATATAATAATGTGTTACATATATGAATATAACGATGAGGTCTAGTATAATAATAATGATCTTCATTTTCCGATGATGAGTCTTCTGTGTCTGTTAAAAGAATGTCCTGGGGAAGTCGAGCCCGCAGACGTCTATTGAGTGTTTTTTTTTCCTATATTGTAATGACGAGCACTGTCCGAGTTTTTTAGTTTGGCGTGGAAATTTTTAAATTGGGTTTTAATCCGTGTATTTATCAGAGGTATTTTCGTGTCGTTATGGATCTGGCGATTCCTCATGAACCACGGTGCTTCGAGACATATCCTTAAGAATTTATTTTGTAAGATTTGTATTTTGTTTATTTTAGTTATAGAGGCAGCGGACCATACAGGACAGGCATAAGTTATCAGTGGTCTGATTATTGCGGTGTAGAGAAGGAGAGAAGATTTCATTTGGAGAGTTGTTTTGTAGTCCACTAAGGGGTAGAGAATTCTCATCCTGGCATATCCCTGAGTAAGTTTTTTGTTTATGTGGATATTCCATGTCAGTTTTTCATCGAGAAAAACTCCAAGGTGAGTTTTCTCTGAGTCATCTTTTCTGTTCCATTGTGTGATCTGGTTGTTGTTTATGCTTATATTTATTGGCTCGTTATATCATTTTAATGCGAAGCCTGGCTTTTAGTCGGATTTAGTTTCAGCTTCCATTTTTTTGAACCAGGAGGTAATTTCGTTTAATGAAGATTGTAGTTTTTTGATTGATAAGTTTAATACGCTATCTTGCGTGAGTATTGTTGTGTCGTCCGCAAACATTGCCAGTTGAGAGTTAAGGGGATTGGGGATGTCATGGCAGTAAATGTTAAATAGCGTTGGCCCCAATTTGAAAAATTTACCAAATATTGTAGATACATACGTTATAGTTGTTTTTCATCGTAATCGCTTTCCCGTTCTACGCTGGTAAAAATTCGTCACATTAGCTTTTCGACGCCTACCTCGTAAAACTCTGCCGCCATCTCTTTCGTCCACTCCAGGACATCTTGATTCACGTCCTCGTCGGTTAATAAGATTGTTGTGCGGGTCTGATTCGAAACAAAACCAACACGATTTGGTTATTTTGCCCTTTTTTTTTTTTTTATCATATCACGACGGCCAAAGTCGCATACGGACACCGACGGGCCGATTTACCGAACGGCGTTGGTAGGACCCCGAAACGCACGGTAAGTTTTAAACGATTACGCCACGAACCACGCGACAATGACTAAATGGAAAATTTTTAATTATTAATTAAAACTGCAGTTTCAAAAAAAAATAATTTTATTTTCTATATTTGCGAGTTAGATTTCGCGGCCAATAATCGCGGTCTTCTCCTTTGCCAAGTCAATATCGTTTTTCGCCCATCTTTGATCCTAACCGAGTCTTACGAAACAATTATTCATTTATTCTTCTCTCCGTAACGATTTTATAATGAAAAATAAATCTTTATTTTAAGCAATTCGAATTATAAACAGAATTTCGAATAATATGTTTGAGTAGAACGATATTCTGAAATGTCGAGTATGATATTACCTTTCTTTTACTGCCACTTGAGTACGGGACTCCTCCTAGCCCGTCTACTCGAGCGTTCCTAATAACTAAAGCAGTGGAATTATCGCGATAAAATACTCGGCTAAATTTATAGCCGTTAAAATTATTGCGTTAAAATATATTAAAAATTGCACTTATCATTTTGAAAATTGTCTTGAAAAAATGTCGTTTTTGCGGACAAAATATAACGAACCACTAAATGACGTCGATCACATATTACAACGACTATATTAGGCACACGACTATTTTAAATATAGCTGATAGTCGACGATATTGTTCAATGTAAGTAAGTATTAAATAATAATAATAAAAAATTGATATATAGAAATATGTTTAACCGGTACGTTTATACATTTGCGTTGTTTACTTAATTTTTAATTTTATAATAGTTAAATGTTCTTAAAACTACGAAATGCACTGAAATAGAAATAATTGTCGAAATCGTATTTAAATTAATACTATTTAAAAGGAACGCATTTTATGCTCGCGGTGTAAGTACAACACGAGAGCGTCTGGGAAAACGGTGCGAACGCAATGACCCCGCTACCATACCCCAATAACGGGACATTTCGTGACGTAACCGCGAGAATTTCATAATCGTACAAACCCGCGGGGCCACGGGGGAGAATCCTCATTACTCGGGTCCAGTAATATTTCGATTGTCGTCGTGGATTATTATTACCGTTATTGTTATAGTCGTTTGTCCGACAATTACCGTACACGCGCCGGACACCCCGGCGCGTTTAATGCGTCCGTTATTACCGTCTTGTGGTCCGGAAGACGTAGAACTATTTGCATATATAACCGCGGCGCTGTGCGCGATCCTGGCCCCGCCGTCGAAATTGAGTTCCGAGGACCGAGAAACAAGGTAATAAATAATAATAATAATAATTATTATTATTATTATTATTATTGCCAGTACGCGGGTGTAAAACGGTATATACAATATTGTAGACGAAACGCGTAATCCGATGGCTGTCTACACCCTGTAATTTCTAATAAAACTACTCTGGGGTGGGGGGAAGTGTCGGACTTTCAGAGACAGAGACGGAGAGAATTTTAATAAACATTAAAACGTCTGCAATATTGCGAATGGAAACTATATAAGGCTACGACGCGAATGTATTGTTTTTTTTTTTTTTTTTGCAGATAGACAATTGGAATTATCGTTCATTCGAGAAGAAAATATTGTATTTAAGTAGGTGTGTAATTTGTGTGCTATTTATATGTATTGCGCGATGCACAGTGCTTTGTACGGATAAAAAAGGCATTTAAATGTACAATTGCTAAAAGTACTGCTCAATAGAAAAATAACTAATAATATAATAACGTAATAAATTAATTAACAAGAAATTAGTAATTATGTTAACTTTAATCGCAAACCTAATGTACGATATTAATCCGCCAGCCGCCAAACGTATAGCGACATAAAAATTCGTTGTATACAAAAAGCACTTAAATACAAAAAAAAAAAAGAAAAAAGTTAATTAAATGTTTTTTTTTTTTTTTATACATCCAACGAATGAGGAATACAATATAAAATTGAACACAAAGACGTAATAGAGACCACGCGAACAAAACAGTTTTAAATATTATCTATACAACTCCTCTAATAGTTCACAAACCGTAGCTTCTGACGAATGGCGGGACAGCCGTTTTAAAACGTTTTATAAAATAAAAAAATAAAAAAAATACATAAAATAATTTATTTTTTCAAATATTTGTATTCGTGCCGGTTCCTTCTTAGGAGTAGTTGTGCTATTTCTATAGGGTCGCTCGTACACGGTGGCGGGGGGCAACAGCATTGGATCAAAATCGTCCAAAATTGTATGTAATGGAATTATTTTTCTACAACCGTAATGTAAAAAATAATGGTACGCGTATATATATATATATATATATTTTTTTATTTTTTTCAAAACCAATATTGGTTCGCTGCTGCACCGGAAGGTCGGGCGGAAAATACGTGTCCTTCGCACTCCGGGGGGGAGGGGGGGGGGTGAAAAAAAAAAAAACCCCCGTCCTAGACATACGTGCTCCTAAAATACGCGGTCGTTGAAACTCCGTGCAATTATTATTATTTTATATATATAGAGAGAGAATCGAACGGAAAATACGATAAAATAATTTGTCGTCGCCGTCGGTTCTCGGGTCGAGTACCTTGTTTTTTTTTACGCTTCTTACGGAGACGACGACGACGACGTGGGCACTCGGAAAACACGTACTCTACAGCACCGCCGCTTGACCTTGTTCCTTCGTTCCTCCTACTCGTCACATCCTCTCCGGCCCTCCGCCGCCCCGCACTATTGTCACACACACAGTTTACCGCCCCCGCCGTCCGCCGGAGATTTCGCAACGCACTCGCCCAGAGTGTCCCCCCCCCTCCCCGCACGAGCATATTATATTATACGCGCGGCCCTCGGGGGAGTTAAGTGCTCGGTCTCCGCCCGGCCGCCGTCCGGTTCGTCGTCCGCAGCGCGCGGCCCGTAATATTTTACGTGGAATTCGCATTACGATCAATTAATCCGCGCCCCGTCCGGTCCCGCCGCTTTAAACTCGGAAGGGTGTACACGGATGTCGATTTCCCATTTGGAGGACTATCGAATACGGGATGAGAAAAAAAAAAAATAGAATGATTCTAACGGAGTGAACAAAATATTTAGAACATTCAAGCGACTATTCAATAACAACACGTCGATAGATTTACAATTAAAAATTCAAGAAAGAACAAAACGATAATAATATTTAACCGTATAGCTGTCAGAATGCATACATAAAACACGAGCGGCTTCGTAATTACCTAGGAGAGACGAAGAGATGTTTTTTTTTTTTAAACTAGGGTCCAATACTATAATATTATAAAAATGTAAATTTCGTCGAGTTTGTATGTAGAGGGGGTGATCTCTGGAACTACCAAACCAATTCTATTAGTGATATCTTTAATTTCGATTATTGAATTTGCACGTATTTATATAATTGATAGTAGTGGCCGAAAAAACATACACGTATGTGGAACAAAATTTAAATCGGACATTTTTTATGCGTTAACGAATTCGGACAACACCGTTGAGGCCAAACAAAGGCAAACATCACCAATAGATTATTCCGGTAGTTTTTGGTACTCTACAATCCCGAATACATCGAATTTTTGTGTATTCCATGACCTGGATGCAAATCTCGCGTTCAACAAAAAATAAAAAAATATAAAAAAAATTATATCAATAATAACAGCTCGGATATATAATATGCAGTATACCCTATCTATATATGTACGCTGTGTACTCTAAGCGTTTATTAAGCGTATACTTACTAGAATAAGCGAAAAAATATGGAAATATACTTACGTATATATATATTTTTTTTTTTTTTTTTTTTATTTTATTAGAAATATATAATCAATACATTAATGTACAATAAGCTTATATGGTAAGGGTAAGGTAGACACGTGTAGGAGTTGATTACGAAGCCGCCCATTAGCAACACTTAGCCTGATTTATTGTAGTTGACTTTTCAAAGAGTTCAATTGTTTGATATGGAAAATTTTGATTAGATTTGTAAAAGGTAACGACACCATTTCCCTTTCAGTATGCGACTAAGATTTTCCTGTAAGGTTAGGATGGACAGATTCTTAACTAGGGTATTGGAGTGATATTGAAGTTTTTTATGAAAACGGACATAGTGCATGTGTGCTTCTTCAAAAACAGTTTTCACGGCTTGATTTGTATAAAGAGTCAGGTTAGAAATATAAGGGGCGGAGGAGCATTAGTGATACGTCTCAGTGCGATATTTTAGAACGTTTGGATTTTATTTATGTTCGATTTTTTTCGAAGAGCTGCAGCTTGTAGATCCATATGGGTTTGGAAACTTGAAATTTGTACAGTAAGTATACCTTTAGTACCGCAGGCTTCCACCTAAGATTTTTTGAAAATTCCACCCCTAAGGGGGTAAAATAAGGGATAAATTTTTTATTAAAATCCGTCATTTTTCAAGTTATTTTCTCCGACGGTCGGAAGAATCAATTGAATCATAATATATGGTTTTGTAGGGCCGCTAATGTCGTTAATTTTAATACATTTTTTTTCTTCTTTTATTATTACTACCGTACAGGCTTCAATGACAAATATCATTTGCCTAGAACACCGGTTCCTAAACTGGGGGGTCGTGAACGCATTGCTGGGGAGGCGCGAGCAGTTATTACGAAATACAATTTTTATTTTTATTTTAAAACGTGGAGAGAAAAAAAAATAAATTAACCGGTTCTCTTTGTCCATTGTCCGGTTATCAGTAACGGATAACCGATAAAGACCATAAATGTTCGGCCGCACCGTGTAACCCAATCCTTTTATGCCACGTTATCTGTAAATTAATGGGTACGATAAAAGGATGTCAGGGGAAAAAGCTATTGGATCAGTTTAGACTCGATGTCTAAGTTTCGTTTTGCAGTTGCATGCTAGTGCACGTAGTGTCGTAGTACGCAGTCATCGCGCGTGTACGTACGCAATCTGACTTAAGGTGTGCTCTATCAAATATTGAGCCGAAAATAAAGAAAAGTATTGTCAGCATTAACATTAATTATTAATTTCATTATGTATTTTTTTTTTGATTACTTTTATTAATATTTTTATACTAATTTATTACTACATATAATATTTCATCTTAATCGATTGTTACATTTTATTATTTATATTTTATAATTATTATCATCAATAAAAAAAAGTAGACATTTCCCCCAATATTGTATAGTTTATTTGTTAAGTATACAAAAAAAAAGGTGATCGATTTTTTTTGCAATTTATAGGAAGGGGGGCGCGAGATTTTGGAAAATCTACAAGTGGGGCGTAGAATAGAAGTGGTTGGGGGGGAACCCACTGGCCTAGACGAATAAAAATACAAATATACAAATTAAAAATATAATAAAATTTATTATATTTTTAAACATCGTAAATTATAATCAACCCGAACAAAAACCAAGTTTGATTAGTTTTTTTTTCAAAAATATTCGTGGCCGTTGATAACAAAACAAGACAATCGGATATTAGGACAATTTTTTTTCAACTCGATTTTTCTTGAATTTTTATCCACGATGTAACCATCTATATCAGGGGTGGCCACTAACCTTAACTTTGGGAGCCGCAAATTTATAAAGCTAATTTGAGGTGAGCCACATTGTATAGCGATGTTTTTGAAATGAAGACACATTGAAAAATGAACTCAAATGAAGGAACGTTTATTTTTTACATTACATAAAACATTATTATTATTATTGACATAGTTATTAACATTATTATTGATTTATTTATGAGAAGTGCTTTTTCGACTGTTCATTTTTTCTGTGAGGTTTGTGAAATCTGGTTGATAATTTGTAAGCGCAGTTCGCACAAGTTCACTTAAATGTTCATCAGTTAGTTCAGATCGATATTTAGATTTAATGAATTTAAGCGTTGAGTACAATGATTCACACACATACGTAGTACCAAAGATTGAAATAAGTTTCATAGCACACATTTTTGTTTGTGGGTATTTTTCTTCTGGGACATTTTTCCAAAATTCTATGGTTGAATCGCCACTTCGTTTAAGTCCTTTTAGTCTTTCGTCCTCTTGCAGTTCTAGTAACTCCAACTCTACAGCTGCTGTATCCTTTGTTATTGGTAATGAAATAGGACAGCCATCGCTCACAACATCAACAGCAAAAGGATTTTCCAGGAATGAAAATGAAGGTTTAAGTGATCTTAAATCATTTAATCTGCGATTGATTTCTTCAGCAAGGCCTGACATCTTATTCATATATTCTTCAGTTTCCACCGGAATGTCGGGATAGCTTTCACTAATTTTCTTCAAACATTTGAAGTGAGCAAAACTATTTTTGTCTACACATCTATACCAAATAACGACTGTAATGATAACGAAATCGACGGCAATAAAAATGCTATCTAACGTTTCTAACGATATTAATAAATTTTATATTAATTAAGTTTAGTCTAAATTTAGTTCAAGAGCCGCACGAAACTGATTTAAGAGCCGCATGTGGCTCGCGAGCCTCGTTGTGGCCACCCCTGATCTATATAATAGTAATACGCTCGCATCGAAATTGTCAGGAACATCGCTGTACCGTGTATTAATTTTGATTATTATCGATTTTTAAATGTTTGTACAACGGAAATCGGCGGCGGTCTCTCGACGTCGATGCGGTATACGTCGGATTATTTATTTATTATTTCCATAAAATTTTCGAAAACCGCGCTTAACATTAATAACATCGCGGATACACACACATATAATAATAATAATAATAGTAATAATATTGAAACATAACCTCTCGATGTGCATCATGCGCGGCTTTGCGTACGACAAACAAGAGAAATGCTGAATATATTATTATTATTATTATTATTATTATTATGCCGAGCGGGAAACGGATTTATGTGGCTTTATAAAAAAAAAAAAAAAATAAATAAAAAACCAAAAATGTACACGATAAAATATGCATTTACATGCGAAACGCCGTTGTTATAATATTATGTGCGCGCACTTAAAATATGCTCTTTTAAATTTAAAATATTCATAGGGCGCGGTGATGTACTGTGGGGGAAAAAAAAAAAAAAATGATTATTTTTAAACGAATGCGGATAAGACGACGATGATGGGTCTATATAGACGATATTATTATATATATATATATATATATATAAATATATATTTAAGTTTCGTCGGCGGTACGAAAATATGATTGCGAAAAAAATAAATAAAAATATGCATAAATCATTAGTCGAAACGGGGGAAGGAAAAGAAGAAGAAGAAGAAAAAAAAAAAACAAGACCTCGGCGTTATATTTGGCGAATGGACAAAAAAACACGGCGCACGTGTGTTCATTATATTATATACGAAAATTGAAAAAAATAATACGCGCTATTATATTTTATAGTGACTTATTGATATGGTTACTTGCAAAACTCGCGCGATTTTATTAAAAGTATATTTTTAGAGCACAAACGCATTGGCAACGATATACCGTTTTTAATATTATTTTACTAGCTGCCCGTCACCCGGCCTTGCCCGGGTCAAGTTCGGTTGTCCATAATTGTTGGTAAACGCCGGTACTGAACTGTCCGGACCAAATGTTCAAAACGAACATTGCTCATTACCGTACGACTACTAAATTCAATAGGTAATAGCGAGTGTAATTTTTTCTTATAAATCACCGAGGTCACCGATAAATCAACGTCGACCACTTTGACAATATTTCATAGGTCGTGGACCACCTAAATTTTACCAAAACTAGGAATACCTATTTTTTTGCTCATTAACAAGAATACCCAAAGTTTATCGAAAAATGTTAAATTTTATTGTTTTACGTTACATTTTATTACTATACTTCACTAATATATAATTATACTTCAATTTATTACTCTGATACCTAGACACTTATAAAAGTCGGAAATGCTTATCGGTCTACAGCAACAACAACGATAAGAGGAACCGTATAATATTATACGGTTCCTCAATAAGTCGTAATTTTTTTCGCTATTTAAAAAAAAAAAAATAATAATTAATTTCTAATAGAAATCGAAGAAAAAATCTATGGGACCGCGGACCACCGGTTGGGAAACACTGCTTTAGAGGTTGCATTCCGGAATACGAGGCCTGTTCAAAAAGTTGCCGAATTTTTCAATTTTTATTTATTGTGCTTACCTACAAGATATTGAGACTTATAGAAGTATTCTTCCCCTTGGTTTATACACTTTTGCCAACGGCGTTTCCATTGTGGAAAGCAATCCTGGAATGCAGTTTCTGGAATTGCTCGTAGCTCAGTTAGTAGCGAATTTTCTTTTGTTTCGTCTATCGTAGAAAATCTTTGTCCTATTAACGGAGATTATGGTTTTGGAAATAAAAATAAGTCTGCTGGTGCCAAGTCGGGAGAATATGGTGGACGAGGAAGCACGGTCATGTGATTTTTCACGCAAAAATCGTGAATTAACAGGGAAGTGTGTGCCGGAGCATTGCCGCGATGGAGAAACATCAACCGAGGGAGAAATTTTGCTGCAACGCGGTACATTCCAAGTTTTTCTACCAGGATTTCATGGCATGAACCAACCGATATATTACAATCTTCCGGTATTTCTCGAACAGTTAAACGTCTATTTGTGACCGCACAAATTCATTGACTTTTGTCACATGAACATCGTCTGTCGATGTCGACGGACGTCCTGAACGTGGGTCGTCATCAACTGATTCCCGACCGTCTCTGAAACGTTTAAACCGGTGGTAACACTAGGGTACGTCCTAAATACTGATCATCATAAGCATTTTGCAACATTTCATGAGTCTTAGTAAATGATTTACAACGTTTAACACAAAATTTTCTATTAATACGTTGTTCGCGAATGTTATTCATCTTAATAATCGCACAATACACACGACTCGTCTACTTTGAACGCGCACGGTTAACGGTTAGATAGCAATAACCATTTGAGATTTAATTGAAAAGATAGCTGCTTATCTCTATTTTATTTTAATCTAATAACATTTACGATACTATAAATTTTCTATTTTTAGGAATTATAGTTCGGGAACTCATTGAACAGACCTCGTATACTATAGCTCATGTTACTCGGAGATACCGTAGCTTTCTGTGAGCGAATGAAATATTAGAATCGGTTCGGTAGTTCCAGTCAGTCAGTGATTACCCCATACATACAAACTCACAAATTTTACCACTTTATAATATTCTAATACATTACGCGTACAAGCGTCGAAAATCAAAAAAAGTATAACAGGTTTGCACGTTTTTTTTTTTTTTTTTTTGTTGAGATTCCGAGATTAGTTTTACGAGTATGTATTGTTTTTTTTCGAACAATGAAAACGCTCCGATTTTTTACTATGTCATACCATAATCGACGTGGGACTTTTTGACGTTCGACGGTACTTTATTTGAAACATACCAGGTATACCATGTATTTCATAAATTATTAATAATAAAACTTGTTGTCTATCACGATTACACGAGAAACGCTTGCGATAACGACACGGAACTACTTATACATTTTTTCAACTGTGATTTGGAATATTTTTGAGTCGATCAATTGTCATATTTTTTTTTTCTCTCGAAAATGTCGTCAAAATTACCTATACGCAACCCCTTTAAAACGGGTAGTATAATGTCCTCTTAACGAATATCTAATCCGGTAAAAATAAATGTCTCGGCACATCGGTCCGAGTAAACGAGTGATCAACTATAGGTACTAAAACTTTATCAGTGAGAATCGTTTTCGTTTGCAATGATTTATCGTTGCAAACGGTGTAGAAATTAAATGCACTTCGCGATTTGCCGCTCACAACAGTGCCGGCAATTTATCGTTTCGATATTAACGAAAACGTTTTGTTTAACCCCGTCATTGTAAACTCGTTGAATATTTTTGTTCTCGGGTATATTTAAAACGTGACGGGCACGTTTCGTCGTAATATAAGTTTTAAGTTTTTTTTTTTTTTTCTTTCTCTCTCACAGACACGAGCAACATAAATAGCAGATTACACGCAGTTTGCCGACAAAACTGTAGCGGCGGCGGCGGGCTTATTGTGCGGATCGTCAACGACGCCGTTGCGTAAAAATCTCGATACCACCCCGTTTACGCGGGGTTTATTGTTCCTCCGTTTAGCTCGTTTTTTATATTTCATTTTTTTTTTTTTTTTTCGTTTCCGTTATTATTAACAACATTGAGCAACGATAAAAAAAAAAAAAATAAAAATATTTGCGTGCGCCTGCAGCGTGGGGTCAACAACGCGCGTCGTATGTGGCCATTCGCGGTTTCGAACAAAGGTACGTGTATATAAGGTATACACTTTTTTGTTTTTTTTTTTTTTTTTTATGGGCAATACACGAGACGAGGGTGATTTTCTACATGTAAAACGGATGAAAAGAAATGACGAGAGAAGAAAACAAAAAAAAAAAAAAAAAAACACACGCACAATAACAACGCGGGTCTATATTAAAATACGTGATGACACGGTAATGATTTCCGTTCCTATTGTTAAAAAAAAAAACTAGTTTTCCTTGTCACCGTATAAACAGACTGCAAATAATTGCGAATTCAAATGCAAATGTTTTCGACCGACGGTAGTAGGTACCAGCAGTGTACGTATTATTAAGGGGATGTCTCACTGGCAAGTATAAATAAAGGGGTTAGGCGTATACGAACATTTTTTTTTTTTTTTTAACCAAATTGTTCGTAAAATAAACAAAGAAAATTGTAATTTTCTACTCAACATGGAACCCACTCCCCCCCCCCGTATTGTGTTTATCGCGAGTTTTACGATGCTCGTGAAATTCGTTGAAAAACGCGTTCGAATAATACAGACAAACGTACCTCTTCAATGAGGTTTTAGACATTTTCACTCGTTACCGAAAATTTACCATAACCCACCGGTGGTGTAATTTTTTGTGTAAATATGGGAGGCGTGTATGAAGATAATTTTCCAAATAAAAAGAACCGTGCCCCTCAAACGTATTAACAGTGCCGTAGTTATAAAAAAAAAAAAAATAATAAAAAATGTTGGCGGGGAGAAGAGAACTCGTATTTTATTATTACCTACTATTAGTATCGATAAAATACACCAATCGAACGATACATTCTGATACCCGCACAAAATTAACTAATATTATGGGAAACGAAAAGATTTATGGGGCACGTATACTGTCTTCAACACAAACATACTATAATAGGAATTCAACAAGTTTTATAGGCAAGTTTTTTTGGCCATACTTTTTTTTTTTTATAGAACGTGAAAAAAAATGCCGCGCCCACCTCACCCCAACGAAATTAAATTAAATAGATTAAAGGTTTCTGTGTTCAAAAACGATTGCGCTGACACGTGCTCTAAATATAGGAAGCTCGGATGATAATTTTTAATTTTATTTTATATATATATATATATATCAATACGGGCTTAAATTACGAAGGGAAATATTTATATAATTTTAATATGATTAAAAAATCATTTTTTTTTTTTTTTTTTTTTATTATTATTTATTTTGGGTTTAGCATTGCCGTGTTGCAGCTCTCCACGCTACTCTATTGTAGCTCAATTCTTTCAGTTCCTTGTAATTTTTTTTTATTCATATTTTTATTTATTTATACATAAATAAATAAAAACGGACGCTCGGCAAAACAGAATTATAAACACTATTATAGGTAATATTAGCATTAAATTTATATTTAAAATAAAATAAAACAAAATTTACACACTTAAGAATAATACAATAGGAATTATGATGATTTTTTTTTTTTTTTTTTTCATATCCTTCATTATTTGGATCGTGCATTTTGCCCTGGGTCTTCCTCTTCCAATGCGCCCTTCAACATCACCTTCAATTATTATCTCCAGTGTACTTTCATGTCTTAAGATATGTCCTATCATCTTATCTCTTCTAGATTAGATAATTTTCTACAGCTGTCGTTTTTTTTTTCTTATTTAGTACCTCTTAATGTGTCACCCTCTCGGTCCAGGATATCTAGAGCATTTTCCTAGAGCGTTTTTCAAAAGCTACTAGCCTATTTTTTTCCATTGAGTTGATTTTCCAGGTTTCGCAACTAAAGAGCGCCACCATTCCATCGCTATTATAGTAGTCAGTATGTAGCTCGAATCTTCTTAGAAGGCTTTTTTTCGCCTGTGCTATCATGCAGATTATATCTGTCTTGCGGCGTCCATCCTCTGTTATATTGCTTCCTGAGTACGTGAACTGTTGTACTTGTCTTATATGTACGTTGTCTATGCTTATGTTGAGTTGGATGGGGTTAGTTTTACTGCATTCCATAACTATTATTTTATTTTTGTTTAAACGCATTCCATACTTATTTTTTAGTATTTTATTTATTGCTAATAGGGTGTTTTGTAGACATTCCTTTTAATATGATTTTAGATATGTCATTATATGACTAAAAAAAAAAAAAAAAACATTATATAAAATAAAATGGGAAATTAATAGGAGGGAGGCGAGAGATTGGCTATTACGTATATAGGGAAGGAACGAAGCATGCGGTAAAGTGGGTTGGTCATGACCACGGGAAGTAGAATGAGTTGGTACAGCGAACAGATTGCGATTGCGGGTAGTTATAGGAGGAATCTTTGAAGAAAATCGATTCAAGAATATATAAAATAAATACCTATGATAAAAAGTTGATAGATCCGTATTTTTCGTTGTACGCATTGTCTTAATTATTGGCCGATTTTCTAAATAATTGACGTCGCTTTTACGTAAAAAAATACGTACAGACATATAATAAGTGGGTATGTAATGCACGGCAACGATAATATTAAAAAAAATATATATATAAAATTCTAAAACTGTCATAACGGGACACAGGTGGGCAAAAAAAAAAAAAAAAAATTCCTATTGGGCGAATGTTAATTTTGCAACTATATTATACCGCGCCTTACTTTCCTGCACTCGAAAACGTAAAAAAAAAAAAAAAAGCTATTATAATAAAACGTAAAGCGATTTCTATAAAGACGTGAACCTGACGTTTTACTAAACCGATTTTCGTGATTTATTTTTTTTTTTTTAATCGTGAAGCTTTCAACACACGAGCCAAACAAATTAAAAAAAAAAAAGAAAGTTATTTCGTTATTGTTGTTGCCGTATATACGGTCCGGGGATTCTTGTTAAATTCGCAGGAACGAGTGAATATTTATTTTCGCACGGGTTACCGTTTTCGTAAAATAATATTATTATTTTGTCGAATACATTTCCGGGTCGGGAAATGGCCTTGTACCACACCCCGTACCGCCGTCCACACCAATCAACGCCTATTCCGCTATCTCGCATACGACAGAGGGGACGACGCCGGGGCCCCGGTACTCTATCCGAATATTTTTTACCGGATTTTATGTCTTTTCCGTACCCTCCCCCGGTGTCCGTTCCGATCGACGCCGGCTTCCGTTTCCGTTGATCGCCCGGCGGCGGCGGCGGCGGCGACATCCGAAATTAACGAACCGCCGGCAAACCCGATGATTCGATTTCGGTATGTATCGCCGCCCGTAAGAGATTCGTTAGCGCGGCACCGGTGGGGGGGGGAGCCCAGGCGATTTCCCGGCGTCGTTTCCGGTACGTTTGACGTCGTCGTCGTCGTCGTCGTCGTCGTCGTCCCGGAGTGATTCGCCGCGAGGTATAAACGGGCAACGGAACCGATTAAAAGGTCGAAATTCACGCGTTTCGCAAAAAAAAGCCGCGACCGCTGCGGCAGCACAGCGGTCGGTCCATAGATGTGAAAAGTTTAATGAGTTACAAATGTTAAAAAGTTTCAAGGCCGTGTTGTAATGACGAGGAAGTTTTATTGCGAACGAACAACGGTTTATATTTATTGCGTTAAACATCAACACAAAAAATAACGAAATATGCAAAACTGTGCAATACGAATTTTTCTATTCCAATTTAATAGTGTCGAAATACTCAGAATGCTCAGGGCTATCACATTTCTCGGGTTTCGTTCACAAAGTTCAAACGTTATAGTTTATAGAAAAATTATATTAACCTAACCTTAACGATTTTCTAAAAAAAAAAAAAAATGTATATTTTATATTTTTGCATAGATCGCCTTTTTCGATCACTCGTAAAATATTTCCACGGAATACATATGTTTCGCGTAATATTCATCGGGAGCGGGTCACGTTCAAAGAGACTACTAAGGAAAGAAAAAATAAAAAATAGTAAAACCCGACGGGCGGGGACATTATTGTCATTAATATTGTGGGCTATAGAAAAAAAAAAAAAAAAAAATAGTCGGATAGTTTGGCAATCAGATTTTATGGTCTCGACAAATAATATGATATTTTCGTCCAAACATGTGCAGACTGCCGCCAAACGCGCACACGTCACGGTTATTATTATAGACGCGTTTGCCGAAATCGACACGACGACTCGGTTGTAAAAATACCGAGGGGGACACACGCACGTGATGACAAAAAGAAAAAGAAAAAAAAAACTCTGACGACGTTCGGGGGGGGGGGGGGAGGACCGTGATTTCGAAAACGGTACCTCTACGACGGACGCCCTCTAAAACAACGACTCTCTATGATTCTATAGATTTGGCTCTACCCCACCACCACCTTCCTACCAGTAAAAAATAACGTCACCATTATTTTTATACTCCAGTATCACGCCAGACGTTCGTTTTTTTTTTTTTTAATCTGAGTGTTTTTCGGAATCTACCGTCGAAACGCACGATGACTAAGAAATCAATGCAAGCCATATGTCCACAAAACCCGCCTACGACAATATTATGACGTAATTGATCGATCGATAGATTTCATTTTACAGTATTGTAACGGTAAAGTCCGTGTAGGTAATTCGGCCTGCTGCGGGCAGGTCGCAAGGCCCAACTTGCGTGTCCAAATGACCACTCGGAGTATTTCAACTCCGATAGTTCTCGTCGGATGACATATTTAATCGCACGCGATAAATATTTATCCCGCGGTGATTATTTATTATTTTATGTTATAATTTCAACACCGACGTCTTGTTCGCGATCATTATACATCTCAATAACCGAATTGTGCGATTGGATTTAATTGTAGTCTATTTTTAACAGAGAGTACATATACGAGGTGCGACAATAAAATAACGAGACTTTTTGAATAAAACCTAAACTATTAACGTTATCTATAAAACGATTATTGAAATATGATTAGAAAACACTTATCTAAAAGTACTATGAACACTGATGGCATCGATTCATTTTCTTATACGTTAGTAGCCTTGTTATTAGTGCGAGTTCGACTATACTGCCGAAAAATGTTAGATATAAAAATCGAACAACATGTGTTAACATTAAATTTCTTGTTAAATTAAAAAAAATTGCCGCGGAATCGTTTCGTATGTTATGTGAAGTTTATGGTGAAGAATGTTTATCAAGAGCTCGTGTTTTTGAATGGCACAAACGGTTTTGTAATGGAAGGGAGGACGTCGAAGACGATGATCGTTCTGGACGTCCCACCACGTCTTCAACAAACGAAAACGTTGAAAAAATCGACAAAATTAATTAATCAATATTATTATAAAGAGGTATTAATTAAATTAAGAGAACGTGTCAGAAAGAAGCGACCAGATCTATGGAAAAATGGCTGGGTTCTTCACCAAGACAATGCTCCAGCTCACAGTGCATTTTCAATTCAACGTTTTTTAACTGAAAAAAAAATTTCTGTACTTCAACATCCCCCGTACTCGCCAGACCTTGCTCCTTGTGAATTCTTCTTATTCCCAAAAATTAAAAGTTTATTAAAAGGAACCCCTTTTCAAACAGTTGATGACGTAAAAATGAAAACGGCAGAACTTCTAAAAGGGCTGAATGAAAGCAATTGGCAACACTGTTTTCAAGAATGGCAGCGACGTATGCAACAGTGTATTGATACTGAGGGAAGGTACTTTGAAGGTGATAATCATTAAATTATAACATTTTTAAAATAAACAACTTTTATTCAAAAAGTCTCGTTATTTTATTGTCACACCTCGTATTTATAATATTGTACAATCGCAACACTATTGCGATTGTACAATATTATAAATTTGTGGTTATATATATAGGAATCCGAAAAATTATCGAAATAAGATTTAAACCACGAACATACACCTTTTTACATATCGATAGGTATAAATATTGTTACGAGTTCGTCGTACTGTAATGTTGTTCGGAAATGTCAATAAAAAAAAAAAAAAAAAAAAAAAAAAAAATGAAAAACGTTTTGATTGCACCCTCTTCATCGTTTTGTAATTAAATTGGCAACGTCGCAATAGAAACGATTTAAACTTTAACTGTTTTAAATTGTTTCTATTTTTTTTTTTTTTTTTTTTTTTTTATTAGGAAAATAACATTTACAATCTGTACGGTATTTATGCGATCGTTTACTTTTGGATTTATACATATTATGCACTTACGGTTCTACGCACAAGGGTTCTATAGTAAACAGGGTATACGTTTTATTTATTTCTTTCCGTTCGTCTCGCCCACGAATGTCATCGAATCCGATACACCGCAATAGAAACATAAGAAACGTCATTCGATCGCAGCGCACTTGAGAATATCAGTATTATACAACCAAATATCTTTTTGTACTCCGGTGACCGTTTTTCAAAGCACCGATTGTACGTATACAAAACACCTACAAGAGCCTTTTACTCCTGGCCAGTCGTATATTTTGCATCTTTCTCTTCCGAATGTTGACCGAATATCGATGTCAATAAATGTATTTGTACGTGACACTATATGTTCAATCATTTCTATAAGAAAAACAAACGCAAATATAATATAGAATTAGCCGTTTTTGCATTACCTATCACACCGGTTCAGTTAATAATATTTACTTCTAAAGTTCTTGCTTTTTGGTCTGGTGGCCACTTTACCGACAAAATATTTATTTCGCAATATCGGAGGCAGATCGTCGTCGGAATGCGAATTTATTTCAAATTTTTTCACATTTCCGTCATTTTCGAATTTCCATCCGAATCCGAATATCCGCAACACAAACTACGGATAACCACGGTAATTATTTATCCCGTGCGACCAGGGGTGTAACAATCAGATAAATTCGATGTATACAAGTTCGGTTTTAAACGAATTCGGAGTTACCTTGTTTTTAGAATCTTGGCGAACCAACCAGATTGATCCGGAGTTATCTGGTTGTTACCCCAGGGTTGGTGTTACTGTGCGCACGCGTTTCTTATCGTTCGTAATTTTTTCTACCCGCATAACTGCAGAACAGTAAATGACTCGAGTAAATGTTCCGGTGTAATACTAATGTTTCAGCCAATACACTATTCGTAACACGGACTAATATATTGTCATAGATTATCAGTCAAGCCAGAATAAAATCATATTCCGAAAGCAACGTCAGTTTCACGTGGTAAAAACTGATCGATTTATAGTAATAAACAGGTTCGCGCATTTGCGTGGTTTTTTTTTTTTTTTTTTTTACATTTCTTTATGGTACATAAGAAAACACGCTAAGTGTAGTACAAATCCGTTTCATAAAAACGGTAATAAATATAATGCTAGGCATTTGTAGCATTTGCATTTTTTTTTTTTTTTTTTTCCTTAGTACTTACTTCAGCACATAAGCTAATCAAAACCAAAATTCGATTCATACACCGCCGAGTTCAAATATAACAAAATATTTGTTGCATTTTCTTACGATTTTTCACAAATTAGTTACATTTTTAGTACTTTGGTGTCAGTTAATTATATGCGTATTCGACATTTTAAACATTATAAAATATACAATTTATACAATTATTGTAATTATTGTACAATTGTATAAACAAATATTATTTTTTTTTTTTTAACGAATTAAAACATTGCCTCTATGCATTTATTAATAGGTACATACATATTTCACACATATTTTACACAGTTATTTAGTGGAAATTCGTGTACACGGTGAAATAATATCAATTTTTCATTTATTGTTTCACACAGATATATAATTGTATTCGGGTGTTCTAAGACTAATTTTTTTGAACATAAAAATATGTTCATTAGCGTGTTATTTTTTGGTATTAAAAATAATTTTCAACTAAGTGTTTACATTTATTTTTTTTTTTTGTAGGTTTTTAGCGTATCATTTTCCTAGTGTTTGTGTTAAATGCACAAAGTAATTAATAGTGTAGTTTTTCGCATATTTTGGCATAATTGGCCTAATAAAGGTTCCGGTTCTCAAATTTTATTCGGTAACCGGTTCCATTCGCTGCTTCCGTTGTCCGCGTAAAACTTCTTTTTTTTTTTTTTTTTTTTTTTTTTGTCAAACATTGGGCAAAACGTGTTCGATTATTACTGTCGTGTTTACCACGGACTGTAGAAGTTTACATTTTACACTACCGAATTTCTATAATAAACGCTAGGGGAGCGGTCGGGCGCGGGGGAAAAGCGCCTATTCTGTCCTAGTCTCTCGGTGAGAATGCGTGCGACGGCCACTTAATTTGTATTTCCCTTAAACACTGATTGTAATACTATGCATACGATACAGAGAAGGAGAAACTATACACGACAGACGGACGTGCGTACGGATATAATCGCGTACCTACACGGTATTACATTATATTATCGTACAGGAGGAGCCGTGTACAAGAGGCCCGGGCGCCTCTCTACGGTGTAATAATATCCGCGCGCGCGGAGGCAATTAGTTTACGATTCGTATTCGAAGCGCCCGTACAGGCACCGGCACTCCGTCATCGCGGCACAATAATAATTACACCGGTTTTACTATAAAATATTAATAATACGCGCACGTACACATATCGTTATTCAAATATTGTATAATACGCACTCGTCCGCGTGAAGCCCCTTAACGTCGTTCACTCGCCGGTTATTGGCTTATAATCGCGCTAATTCCGCGCAGTGCCGCATTTCCAACACGAGGGGACGTAGTAAATTATAATCGCCGATAAATCGTCGAATCTCCGTCCGTACCCGACCCGGAATGGGAATTTAAAAGCCAATACGCAACGTATCGTAAGGTTAGGATATATATCAAACAGTTACGTGAATTTCGATTACTCGATCGGCATCGGTGAGTATTTAAAATTGGGGGCGAGCAGTATTGCAGTACAGGGTGCGGCAGAGCCGACTGACGAGTTTAATGAGGTCGTTAGCCTGTGATAAGATAAGAGCGGGCCTTAATAAGTGGTATATTTTGAATCGTACGGTAATGCCGTTTTTATTCGTAATCGTGGTCTGGACAGGTGTACATCGTGGTTTCGTCGTGCGTGCGTATTACGAAAATAATCGTTCTGTGATCGCTACACAAAGGGCTTTTCTTCTGCAAATTCCTCCGATATCAACTTTTTTCTGTAGCCCATTCCGGCCCATTTTCATCTTTCCGGAACTGTAAATAAACAACACTTTCGATACTGGGCTACAAATAACCCACGGTAGCTCCACGAAAGACCGCTCCACTCTCCTAAAGTGACAGTGCGGTGTGCTGTGTCCCAATTTGGGGTGATAGGCCCCTACTTTTTTGAAGACGAGAACAGGACCGTCACTGTCACGTCCGCTCGTTATGTTGTGATGTTGGAAACTTATCTGCAGCATAGGTTGGAGGAAATGGCTGAAGAACGTGATTTGGGAGATGTATGGTTTCAGCAAGACAGAGCTACAGCGCACACAGCTAGAATTTCACTTGCTGTCTTGCGACAAATGTTCCCTAGGCGGTTAGTCTCTCTGAGAGGAGACATAGGCTGGCCAGAATGGTCCTCAGATTTAAGCATGTGTGATTTTTTCCTCTGGGGTTACCTTAAGGATAAGGTTTTCAGACTTCGCCCACATACCATAGAAGAAATTAAACGGAAAATCACCGTGGAAGTCGAGGCCATACCAGTCGAAATGTGCCGAAAATCATATGAGAGCTTCAGAGATCGTCTACAACAGTGTATCAATGCTGACGGCCGCCATCTTGGAGATATAATTTTCAAAAAAATGATTTTTTTAAAAATGGGATTGAATACTGATATAAATAAAAAAAAAAAAAAAAAACCTTTTCTCTAAATATTACTGTTGGTTATTTATAGCCCATCAAAACTCGTCAGTCGGCTCTGCCGCACCCTGTAGTATCCATGACTGTTCTTCACGCGTACCGTTATGCGATCATAATATAATTGTAACAATTACGGTATTATATTGGTATGTTCGCGTTTTACGGGCCGGCGCTGACCAATCACCGTCGCCGGGCCAAAAATACCTGAAAAACCGCCGGGTAATCCACCGGTGTAATCTCGGTTGTCCACTAGTCCTCCTGGAGCGCCGGGCAGAAACGGACGCGTGGACGTGTGCGTGTTTCGCACGTCGCCCGTCGCCGGTCGTAACGAACGAAATTCAATTGACAAAACGACCGTATCGATTTCACCCCTAAAGTTTTTCTTTGGCCGCGGGGTAATCCTTTTAAGCGGCCCGTATACGTACACCGGCCGGCTATGCCTCTTGGGATACATAATACATATACATATATATATATATATATATATATATATTACATACTTTTACGCCGCTGACTATTATAAGGGTCGCATGAGTCATATATTTTATGTTAATTTCGCGACCGGACTTAAAAAAAAAAAAAAAACCATTTCGGTATATCCGCAAAAATAAACAACGCCGTATATGTGCGTAATAATCGCACGCAATAAATAATGTTAATTTTATCGATCAAACGCCCGAGCCGTTTCTAAAAAACAATTTATTACGCAATCGTATATCGCGAGTGTTTGTAAAACGTCCTTTTAAAAAGCAATGCGTTAAGTCCATTCACCCGTTACTTATTTGCATAATGAATGCAACGTTCACGTTTATCGAAATTTCGACTGCATTCCGCAAAAAAAAATAAAAAAAAAAAAACAATGTCAACGTGCAATTATTACAATACAATTGGTGAAAAATACTCCGCGCTCGCCGCCCAACACGTAACATTTCGTAACCACAAATACGAACCTCGTGTCCAGTCCTGCGTGTATATCTCTGTCTGCGCTTATCGAGTAAATCAAACGATTATTGATAGGTTAGGTTTATAGACAAAAATTAATACTTAGACGAGTGATTCGCATTTACTATTCCTTAAAAATAAATGTAATTCGCGATTACATTTTCCTCTATAAAAAAAAAAAACATATGAAATGCGTTCTATCCAAACAGAACGGGGTAAAAAAAAAAAAAAAATCGTAAATGCGTTTAAATTACTTAAAACTTTGTGGGAAGAAAATCTATCAAACAATTAATTAGTTTAAAACACTTGTTCGTCTGGTCGATTTCAGGAAATTCAGCGATGCGTCGATAAAATGTGGACGATTCTTCAAGGTTTTTGTACATTATGGTTGTAAAACTGTAATAGAAAATGTATAGTTTCGAGGGAAAATCATATCTCATTTTTAAATCTTGTTATATTATTTCTGACTGGTTGGTTAAGTATACAGGTTCACATTTCGTCTACATCGCCAATAATTTATTAATTTTCCATGCACCCCGTCGTGAAGACATTACGAAATTCTCCGCGGACGAAGTCTCGGGTAACGGTTATGTATTATTTATTATTTATTAGTATATATATATATAATTTAAAATAACTCCATAAAAAGTAACACTCGATAAGCGACGGCGGGACACGTGATTGTCACGTAACATATCGCTGGCAAAATGTTCTATTGAAAGACGTAAGACAAATCGAGCGAGTTTTTCGATTTGACGTGTTTCTATCAGATCGCGTGTCATTTTTGTATTGTATCTGAATTTTTGTTCGTGACAAAAGTTGCGCGTGCAACTGTAATACTTTTGCCGGTCGTCACGTCCGGTACGGTTTTTTTTTTTTTTTTTTTTAATAGCTCATTGCAAGATTGGCTGCAAATGAGTTGTGTTCCAAACACAGAATTTTATCCCTCGGTCTTTTTGCGGGCTATACGAGTTGTGTCTGATAATTTTTTATTTTTTTTTTTTTTTTGGAATACACGAGTTGTGTCTCATAGTAAAATATATAAAAAAAAAAAAAAAAAATATTACACATCGAGATAAAAAATATCATATTTAATAATAATTATAACACGTATTTACAAAATAATAATTACAATCACTATTGCTGTGCCACGGGCATTCGGCTCATTTTTTTGCAGGGCAACCGACGGCGACGTGAGAGTTAGACCGCGGGGAGGTTGAATAACTTTTTGCGACACAGGCAGACGTGTGAAAATTTCTCCCTTGCTGCACAGGCTAATTTAGAACTCAAAAAAAAAAAAAAAAAAAAAAAAAGTTAATTTTAAATAAATTGTTTTTACAAAATTCCATATATTACTGTAAGAAAGAAAATCAATTTTTTTCTTTTAAATGTTCATATTTTTTTACTAAACTTAAATAAAACCGGTGGTTTACATTAGTAACCACCGTGCAGTTATAATTACATCGTTGTGAGATACCTTACGATTTTTTATATTTTTTATTCTTCTCAAATTGTATTATTCGTCCGTAACGTTTTACAAATATAACAGCCGAGTATGTTACAATAGCCGTCGTGTAGACTACGCTGTACGGGGCTATTTTTTATTATTATTATTGTTATTATTTTTTTTTATCACTTTCCAGTGAAGCAACAAGGATACGTGCGTTTTCGTTCGTGTTATTTCACTCGACACTCGGTTGAATTTCGTTTAAATCGTTTAGTAATTAATAATTGTACGAGTTGGTTTTACATATTATCAATCGTTTCGACGACCACGGACACGTACGGTTTACATAAACTTTTTTTGTTTTTTTTTTTTTGTTTGGAGGTATCGCAACCTACGGGTGGAGAACTCTACCCGACAGGGCAATCCTTCTCCCGTTTATTAAGAAACAAATTCCTAGCACATTACAAAATAGATACTAGTAAGGGATTTGAATTTTATGAATTTCTATGATAGCGTATGTGATTACTCGTTTAAAACGTTTACTATTATATTGTTCCGATTGGCGCACTCTCGTAATCAGACAGTATTACGTACAAATAACTGTTATGCCCGTTTTATATTCAGCGCGTGTAAAATTAACATTAATATTCTTTTTTGCGCAAGAAGGCTTACGTTAGGTTATCGGCGAGCCGGCAATTTGAACGATCCAAATAAAGGTGTTAGGCGCAGGTGTATACCTTACCTTGGAGAAAACTTAAATGGATATTTATTTTATTGTTTTTTTTTAACTCGGATGACTCTCGGATCGATTTGAAAATTTCTATCTAGACGTGAGCTGATCGGTGGTGATACTTTGTTGGGGTACGCCGCGCCGGACTTTGGAGTTTTACAATTGTGACGACGTTAACATTTCCGTAAACCTAATTATAGAAAGCCCATTGTGTTGAAAAAAACAATACGGTTTCGCTTTCCGTATTGCCGTGTATACACCTCGACGATAATATAATCGCATAAATAATTTCACGCTTTTTCATTGTTCATTTTGTACTTTTTTTTTTTTTTTTCCTTCTCATAATAGGCATAATAATATCTGATGATCGCGTATACAATATGCGGCGAAAACGTTTAATCCGCCGGCGACGGGCACTCTCGGGGGGGAGTTGGAAAAAAAAAAAAAAAAAATGGTAAATAAAATAATAATATTCCTGTAAACTCGGGCTATTACGAATTCATCGTGGCCCGCGGGCCGCGCGATCGCAGCGAACGGGGGCGCGACTAGACGGACGGCAAACACGATAAATTATTATCGTTTGGCACGTGGGAATTTCAAAACGAAAAAAAAAAAATAATAATAATATGACCGAGTATTGTTATTTTTATTATTATTATTATTATTATTATTATAATAGTACCGCGTAATCGTAACGGAGATAATTATTGTTACGGTGTTTGTTTTTTTTCGGCCAGGGCAAACAAACGTGTTGGCTTTTTTTTTCTTTCGCAAATTTTATTATTCGTCCGTAACGTTTTGCAAATATAACAGCCGAGTATGCTACAATAGCCGTCCTCTAGTCCAGTGGTCTTCAACCTTTTTGGACTCGCGACCCACGTGAGCTTTGTAAAAAATATGCTAAAATTACTTGATGCTTTGCAGTACTATTATTAAAACTTAATCGAAAATGTATAAAATTCATATGAAAATATAAAATAAAATGAAAATATGATACAAACATTTTTATGTGAACTTTGTCCCTTGAGTGTTTTCACATAATAAATTCCACCTTGGCTCGATTTGACTAAGCGCCATCCGTAAATCGTCTTCAGTTTCAAGTCTATTTCTTTTGGACGTTTTCAAATTTGCCATAGTAGAAAACGCCTTTTCGCATAAATAATTCGTTGGAAATATTAATAAAATCGAGATGGCTTTAGTCGCTAATTCTACGTGATTTCCCGTGCACAAGTGTACCCCCCAAAATATTTCTAATGAAGTTTCACAAAACATTTGTTTCAATTTGTTATCACACGGTAGCTCAATTAATTGATTTTCAATGTCAGTAGACATATTTACTGTCATTACGTCTACTGCGAATGGTTGTTCAATCCACTCATAATTTACTCGAATATCCTCAGGAAAATATTGGTTAAATAATTTTTCTAAGTTTGTCAAATTCATTTGTTTACTAATTCAGAAATGTCTTCAAACCTGATTGAAGAATATTCTTCTAAAAACTTCTTCTAAATTTTATAAATTTAATATTTATTTTAATAAGAAGACTTATCGCGACCCAATTTTAAAACTTACGCGACCCACCGGTTGAAGATCACTGGTGTAGAGTCTACGCCGTACGGGGCTATATTTTGTATTATTAGTATTATTTTTTTTTTTTTTTTTTATCACTTTCTAGTGAAGCAACGAGGACACGTGCGTTTTCGTGAAATAACAACTCGACACTTGGTTGAATTTCGTTTAAATCGTTTAGTAATTAATAATCGCACGAATTGGTTTTACATATTATCGTTTAATCGTTTCGATACGTACGGTTTACGTAAATTTTTTTTTCGTTTTTTTTTTCGGAGGTATCGCAACCTACGGGGGGAACACTACCCGGACAGGGCAATCCTTCCACAGTTTTTTAAGAAACGAATTCCTAGCACATTGTACGCTCTTACTTGCTAGAGCTTACAAACCGATTTACATAGACTAGTAATGCCACAGCGACAGCGTTACATTAATAATTACCATCGTTATTATTTTAACGCTATACGCGGCGTTTTGTTACATTATTCATTTTTATGGTTTAAAAACGTGTGGACCGGTTAGAAAATCGTCCGTCTATCTGCGGATAAATTCAAAAAGATAAGATTTATGGTGCCGCTGTTTACTGTGTAGTTTTAACTGAGTACGAAAGTTGGGGACGGGGTGCACGCGGCTCTTTGCCGATAAAATTATCCGGAGCCCCAATGAAAGAAAAAAATAATAAAAAAATGTATTTTTTTATTATAATCAAAGGTAATAATAATAAAAAAAAAAAACTCAATAATATGAAACTTAAAATCAGGGTCGGCGATACGTGACACCCCCACCGCACCCACATTAAAATTTTAATTTTTTGTCGAAATTTGGACTACTGAGTGGGCAATTGAACCTTTTTTTTTTTTTTTTTATTCCTCGTGTTTGTTTTTTTCGGGATTTTATCGCGCGATTGCCGTCATATCGTTTATCAAAGGATAAAATAATGAGTAAAACTTGTTTTTTTTTTTTTTTTTTTACAAATTTAGTATTTGGAATTGATAAATTTTGTAATCAAACCGCACTCTATCGATTTTTGTTAGCGCCGCCCCTGCTTAAAAAAAAAAAAAAAAAACGTATATAAATTCAAAAGTACTCGTACGAGAAACCGTAAAAACGCGTTTCCGAAGGGTTTGTGAAGGGAAAGAGGAAGTGCACCGGTGCGCTGGTCCGCGCAAAATGTCGAGTACATGTTCGGTGTAAAGGTATTAAACATACGTAAATAATTTTTTTTTTTTTTTGTGTGTGTCTCGGTATTTGACGACGGGGTTAAACGGAAATAAAAACGACTTGTGTAAAAAATTTTCGGACTTGCCGTCTGCCGTCGCGAGAAATCGTCATGCGGAAATGCGGCGGCGGTGGCGGCGGCGTACATGTAATAAAAATGGCGGCGGCGGCAATTTAATTGCGTACACACGTAACGTATATTTTTATCACAAATAACGTTGTCGGGACGGAAAGTTTTTATTTATTTATTTATTTATTATTTTTTTTTTTTTTTTTATTATTATTCTTGCGCGTAGCCTCCTCACACTCGAGAGGATCTCCTCCGCGGCGCACATAAAAACCGCCGGCGGTGCACCGGCGTCAAAACTTTTCAAAACATTCCGCCGGTTCCCTTTGTGCTACGGCGACGGGCCGATAAGTATGCGAGAGGGTCGCCGGTACGGGAATCGTTGCCCTACTCTTTTATTATTGGAATTAATTCGGGAACGCGCATTCGTATATATATATATATATAAAAATATTCGTATATACCCGCCGACAGGAGGTTTTATACGCCGAATTATCGTCCTAAAACCCGGCGATCCGACTGGAGCAGTTAGTTCGCGTCTACCGCGCTCGTTAACTTCCTTTGGCCAACGTCAAAGTTTTTCCCGCGGTTTTACGATCCCCGTGCACACGCCCTCGTTACTTAATATACTACCGCCGAAATTCCGCCGTCATCGTCGGAGTCCATACCCATATATATATATATATATTTACTCGTATATTACGGTCGTTTAATTCAAATTCGACCCGATTCCTGTGGGGGCACCATAGCAGCCGCGGCTACATAAATATGACAACCCCTCACAATCGAAAAAAACGCCGTAAGTCGCGTTAGTCCGCCGGTGAACGGTTTTTTTTTTTTGTCTTTCTTTTTTTTTTCTGTTGAGAAAAACGAGTTTTAATATTTTGCATTTTTCATTTTTTACACGCCACTTCTTAAAGTACGACAATATATGTGTTTTCTCGAATGTAATTTTACCCGATAAACATACGAAACGCACGGGTAAATTAATTTTGAATCACTACGAATATTATTGCCTATTATTGTCCGGTGCTGGGATTATATGTTATCAATTGTATAAACAAGATAAAATAAGAATCAAAGTAGGATTAATAAATATATGTTTTAGGCGTTTTGTTTGAGCCAACTACTTATTGGCTCTCACTTAAGCGGCAACTAATATTGCCTTTTCGTTGGCTAAAGCCAAGTGTCGTCAGTCGTGCGTCCTGGCAAAGCTTCGGGGGCGTGCAATGTAATAAATGGTCAACCGATTGGGTATTCACAGCATTCGCGTTATACGTCCCGGTCCTTTTCGGTATCCTCATCTCTTGTTTTGGCTACTCCGGCTCTTCAACTAATTAATGTCTTTCTTATGGTCCGTGGATGGTTTTCGCCAGGTGCTAAGTGCTCAACAGGCGGGACAAGCATTTCAGCTTGTAGCTTTCATTCCGGTGTGGGTGTGGGGGTGGGAGGGTATTGGGTCGTGTTTAAATTGGCAATAAAACTTCTTCGAGATTTTAGTCTCGTTTGAGCTCCTGAGTAACCACGCCTTTGGCCCATTGTTTGTTTGGTTCTTTCTAAGCATGTGGCCACGTATCTCCGTATTCTTGTAGGTCCTATCCCTGCTAATGGATACATATATTGAAGTGGCGTTGGTTTGAAGCATCCGGTTATTGTAATGACGTCGTTTATCTTATAACTTATGCCATTATTCAATATTAGCCATTGGGTTACATTGTTTTATACGTGACCAGTCAAAATATCTAATGGAAATAAAACGATTTCTAGGATTTAATATTACTATTATAATTATTATTTGTTATTATTTTGGTGTACGAACAACAATCCACTGTATGATGAGTAGCAAGACCCACTCCAAGCTACATCATTTTTGTTTCTTTAAAGAGTTATTTTCATTGTTACAGTTAAACTCAAATAAAACAGTTTTTTTTACCTCGAATGTTCAATTTATTTCACAAGATTGCGTCGGGCCACGCCGGGGTCAAGTGGTTCGACCGCTCGTTCTTCGGACATAACCCGTCATACTTCGCCGTTATCCTTCCCATCCGATTTTGAAAAATTGTTTTTTTTTTCACAGTAAAACGTGTTGTTAATAATGCTAAAAATGCTGATTAATATACACTAATACAAATAATGTTGTGTTAAAACTGAAAATTAAAAAAGATTTAAACTAAATTAACGCAAAAACTCGAATAGTTCAATTAATTTGGCTTTTAACTTTATAACTCGTTAATGCCCCAGTCTTGCATATTTAGTTCTGATGAGTTAAAAAAAAAAAAACAAACACGTTGGATTTAATGTACGTTAGCACCATTGTTGTGTAGTCTATTTTAAATAGTCTATCTGTAATAGTGCCCTTTGTTAAAACAAAGAGTCATTTTTTTGTGTCTGCAGCTTTCTCCCTCACTCTCTGAAAATACCTTCTATGCAATCGATTCGAACGGGACGCGTTAATACCAAAAAAACTAATATAAATGGAAAATATTCGAATTTAAATGAGGCAAAATGTTGGTGATTTTTACGAGTTTCATGAAAATTTGAATTCCAAACGTTTATAAAAAGAACAAAAGAAATCACGACTATGGGGATTATCGATATTTTAGACACAAAGCGAAGCGAAAAATGTATTGGTTTTACTATGTGTGTGCTGTTTTATCTTCTCTGTCCTTTAGTTATTTTTTTACCAAACATCCTGCTCCGATTTTCCAGTGTAGTTGGATTTAGCTAATGCATTGAGGGGTACTTTTTTTTGATTTTCGTTGTTGTTTTTCTAATAATTTAGATAAACCTGCAATCTATATTAACACGGTAATAAATTTGAGAGTAATAAAATAATTCTGTTGCATAAGTAGAGCCACGGACTTGTATGCATTAAAAAGTGCATCAAAATCGTGAAAATATGCAACAAATTTATTTTTATTTTTTTTTTTTTTTTAATGTCGCTTCAATATATTAACAATTTCGAATTTTGTTGGAATGTGTACACATATGAAATAACCATTAAACGTACAGTAATATACAAAAAAAAAAAAAAGTTTCCATTAGTATCAAACTATTTATGATTCGTACAGATTAACTGGCCAAAAATCCAAAAATATGAAAAGAAAAAAACGACATACCACCATATTGGCATACAAATTTGCGCTCTATTTATCACGCGATCGTTTAAAGTGTACACTTTGACGAAAATCGTAAAAACGTTAACTGAGCATCGCTCAGAATGATTTATCGTTGCGCACAGACAGAAATTCAATTCCTCTTTATATACCTTCGACCTTCTCAAGTATTTTTTTCTTCTTCGTATTTCCAATATATGGAAATTGTCCATACATAAAAAGAAGATATTTATTGTGAGAATTATCGAGTGTTGTTTTATACCGAACTGAAATACCGCCGCCGCGTTTTGTGTTGTAATAAAACCGGAGAACACGCCACGCAGTCTCGCCGCCGCCGACGACGACGACGACGACGTGAGAATAGAGAATATTTATTATAAAAGTAAAATTAAAAAAAAAAAAAAACGTACACATATTCGTCGTATATTTATAGGTAAGTACTTTTATGAAAAAAACAACGGTTCGGTTCGTATAATAATTATTATAATATACATACACCTATATATACGCGTGTATAGTCGTAATGTTTTATCATTAAATTTTCGTTTTTTTTATTTTTTTCTAAAGCACTGCGTATAGTGGTGAATTTCTTTTGTGTGTTCCCGGCACATTATATTTATATATGTTAAAACAACGCGCGATAGTATTATATATATATATATATATATATATATATATATATATTGAGGGATTTTGGCCGAGAGCCGGCACAATAGACGCGTTTCCTCTTTTTATCATCCGTCCTATTCGCGGGTCCCTACTAACCGAACCTGCCCCGACGGCCAAACAATAAAAAGGATTTCTGCCCGTCCGTCGTGGTCGTCGTCGTCGTCGTCGTCGCCGCCGCCGTCCTCTTCGTCGCCGTCCTCTTCGTCCTCCTCCTGCTTTTACAATACTCGTAGAGGTACAACAATAACCGCCCCGCCGCGACTTTGCCGTTCGCAATCACCGGCCATTCGGATTTGCCGGACTCTCGAAATTATTATTATTATTATTATTATTGTTATTACCGCGCTGGCATTATGATAATAATAATAATATAATCGCCGCCGTAATCCATTACCGTGTTTCGCGCGGGCCCTTTTTCCTTTTTCCCGCCGTGCCGACACAATAAAATTGCCCCCCTTTTCTATTATATTACTATTGTATGCGCGCGCCCGTTTAACCCCCTCCGGGGCGACTCGCGGGTCCCTAAAATTTCGGCCGTCCGCAGAGACGCGATTAAGAGGGGAGGTGGAACGCAGAAAGCCGGGGGACTCGGCCGAGAAAACCGGAGACGATTATTGCTGTTTGTCGATTTACCTACGGACGTTTTTTTTTTTTTTTTTTTTCTATCGAACCGCGGGGACTGAAGACGTACGGATAATCATTTTTAACGCTTAACAAAAATTACGTAATTTAATCAACCCGGCCATTTTCGTTATTTTCGAAATAAATACAGGAAATTCAAAACGTAGAACACGATGACAACGGCGGCAGCGAGATCAGCGAGAAAAATAAAAGGTTTTACAACCGCCATCTCACATTTAGAAGAATTACAAAAGTTTTCAGTCACAGTTTCAAATTCAAAGCTATTCGGATTAACAACAAAAGCACGAGAATGCGCTGAACGTGCGGCAGCCCTTGGTCACCTAAAAAAAAAAAAAAAACAGTCAAATATTACAAACTACTTTTCTTCATCTCACCTACTTGTTTGAAATTGACTTCGCAGGAACCCCTCACACCTGACACCAAAAAATATCTAGTGAGCCGGGCCCGGTTAGCTTGGCGCCCGTACAACGAACGGGATAATTCCACCGAGGTCGACTAGGTTGAAGGTGTTGAAAGTAGTGTGCACAGGTATCCGATAAACTCGGTAATATATTTATTAGACGTACAAATACTAGAAACGTTAGGGGTCCAGGGGTCCGGGGCCGCAAGGGTTTGAACGTAGTCCGACCAACGTGAGCCTAGAGCTATACTGTTGAATCGAACACGAGTAAGAAACTAGACTGCATTTACACGGTAAACACGACTTACATATATATATATATACGAGGTGTGGCTAATAAATAACGATATTTTCTCTGTAAAAAATTTTTATTTATATTTTTTAATGGTTTAACATTTTTCCCCTTCTATATACTCCCCTCCATGTTTGACACATCGCTCCATTCTAATTTTCCATTGGTTGAAACAGTGTTGGAAATCCTTTTCTTGCAATGTCTTTAACACCTCTGTCGCTTTTGTTTTTACAGCTTCAACTGACTCAAAATGTGTGCCCTTTAACGCACTTTTTAATTTTGGAAAAAGCCAAAAGTCGCATGGAGCGAGATCTGGCGAATATGGGGGGTGTTGAAGCACTGGAGTTCGATTTTTAGCTAGAAATCGCTTTACAGATAAGGCACTGTGAGCCGGCGCATTGTCTTGATGCAAGATCCAAGAGTCATTATCCCACAACTCAGGCCGCTTTCTTCTTACTCGTTCTCTGAGTGTTGTCAATACTTGAAGGTAATAATGTTGATTCACAGTTTGTCCCTGAGGTACCCATTCTGTCATTATTACACCCTTAATATCGAAAAATACGACCAACATGGACGACCCACCCGTTGATTGTCTTCAACTTCTTCACGACCCTCACGAAATCGTTTGTGCCACTCAAAAACACGTGGTCGTGATAGGACACTATCTCCATATACTTCAGTTAATAAATTAAAACTTTCGGTCGCAGATTTTCCAAGTTTCACTAAACATTTTAAATTAATACGTTGTTCAATTTTTTCGTCCGGCATGATTTCGACGTTCAACACGTAAGAGGTCAATTTAAACGACGCTTACACATAGACTACAAAACGGAAACTGACTAAACTGGTATTGTTCGATGCAGTGATATTCATAGATTACAAATATACTACCATTATACTCATGCCTTATCGCTAAGTAGATAGTCTCGTTATTTAATAGCCACACCTCGTATATATTAATCCTATACGTGTCTCTTGAAGGTTGATGAATACGGGGAACGGGGAAATAACACAGTAATAAGGAAATAAAGAAACGTTTCTCGCGCGCGCGTCGAGGAGCCGCGTGTGATGGTGCATATTAATAACCCGGACGGGTTTACTACAATGCCGTATATGATTTTTTTTTGCCGATAAAATCAAATAAATTTTACCGTGGTTATCGTTTATCACGAAACGCCAAACACCAATTGTTGATACCAAGACATAGAAAAGTCTTGTGGTTTGAAAAATCATTGCGTTCGTGTACCCGTAATCGTAGTTGTTGTTATGGACCGTGCTAATACATTTGCTCATAATTTCAATTTTCTCCGTTCGAATTTAATTGTTACAATATTATTACGGTTTTAATGTATTTAATATATTTCATAGATTCATAATGTACCTACAACTTTTTAACCATAACAAGTCGATTGATTTTTTACGTTTCGCCAATAAATTTACCCCCTTATTACACTTACCACGTGTATCGGTGTATTTATTTTTTTATGTATACCCAAATAGGCGATATGTTTTTAGATTCCGAGTGCAGAGACGAATGCTGCAATGATTTTACTAATGTGTTTTTTAGATTTCAATTGTAGACAACATTTTGTATGGCTTCTCGTAAATGTTCGAAAACTGTTGTCCAATTTCAACGTTTCGCCCACAAGTTGTTCTTATGGGTTATGTAAAAAAATATCGAAAACCGTCACTTTTTTTTCGCTTTCTTCTCTATATGTGAGTTTATAGTTTATGACATATGTTGACGGAAATTGGCGTACCTATTTACCGTTTTATGTGTAATAGAGAATTCGTTTGGCCGTGGAAAAAATGCTCGAATATTTGACACAAGTTTGACCATAAGTTGTACTTGGTTGTTTTCGTTTCGGGGACGACCCGGAAAACGAGAAAAAAAAAAAAAGAAAACTTTTTAAAATTTCAACCCTCCGCGAGTGTTAGGACAATGTAGATATTACATTATAGTTGCACTGCGCTTTTTAATACGCAAATAATATATAGAGACAATAGATATCGTCGGCTCGAATACCGTATAGCAAAACCGTATAATATAATAATATATCCAACGTGAAATCTCCCCAGACTGCGCGGGCGATCCGGCGCCAAAACTCGGAACGGAAAAATATATCTACTCTCATGAATTATTTAATTATATCGCGATTCGTACGCCGTCGATTTATTTATTTCGCGAGTAAATTAATTTTTTTTTTTTCTCTTTCTTTCTATTTCCCCGTGGCACGCCTCCGTACTTGAAAAGTTTGTGTATACGAGAAAACAGTCCCTTCCCATCCCCCTACACACACACATACCCCTCGATTCTATAATACGGTTCATGATCTTTTGTTTGGAATACGTTTTCAAAAAATATATATATATATATATATACTTGTATATATTTTGTGTATGTATTCCAATCCGATAATATTATAGTATTTTATAGTTGGCTTCTCTTTTTTTTTTTGAAATCAGAATTGGCAAACGACAATATATTATATCGTGGAATATGTTTTACATTGTCGTATAATAAATCGAATACGACAACTACACACACACACACACACACACACACGTTCTGGATAAAATGTTAAAGGTTTTTTATTTTTCCGAAATATTGCGTAAATTGTCTACAATAAATAACATTTTCCTCGTCTGAACCCGAAATGATATTTAGAAACGATGGTTCAAACAGTTTAATTTAAATTCAATTTATGTTAAGTTAATAGTTAATAAAGTTAATAAATAAACAAAATAACGTTGGGTTCTATCATTGGATGGCCTCCATCCTCATGTGTTCGGGTTGTAAAAATGTTTTATGTGCGCGTGTTCAAATTTGCTTATTATGCCTTGTAGCGTAGATTGTAAATATTCTTTTTAAATAAAAAAAAAAAAAAAAAAGAAAAAAAGAAATGACGTGTAATCTACTATATACATACAATTGATTGTATTCTGTCGGATTTAGAATTAAAATGTTCGCCGCGAAAAAACACCAGTTATTTTTCTTGGTTTCCCACGTCGCCGGATTAAGGGCCCGCGAAAATATTTAGTACGGGGCCCCGAAATTCGATGCGGGGACCCCGGCAATAATATAATATACGAAATAGAGTGAAAAAAATATTATTTTCGGAGACAATAATTACGAGAGCTCGTAGCAGACCACCACCGCTGGGCCGGCACACACTCGCATACGCACAACCCATATATATATATATACGAGATGTGACAATAAAATAACGAGACTTTTTGAATAAAAGTTGTTTATTTTAAAAATGTTATAATTTAATGATTATCACCTTCAAAGTACCTTCCCTCAGCATCAATACACTGTTGCATACGTCGCTGCCATTCTTGAAAACAGTGTTGCCAATTGCTTTCATTCAGCCCTTTTAGAAGTTCTGCCGTTTTCATTTTTACGTCATCAACTGTTTGAAAATGGGTTCCTTTTAATAAACTTTTAATTTTTGGGAATAAGAAGAAGTCACAAGGAGCAAGGTCTGGCGAGTACGGGGGATGTTAAAGTACAGAAATTTTTTTTTCAGTTAAAAAACGTTGAATTGAAAATGTACTGTGAGCTGGAGCATTGTCTTGGTGAAGAACCCAGCCATTTTTCCATAGATCTAGTCGCTTCTTTCTGACACGTTCTCTTAATTTAATTAATACCTCTTTATAATAATATTGATTAATTAATTTTGTCGATTTTTTCAACGTTTTCGTTTGTTGAAGACGTGGTAGGACGTCCAGAACGATCATCGTCTTCGACGTCCTCCCTTCCACTACAAAACCGTTTGTGCCATTCAAAAACACGAGCTCTTGATAAACATTCTTCACCATAAACTTCACATAACATACGAAACGATTCCGCGGCAGTTTTTTTTAATTTAACAAGAAATTTAATGTTAACACATGTTGTTCGATTTTTATATCTAACATTTTACGGCAGTATAGTCGAACTCGCACTAATAACAAGGCTACTAACGTATAAGAAAATGAACCGATGCCATCAGTGTTCATAGTACTTTTAGATAAGTGTTTTCTAATCATATTTCAATAATCGTTTTATAGATAACGTTAATAGTTTAGGTTATAATTAGAAAGTCTCGTTATTTTATTGTTACACCTCGTATATATATTTTTTTTAATATTTTTTTATTGTGTCGTTTTGCGAGCAATGTAACATGTAAATTTGTGCACGGCCGCCGTTATGACGTTGGTTTTTTTTTTTATTTTTCTGTACCCCGCCGAACGTTGACACAGCCAGCACCAATCGGTAACTTTTTTTTTTTTGCTTATTTTATGTAAACTTGTATGATTTTAGCGATTTGTGCGGTGCGCGGTAATCGCCACCAGATTATATACTTTGTAGGCGCCAATTTTTTATTTTTTTTTACATAATTAATATCGTTATTGTCTGTCTGTGATTTACGTGGTTTTTTTTTTAATATTTTTTTACTGTACAATTCTATAGGACCAAATGGCCAGTCTGCGAGTCTACAACTGCGAGTCGTTTTGTAAGGTAAAACTTAGTATGTAATTTTATTCTGCCGGGCCAGAAGGGCCGTTATTAATTGCATTTTTTTTTATTTTTTTTTTCCTTATTATACCGCATTTCCTAACCAACCGGAATTTGTTACCATTTTTTTTTTTCTCTATTCTAGTATTAAGATAACACAGTTTTAACACATTACTCAATAGGTGGTCGGTCAGTGGTGGTAAATTACGCAACCGAACGTTATCACGGTAACCGGGATCGCGAGTAAAAATTACAAGTTCAAACAATGATATTATATTAATAATTGACCGTTTCGGAATCAGACACAGTGTTTGGGATTTTACCGCTCCGATCGTAAAATCCAAAGTCGTATAATCTTTTCCGCGGGCCGCCGTTATGGCGTTCGCCGGACGACACACGGCCGACAATGGATTTCGTGCGCTACGCCGTTGAATAATTTCTTTTTGTCCGATCGTGTTGTTGGGTAAACGGCAAAACCGTTGGAAACGTCGTCGAATCGACTTGAACGATAAGAAAAATCTGTACTACGATACGGGCCAAAAGGAAAAAAAAAAAAAATGCACGGGTATTATAAGCCGTACCGACAAACTTACCGCCTTCCGAAAATCACATTTCAATCTAAGGCTAGGCCACACACGCGCGTTTAATTTGCATACCAACACCGGTGTCGGACTGGCCCCGAAAAGGCCCAGTCGGCGATTTGAGAAAATCGAGCCCCGTCCAAATTTGTTATAAGTAATTAAAGTGAAAAATGAAAGGAAAAGCTTCCGAACCACTACACTTTTTCTTTTTTTTTTTCTTTTACATATAAGCAATAGACAGTCTGTAAAAACATAAGTGAACTTAATAATTTCACGAAATAGTTGTCACTTATTTAGGGACACACCCGACACCTGTAAAAAATATGATATATTTATTGTTAATTTAAAAGGTTTCACATATTTTATTAATATTACAACGTTTACATCGAACATTGTATAGAATAACACCACTTATAATCGTATCTCATAATTCATTATTTTATTGTAGGCAACACAATCAACACTTAATATATATATATATCGCTTATTTGCTACAACAACGACATAACACAAAAACTTTGATTTTTACATAAAACGAATTTGAAAATTTTAGTCACAATGAGATGATGATAAATCATGTTTAATGTGTAAAATGCTTTAGAAACTTATTTTAATCAAAAATGAGTGTTATAACACACTATAGTCATGCTTTCAATTCTCACCTACAACAGTATTATTGTTATAAAATTAGGAGTTAGTTTATGTTTTTTAACATATGACACTATTGGTTCAAAGATTGATTTTTTAATTATGAGTTATTTGGTAATAAGGCTAATTTTGTATGTTCACTTATGTCGTTCTATCAATATAGAAAAAAACACCAATATTATTATTATTTGTAAACAACAAAAAAAATGACGATTTTTGTGTTATGTCGTTGTTGTAGCAAACAAGCGATATATATATTTTTTTTAAACTATTAATACATTATTTTTCGGCACCGCTTTAGTATTTTCGTTTAAATATTACAAATTCACAACACTCATCTTTCGGTAACAGGATTATTCAAGAATATTCGGTATATATTTGGCCGGCTAACACCTAAACTATGTACTATTATGCTCGACACCTAGGTATTGAAACGCTTATGAAACGTTGAAAACCAAGTTTTATAACAATAATTATTAGCATAGGCTAACCTTTACATACTATTATGCATTTTTATAATACTAAAGATAACATATGATATTTACAGTTTTTTTTTTTTTTTATCTAAGTCTATTTGTTTGAAAAATGTAAAAATATTGGTGGTGTTGTTTTGATTGAGGCCTTCTTCCAGAGATGAATGATTGTCGAGGAGAAAGAGACGTGAAGTATAGTATTTGGGGCAGCGGATGCCCAATTATGTGTGCAATTGTAAAGGGAGTTTGCATATATCGCACGATGGACCGGATTCTTTAGTTATTAAATAGGGGTGAGTGGAGTGATGGGGAGTGGCCAATTCTGACTCTGCTTATAACTATTCGTTCTCTCACAGAAGAGTTGTCAGGATATGCCTATTTGATAACGGGTTTTTGACGATCCTCAGTTTGTTGGTGTCTGGAATATAATTCCAGTGGGTTTGCCATGTTTCTATTATCCATTTTTGAGCTTCGCTCATCGGGTCTTTGGTTGGGATTTTATTTATGGGGTTGGAAGTTGCATAAGTAACCGCTTCGTACGCCATTGCGTCAGCATTTTCGCTCCCTGGGATTGTTACGTGAGATGGGACCCGCATAAAATTGGTCTTATTTATCGACGAGGAAATACGTTCTTTGGTGAACTGGACTAGTCCGTTTTTCCGGTGTTGGTTGTGAAGTGAGATGAATGACCGTTTTTGTTGTTGGATGATAATATAATGAATGATGATTATTACAATAATATAATACGCTGTATTCTAGACTAACATAACCCGACCAAAAATAAAACAGTAATAATCCCGTGATAATGATAGATACGATAAAACAACTGTTGTATATAACTGTAGAGTGTAGTTGGCCTCGCCCACATGGTCCCACAGACTTCAAACTGGCCCGTAAAAACTAAAATACTGTGGTGGAGGGGGGGAAATTCTTGCCGTTCTCATATTTTAAATTGCAATATTTTACATACTCATAAATCGCTTTAAAATTTAAATTTTATTAAAAATAAAAGTAATAACCAACATACAAACATAGATTACTTAAGTCAATTTATCTAACAATTTTCATAAACTTATTAGCGGAATACATATTTTTTTTTTAAATTTATTTACAATGAATAATCTGTAAAAATATGCTAACATCATATTATTTATAACGTGAATAAATATTTGTAATAGTTAATAAGACGTTTATACAAAATAAACAAAGATATTTTAAATTATTATATACGCTTATAATATAATAAATAAAAATATTCCCTATTAAAAAATCATAATTCTACATTGCAATATTTGCAATAAACTTGCAATATTAAATTATTAACGTATTTCAGAAGTAATTGTACACGGCTTCGTTCGAGTAAACACCAAACACCACGCTACGGCTGTTTTTTTTTTCTTTCGATTTAACGAGCAGCAAAATTTGGCCAACAATCGTCAAAGGGACATAACGTACGAATCTATAGAGCGGGTACACAAATTGTAGTGGATGGTTTTGTGCCGAACGTCGGGTAATCGTATTCGCTATTATACTATAGAATTCGTTTTTGCCGTTGAGCATAATAAATTTGACACGCCGAGACGACAAACTTCCCCGGTAAAACGTCCAGACGATTCGTTGTTGGATACGGATATGTTGATACAGATGAGCATGAATAATCTAACAGGGTCAGATGACGAGGATCAGTTTAAAACATCGAAATGCAATGCAGAACAAATTAGACAAGTCCGTCATACCTATCCGGATATATCAAATATTTATTTATTCAATTATACGTACAAGGTCCAATAATTTCGCATTACAGTAAAGCAATAAACTAATGACAATATTGAATACAGATTATTAACATTACAACGGAAATTCAAATTAAAAATATAAATAAAATGGATTAAAACCAAATACGAAAATCAATACAATGGGAATTTGTATTTGTAATAAAAATTAAATAGTGAGATAAATAAAACCTCTTTTGAATGAATGCTGTCACAAGTCACCAGTCACTACTCAAAATCCCAAATAATCTACAGCGAAAGTGTATGCAACCTGAAAAATTGTATTTAAAAAGTTAAATAATGAATAATTATTACACACTACATATTATTGATAAATGGCAAATTATCACTGTTATCACTTGTCAGCTTAATTACCAATAAATAATTACGAAAATGTTAAATAATTTACACTCTACAGCACTGGTTCCCAAACTGGTGGTAGGGGGGGCGTGAACGCATTGCTGGGGAGGCGCGAGCAGTTATTACGAAATACAATTTTTATTGATTACATTATTTTTGTTTTAAAACGTAGAGAAAAAAAATTAATTAACCGGTTCTCTTTGTCCGTTGTGGGGTATCAGTAATGGATAACCGATAAAGACTATAAATGTTCGGCCGCAACGTGTAACTCAATCGTTTTGTGCCACGTTATCTGTAAATTAATGGGTACGATAAAAGGATGTCGGGGGAAAAAGCTATTAGATTAGTTTAGACTCGATTTAGTTTCGTTTTGCCTTTGCATATTGGTGCACGTAGTGTCGTAGTGCGTAGTCATCGCGAGTGTACGTACGCAATCTGACTTAAGGTGTGCTCAATCAAATATTGATCCGAACATAAAAAAAAAACTGTCCGAAGAAAAGTGTTGTCAGCATTAACATTAATTATTAATTTCATTATGTATTTATTTTTTTGATTACTTTTATTAATATTTTTATACTAATTTATTACTACATATAATATTTCATCTTAATCGATTGTTACATTTTATTATTTATATTTTATAATTATTATCATCAATAAAAAAAAAGTAGACATTTCCCCCAATATTGTATAGTTTATTTGTTAAGTACACAAAAAAAGGTGATCGATTTTTTTTCAATTTATAGGAAGGGGGGCGCGAGATTTTCGAAAATCTACAAGTGGGCCGTAAAATAGAAGAGAATGGGAACCACTGCTCGACAGAGAGTCTCACTCTGTAGAATCTACACTATCTACAGTATGACCACTTAATCGTCACAAAATAATCATATTATTATCGATTTATCGATATGTTATAATTTTACAGTTAATAAAACTGTCGAGTTTGTCTGTCGACCGTGCTCGGCTATTGCCGAGTATATGTGGTGATGCCGTGACAGGCGATATTATTATTTTTATTTTTTTTTTTTTTTTTACGTACCCTTTATTTCACTTCAAAAAATATTAGGGATAATTAAATATTAAAAATATAAAAAAATTAGCCACCCTCTCGAAATTAGCCGCTCGGGGCAAATGTACACTGTTGCCTCCCGCCCCTAAATATGGCCCTGGACAATACACCAGGCTACTTAAAACTAGATTATATGTCAATAGATAATAATAGAATATGAGACGAAAATGTGTGTATTTATGGGTTCATATAAATGATAAATGTTTCTACTATTTTCCATTCAATATAAAAGAGATGCATGAAAAGTACAAAACAAATCATAATTATTATGTATAGTAATAATCAAAAACACTTCAAATTTGCAAAAAAAAAAAAAAAATGAATAGCAATATTTTATACGAAAGGACTGAAGAAATAGTATTAATCTTACCTTTACGTAATCCCGAAACACTAATCCGGATTCAAAACATATCACTCTACAACACGCCACCCGATCCAGCGTATATATATAAAAAAAAAAAATGTTTTCCTCAATTTAACGCATGGTTTTGATAAGGTTTGTCACCGTGGGCTCGAACCAAAATTGAAAGCGCTTAATCTCTTAAACGTGCCTACTAGAAACCATCGCGTCCTTCCTAACAGACCGAACATTTCAAATCAGAATAGAAACGGACTTTTCCTCTCGATTACACAATATCCAAGCTGGAGTCCCCCCAAGGACCAACCCCTTTTAGTATTTACCGTCGCGCCATCCCGAAACCCTCCGATTCCTAAGTGACAATGTTTGCGGAAGGTACGACAACGCTTACACAAGACAACCCGAAAACTGACGATCTTCATTGAATGAAATCGGCACCCGGTTCGAAATCGAACACGTCGGAAACATAGCGATCGGAAAACGTCTGGCTGGTGCGCAAAACGATTCGTTCGCTCTGCCATTACTGTCCCGTATTGTCCAATATAATAATTATAAAATCCGCGGCCCGATGGTAATCGTAATAATAATAATAATAATGACGGCGACGGTATTAAGCAGCCGGCCGAAAACCGATAAGTCTCTCACTCCCGCGTCCGTATGAATAAACAATATCGTTTCCGTCGGTATGACGTTTCGCGATGTAAAGCAATTAACCCCGCGGGTACGGAGTGGAGATCGAAAACCGGGGCCGCGTTTTCCGATCGCCGCGGCCGCCGATTTCCTATAGCCCCGTGCGTGCCACTGCTCCACCCGGAAACGGCGGGCTCGGCGGGCGGGCGGGCGGGCAAACCGGGCGTGCGTAATCTCATAAACAATGCCCGGAGTTTAATTATATATTTCGCGTGTGTACCGCACGACAACCGTTGGAGAGTCCGGGGCGATATTATATTTCGGCGTTTCCTCGGTCCGCGGGCCGGTATTATAATTGGGGTCGGCGGCCCGTCCGAATGACAATCTTGCGCGACCCCGGCCGATTCCCTGCGCGGTAACCGCCGCGTAGGAAATCGTCGAATATCCCTCGGATACGCCCCCCCCCTCCCCGTGTGTGTGTGTGTCTTTATATATATATATGTATATTTATACACGTTTATATATATATATACCTACGTCGTATCTCGGTCCGACACGCCGACCCACACTTCGCAACCCCCTCGCAGCCCCCTATTTAATACACTCTTATACGCGTATCCGCACGCCCGTCCGCGTCTATTGTTCGCGAGGCTTTTTTTTTTTTTTTTCGGACCGCGCGCCGCGCCGGGGCATCGACCGAAATTTCATCATTCCGCGCCCGACTCCCGGGAACACTTGATTAAATGCCGGGTGCGCAAAACTGCACATAATATAAGCGGTCTCGTTTATAAAATAAACGCGCGCGCCGGGTTCCGTACAATAATAATACCTAACAAGGAACACGGGATTTTTTTTTTTTCTCTGGTGGCAACGCGGATTTAGACGGGGTCGACACGATCACGCCCGTCTCCCGAGCGTTTGTCCGCCGCGAACGCCTACGTCTCCTTTGCCCGACCAACAAACTAACCGGATAGGCGAAAAAAGGTATCTGGGAAAAATGTAAAAAAAAAAAATGGTAATTTTTACCACGTATTAATGTCTCACGTTCCGCGTCCTTATCGCGCGTTTTTCGACCGAATTAATTTTTTTAAATTTGTCACGAGTAAAAGTACGTTCATCGTATGCTTTTTATTTGTTTTTCGTTCGTAAAATCACTGTTACTGGTACAATAATTATCAATAAATAGGCAATCGCGTAGTATTTTTTACACGAATAACTAAATTAATTGAATAAATTAAAAAAAAAAAATAAATACGAATATGGTTACGTTTTACGATCAAGTACACGTTACACATTTTACTTATATAAATAAATAAAATACGCGTTTGAATATTAAAATGCCTAAAAGGATCAAATCCGTCTCCGTTATTTACTTTTTTTACAGTTAATTAATGGGTTTCTTTATTTATTAAAGTGGTTCTGATTAAATTTTCCTCTGCTGTAGTGATAGTCAGGCCGGGACATTAAAAACCTAACCATATCGTCCAACCGAGAAAAAAAAGACACCCGAAATTGTTTTTTCCTCTCTGTATTTAATACCACCAGCGCCGCGTGGTACTTTATTTGAAAATTGTTTCTAGATTTCCAACAAGTTTTTCTAAAAAATTGGCACACAAATCCATAAAGACATCAGGCCGCCGGGTCACAATATGATTTAGGCCACTTGGAAAATTCCCGTTTCCAGACCGGCCACTACGCCCCTGGTAACGTTGCATTTATCGGCAAAAAAAGTAAAAAATGATAATATATTACAAGGTATTTGAACGCAAAAAACTATTCAGAAATCGGACGTAAAAACAATTATATTGTTTAGTCGAGCAGAAGCATCGCGTACAATCGTGGTAAGTTTGAATTATATTTTTTTAAGTCGTTATACGTTTTGTTAGCTGTTTGTCACGGCCCCCCCCCACCGTACAGAGATGGATATTTTTTTAAATAAAACGTCGTATTACAATTTCGTTTTAAATTTAATATTAAAAAATACTCATATAATAAGACCAAGAGAAAAAAAAAAAAAGACTTCTTTTTAATTGAATTATTTCATACGTTTTCATAACGTGCGGAAATTAATAGATTTAATAATTAACGAGTTTTAAAACTAATTAATACAACGGAACGAATGTAACTTCTGAAAAATGAATATTATAAACTCGGGGTACCCACGTAACGAGAAATTAAAAAAAAAAAAAATATATTTACCCGTATTAAAAAACAAAATAATCTAATTTATACCCAACATAAAAATATGTTATAATTTGGTATCCATTGACTCAATTGTTCTCATTCGATAACTGAAGTTTTTAATAATAGTTATAAAATAGGAATGCCGTGTACATTGTAACGGTTGAATTTTAAATCTATAAAAAAAAAAAAAAAAAACCGGAGGACATACTCCGTACCGCGGGTTGTTAGCGGAAAGTTTGGAACCGATCCTTAGATCCTTGACGTCCTTTTTCTCGTTGTAAAATTAATTTATCTTCGTTGATTTTTATAATATTTAATAATGCGTTATTATGCGCAATATCAAATTTTCATCAAATGCTTTTGGTTTATTTTATTGTATTCGAAATATGGGTTTTTAATTTTTTTTTTTTTTTTTTTATTTTTTTTCACGCAATTTGAACTATTCCGAGTGGGTCGATACGAGCTTATATCCAGAAAATTTGGCATTCGTCGAAAACAAGTCTTGTGCATTTTAAGAACGACAGTGGACATATTGTAAAAAAACAAATAATATATTTTTTTTACGACGGATGTTTACTAACGTTAATTGTATAAGTGAAAATAATGTGTTTCCCCCGGAACTGTGGATTAAAGAATGCAATAATCAAACACACAGACAACAAACACGTTCGAATCGTTTCATAAACATTTTAATTCATAATTGTTTAACGCTCATCCATTAATCATTAAATTTGTGTGAGTTTTGATAAAATTTCAAACAACAAACAAAAAATAATTCAATGGTAAAATACATATCAAGGCACTCAAAAATTAAAAAGTACATCTACATCACAAAATAGATTTTATAAAAAAAATAATTAGTAGCAAAGTCTAAGTTAAAAACATACGAAGAAATATATTACAGTTATAATTATTATAACAGGTACAATAAAAATTAAAACGGTGAGACGGCTATGACGGAAAATCAAATTTTTAACCTAACCAGAATAATTATAATATATTTTATACGGTCAGTTCGAAGTCTGAATAAAGTGAGACGAGAAATTTAATTTTTACTGCGATGTTACCAAATTTATTTTACTGGACGCTAACAAGTATTTTAACACGTTATTCAATTGTATTAAGCGCCCTCGAGGTTTTTCTGTATGGGCGAAAATACGATGGACCAGCCGATCATAACGCCAGCCAAAAAAAAAAAAAAAAAGAGTCGTCTTGACATAATCGCGTTTAAATTTTTTAATAATTACTTACTACTAACAAGGAAATAAAAACGTCGGGCCGCGCTCCATAGTCGTCGGTATGGATATCGACAATAACAGAATAATGCGAAAAACAGAACGTTTATCGTTTTTAAAAGAAAAACTAAATGACCTAATCTATAAAATATGATTTTAAATAATATTGTTGAAAAAATCGAAATCTATATAAAAATGTACTTAATTCCGTCGATAATTTCTAAATCATTAATTTGAAATAATTTCTCTTGAAAACTGAACGTACAAACGAGTTGGCACAATGCAATTTTTAACCAATTGCCTGTTTTTGTAGAATATTCAATTTTATACAAGACATTTTATTGTATATCATGCCATAAAAATACATTTTTTTTTTCTAAAAATTTGAATATTTTAGATTCTGAGCGGAGCAAGACTGTCTCTTGTGGTTTTACAATGATGTTAATTTTGTTATTTGTTTTTATTTTTCTGTTAACATTTTTTCTACCAGAAGACTTCGTCCGATCTATACACTCCTAAACTGTTTCCGTTAGCAAATTTTCTCTAGTTAGTACATTCGCGATGACATTTTTCGATATACTAATTAGTTTTTAACACGGCAGAAATAACTACTAAAAAATGACGAAAAACCGGCAAAAAGACGATTTTGTCAAACTCGAGTTTTATTATTACTTTGTAATTCCGAAAATAATTCTTCTATTGAGCTGGAATTTTTACATAAAATGTAACTTTGTAATATAATGATTTGGAAAAATTCAAAAAATATATTAAAATGTTGGGCAATTTAAAGACATTTTGATTTTTTTCAAAATTTTTAAGTCTTCAAGTAGGCCATTTTAGATTTTGAGACTTGAACATTTGTTTAGGTTTAGTTTACTAAATATGTTTAAAAAATTAGGACCAAAAAAATTTTCTGGTACACTTGCATTAAGCTCATTCATCACTTAAGTCAATATTGAGTATGATTTATTAAAATGATTAAAATGGCCAGCTACAGACAAAAATTGTATTTTTATCTCCAAATATTTGTTACCTGAAATTGTTTTGTCATAGGCTAATTTTTTTTTTCGTTCATTACAAATATGATCTGGTTCTAAATTCTCATTGAGTTCTTGAATTCTTGTTGGTGATTTTAAACTTTTTTGAGTGTCTATTATAGAAACAATGTACAAATCAAAATTAACATATAACAGTATTAACAATTATTTTAATTTGTTTTATCCTTAGAAAATAATGTATTTTATGGAAAATGCTGATTTCCTATAGTTAGAGGTCCGTTAAAGTTTCATCCTTTACGCTTTGGTTTTTACTAAAATTCGAAAAACCATAAAACTACCCCCTATAGTCATTAGTCAACCCTCTCGAGGAACGCGAAGGGCACAAGTTATCATAATCAAATTCTGCCAAAACAATATTTCATTATGGTAATAAACAAATTGGCGGGCACCCGGCGCGAAATGTTTGAAAGTTCAAAAATAAAGACCATCGTACGATACAGTATAAGATAGCTTAGTTTACACGAAACTCGTGATATCGATGAAATAAATCGATAATCGATTAATCCGGTTGGTTATAAATGTAATCCGGAAATAAAAAAAAAATCGTCAACGTATCGACATATATTGTTGTGGGGAATTTATAAAAAAAAAAACTGTTTAGCACCGGCGGACGAAAAATCCGCATTTTTTTAAATGGTACCGCGTGGAAAAATCGGAACATTTTTACTAACCGAAAAAGTGTTTCCCGGGAAAACATAAACACGTCTTATAAGTACACCCAATAGCTTTTTCGCGACACTCAACAACAGTAACAATGTTCTATAAATTTCTCCTCGACTATATTATAATCTAACCATTATCATCATCATTATTTCGCGCACGAACAATAAAGTTTAGTAAAAAAAAGAGAGTTAGTTTTGCAGTGTGAAATTATTATTACTTACTTTACATTTTACACGACGGATTTATATTTAATTCTTCATTAAGCCTCCTTTGTTTACGCTCGAAAACAAAACCGCTATAATAAATAAATCTCACTCTAACCGGTGATGGGGAGGGGCGGAAAAAACACGACCCGTTTGTACATTTTTAGGCTTTACGCCGCGTACGTAGTAAAAGTTTTAATGAACATAAATTCATAAATTCAAGAGACATAATATTATAGCGCGCAAAAATATAATTTTAATCCGCACGCACGCGTCTTCTACAATATTTATATCTATGCGTATACGTACTTTCGTCCGGCGATAATTACAAGTGTTAAGCTCCCGAACTTTTTTTCGTTATAATAACATATACCGTGTTACCTATTAGTGTTTTTTTTTTTTTTCTTCTTCTGTATGTTCGCCGAGAAAAAACACTCCGATAGAAAAAAAAAAAAAGCGGTACCGCGGGCGAACTTTAAAATTATAATTCGGTAACCGGTCGCCGTCCCGGTATTTTAAACGACATTATTAATAATTACTGGCTGACCCGACAACCGGCGGTGTCCTGTCCGTATTTCAATTAATATGTTTGTGACCGTTTTGCGAATTGGCGAAAAACTATTGGGAAATGCGTACGGCAAATATAAATGAGAATAAAAACAAAAAAAAAAAAATAGTATTTCTGAGCGATCGGCGTATCTATTGACGGTCGCGGCCGTGAATATTCACGAGCACACGTTCAGAAGTAACGGGAAATGTCAAAAAGGGAATTCTAACCGCCGAAATGCTGGGGGTAACGTGTAATGCGCACGGAATGCAATCGACTTGGAACTATGGGGGGGGGGATTTTATTCCAAAATTTAAGTCACAACTGAATTAAGTCGGAATCCAACGGCAGTGAAATTATTATTCATTAATTGTCCTCCGTTAAACGTGTAATCACAACGGACGGCACGGTGTTTTATGTACATTTCGATTTTAATTGCGAAATCGATGTCTAAGCAAACAATCAAAACGAACAAATGATGTTCGTTTCAATTGGTTTGCTTTGCCGTCGTCATTTCGTTGATTGCGACGCACGACAATTGACCACGCGGGCATATTGCTCAAGAATATTCGAGAATTGTCGGACGGCGGTGGTACGTGCTTAACAGCACACGACTCGTCCACAGCACTGGTCCCCGAACTGGGGGAGGCGTGAACGCAGTTATTACGAAATACGATTTTTATTGATTACATTATTTTTGTTTTAAAACGTAGAGGAAAAAAAAAAAAAAACATTAATTAACTAACGGTTCTCTTCGTCCATCGTTGTCCGGGTATCAGTACCGGATAACCGATAAAGACTATAAGTGTTCGTTCGGCCGCACCGTGTAACCCAATCGTTTTATGCCACGTTATCTGTAAATTAATGGGTACGATAAAAGGATGTCAGGGGCAAAAGCTATTGGATCAGTTTAGACTCGATGTCTAAGTTTCGTTTTGCAGTTGCATGCTAGTGCACGTAGTGTCGTAGTACGCAGTCATCGCGCGTGTACGTACACGTAAAAATAATGGCACCGCAAAAAATAAGATTGTATTATTATTATTATTTAAAGTTTGGTTTCACCGTTCATTGAAAAGGATGGTGTCCAAATGCCCCACAGTGTGTTATCCGTCACGTTGTGTTAAGTAACGATGCTCTCCGACCAAGTTGACTAGAACGACGACATTTAACCACAGCTCATCCGATGCTAAAAGAAAAACCTAAAGAGTTTTTTGTTGCTAAAAAAAATTCTTTAAGTAAAATGAAACTTGACAGTACTACTACCGGAGAATTTCAACAAAATAATGATTGTATGTATTTTATTATTTATATTTTATAATTATTACCGTCAACAAAAAAAAAAGTAGACATTCCCAATATTGTATAGTTTATTTGTTGAGTACACACAGAAAGGTGATCGATTTTTTTCAATTTATAGGAAGGTGGGCGCGAGATTTTCGAAAATCTACTACAAGTGGGCCGTAGAATAGAAGAGGTCGGGGGGGGGGGAACCACTGGTCTAGAACATAAAATTTGTTTATTCGAAACTGCCATATCCGTTGTCGTGCCGATTCCCGGAGTGGACTCTTTGGATTCCCGATGACATCGTCTGCCGATAAACGTGTGTCGTGATTAAATACGGTTAAACCGTAATATGCCGGATATCGGCTTATCCGCGGTGGTGGCCTCGAGTTCGTACGGAAATCCCACGGAAAAAATCACTTTGAGTTTTTTCCTCCCCGCCCCCCTCGATTTGTCTCGCCGTAAAAACCTTATTCGGACAATTACGAAATAAATAATAATAATAATACGAGCCGTTTGCAAGTGATGCGCTCGAACAGACGAACAGCGTTCGTATTTACATACGAAGAAGATCGGAATTTTTTTTTTTTAATATATTTTACGAGGGAACGCGGTAAATCGTAATTCGCGAATATAATCCCGGCGGCCCGACGACGGGAATTTAAAATCCGTTAGGGCAAAAACGTACCGACTTGCGTTCGACAAATCAATCTCGACGCCGTGGCCCCGGCGGACACCGGCGAACCGCGCGGTTTCCATATTAATTAATTGCTAAACGAGAATATGCGAACCCCGTTGCCGACGGCGGCTGCTAATATTATTAAAATACGCCACCTACGCATTAATATATAGGTATATACCACTCGTGTGTAGTACGGTACGATAATATTATTATTTATAATCCGGACGGCGGTGAACGGATGGCCGTCGGGGGGGGTACTTCTTAAGCGACGAAGGCCCGGAGATAATAAATGACCACCGGTGGGCGCGCGCGCACTCGGCGAGCCGGCGGGTATAATGAGAAGGCAAATAGCGGATGATTGGTATACGGCGGCGTGTGTGAGAGCGGACGGAAACCGAGACGGTTTCGGGATAGGATTCCGTCCGTATGACGGCGGTATAATAATATTACGGGGATAAATAGGGACAAATCGTTATTTAGCCCCGACAATTGATACGGGTACACCGACTCGGGCAGAATAATATATATTCATAATACAAATACGTCTAATGCCGGTACGGCGGGATCCGCAAGTGGGAACCGCTTGAAAAATTTCCGCGGCCCGACGAATTAATCGCTAACATATCGGGTTTTTTTTTTATTTCGAAAAATATTACTGTCGTTTGCCCTAAACGTCCGCGGTACTCTATAATATAGCCGTATTGCGCGGTAAATTACTCGTACAAAGTCAAACGAAATGACGTTACGTTATATGTAAATATTACTTTTGTAAAAAAGTCATCTATGACCTTGTTTAACCGCCCTTATTTACATACCTCTGTCATTTTTTAAAAAATCCGGAGGCGTGTCCTTGTATACTCTATACAACAAAAGTACTTACGCCTATTATGGTTTATAAAACAGACTATTACATTGGACATTAATTATATGTTTTTATATTTAATTATTATTATTATATAATATTATTTGATTGTCGAGATTAATTCAAAATTAGGTAACTTATGAAACTAATGTGACACTTTGGCTTTTTTTTTTTTTTACACAAATCTTTAATTCGCGGTGGAATATTCGAAAGACATACTATCGTTTCTTCTTCAATGTACTCCATTTCCATTCGTATATTTTTGTTTTTGTGTTCCACAAGAGTGGAAAATCCTTGTTCGCATAAATATGACGTTGAAAACATTTTAGAGATTTTTTTTTTGCCAATATTAGCGTGAATTTTTTCAACATGAATCCAAAAATCATTTGATGGCACGTTATTGTATTTTGATGAAAGAGTTCGATTGTTTGTTCGTGGATATGTTTCGTAGTGATATTTAAGGCTGGGCGCGCGCCTAAAGAGCGAAACTGCTCCGAGCGGCTCGGATCGGCTCATCATTAGAACATGTGTAAAGTGATTGACGCGCGCACACTAATCAGTCAATATCAACACACGACAAGACAAAACAAAAACATGTTCGGTCTTGATCTATTTTTGCTCCGAGCAAAATACGAAAACCTTGTTTATTGTACGACTAGTACATTACCGAACACGTTATTTTAATACAAAAATTATATCATATTAATTTAAAATGGCATGCGATCCAGAGAAATTAATAAATGTAGTATTTTTAAGAAAATCTATCTATGATTGTTGTGATAAAGGTCATAGCAATAGATTGATTCATAGAATGAAATGCGAGTGAAATTTTTTAATTTTTTAACTCGTCTTCACGTAATTCGGCCAAAAAATTTAAAATCGTATTTTCTAACCGTTTTTTGTTTATTTCATGCATCCAAATTTTGCGTTTTTTTTTTTTTTTTTTTTTACTGCTTTCGCTATTTAATAAAAATTGCCACATAAGCGGCACAATGACGTCGTCTTCGACAGAACTCATCTTGACGACTGGCGTTTAATAACAAAAATTAATCCAGAATTATTGTGTCTTGTTCTGTTCTGTTTTGTCACAGTGTGAATGGAATTTGTTCCGAGCTGCGCGGAACAAAATGTTCCAAACAGCTCGGAGCGGTTTTGCTCTTTATGTGCGCCCAGCCGTAGACCAGACTGAATGTAGTGAAATTGTTAGTACGTTATTAAATTACTAATTTATTATTTTATTGGTTTACGTTTTATAGAAAAACGACAAGATAGAGGAGTCACGAGTATTTCATCGTAAATAAGTGATAGAGTGATAACTTAATAACAGTCTACATCGAAGCAATGGCAATCAAACCGGTAGGTTTTATATTATAATCTGTGTTATTTACTGACCGCGCTATATTTTTCACGAAGTCGTTTTTTCTAAAAAAAATACATTTCGCGGCACACTGGTTTGGAACTTCTGTCCTATATACAGTTGACATTTTGGCGAAACTTTTGATGGCTTTGGGGTTTCTTTTTTTACATTTCTTCACAACAGTCTTTCCTGAAAATTAAAAATACTGAAAACGCAACGGGACCTTGGTAAATACGACGGATACACAGGGTATTTTTTTCGTCGGTTTTACCTATCGCGGTTTACCGAACTCTGCAAAGGATCGTTTTTCGATTGCAACGATTGATCGTCGCTTTCCGTATATATTGATAAATTTATCAATATCCCCCCCCCTTTCTTAAACTTGTCACCTAAAACGGCGGCTTGCCCGTGATGCGAATATGCAGTGGCCAACAAGTATAATAACGAGGCGTTGATAAAATAAATTACGCGGTTTTTTTTTATATTTTTAAACGAATAATCATTACGCGGCGCACACACGGGTACATATATTATGCAAAAACGGGTTGACTGTTATTAAAAAAAAAAAAAAAAAAAAAAGGGGGAAAAAAAAAGGATATTTTACTTTTACTGTTAGTAGTATTCGATTATATCCGACGTAGGTACCGTAAAGGAGCACAGCTGGAGTGAAAAAAAAAAAAAAAAACCGGGCATCCTTCATTACGAAACTCGACTTTTACGCATTCACCGCGCGCGGCGCGAATACTATATAATTTTATCGTCGTCAAAATAATGACAGGGAATCGAAAGTGGGATACAAGCACACAGGGGGGAAACTGCTATAACAGCCGTGTTGTAAAAGACGAGTGTACGCCGACCTGAACAAAAGACTGTCGAAAAACCGTGTGCTCGTACGTTTTTCTCCTCGCCGTGGCCATAAAAACAGTCAGCTGCCACATACCGCGTGTTATTGTTTCACAGTGCGACGACGGGGGCACCTGCTTGTCCGAATTGTCGCGAAAATTATTTTCGACAGAATAAAAATATTACTCTTGTGTACCACGCAGAGTGTAAACGAATTCGAGTGGCGATCTCCGGGAGAAGTGTGTGTGTGGGGCATAAATCGACTACAAACCCAGCGGCTGTATTTCGTTTTTGTCTATATAGGCGAGCATAGGTGTAAAGTGTAATATTACTTTGTTATTCTCGATTCGTAATTCAAATGCATACAGAGCATTCGAAAGTCATCAATGTTCCAAAATCTTGAAATTCATATTTATTTCAATAATAAATAGATTCAGGGATGAAGTAGAAAAAAAAAACTAAAACTAAGAGTATCTACACTACATACAGATACATCGGTACATGTATATGTCATGTTTCTACTGAATATAGTTGACATAAGAATGTCGATGTCAATTTGGTATTAGATACGAGGAGACGAGGATTAAACTGTAGGTAACTTTTTTAACACGTGTAAAAAATAAACAAGTTTCAAAGACAGGAATTAATTATTTATTTTTCAAAGACAGCAATTATTTTTATTGAGTATACATTTTTCTAAATATTTATTTAAATTTTTAATCTAAACTACAGAATCGTCATTTACAATACTTTTAGTGATGGATAATAAATGACGGTGTGTACTGAAATATGAAACGTACTCACGAGTTTCAAGCTTCTCGATGTGTCGATAAAATACGGCGTCGATACAAGTTGAATTGCGCGAAGTAGAGGTTTTATAACAAGTATTGCACACGCTCATATTATGAGAATCTAAGTTTCGAGTAAAAAATCTACGGCTTTCTGGGGAACGTGCTTCATATCTTTCTCGAACCAAAGGCGATCGCAAACAGCGCAGGAAACACCGAATTTGTTTTGGATAAAACGAAAATTGAATTCGTTATCAGCGACGGGAAATTCGTCAATACAGACATTTCGCGGCGGTTCGGTTATCGGAATGACGATTTTGAGCTTGTTAACATGGTAACATTCTCGGTGTCGGACAAATTAACAGAATGACCCCCAGCCATAAGACATATACATGTCAAACAATATTCTTGAAAATAATGAAATTTCAATCATTTTGGTCGCCAATGATCGATAGACGCATCCCGCTGGCATGCGTCTATACCGCCTAAACGGTGTTTAATTATTTCAAATTTCTCCCAAACGTTGCTGGTTTTGGTTTCGATCACGTCCAGGTTTGCAGGCAACGGTGTGGCTTCGGTTCTAGTAAGTTCTTCGGAAACCCAGAGGCCGACTCATTGCCAAGCCGTTGACTGAAACGGAGGACGCAAAACGCTTTGTGTTAATGCCAATTGCTAATCGCTCTAATCGTTACAGAGACTCGCAAGACACATTTACACAGCAACGAAATAACATAAATAAACCCGTGGACTGTCTTGTACATCCATAACGAGTTGTTTGCCCGGGATTAACGATCGCTGAACTACATCAATTCATAATCGGACGGAGATTTTTTTTTCAAACACCGTGTATACGTGTGTATTTACATGTAAACGCGACGGAACTCGGTGGGATTCATTTGTAAACCGTCGGGTGACTCGGCAGCAAAAGAGTCTAATTACGAGCGACGTATCAATACACATCAAAGAGAGGTGAAACGTTACGTCCCGTGGTGTTTTTCAGACCGGCCCGAAAGGCCCACCCGGCGGGCGGTGAAAATTAATTTTCCTTCGGGAAATCCGCTAACCTTTGGGGAGGGGGGGGAACGAAGCATAAAAAAAAAAAAAAATAAAAAATCCCCGTGATCAAATCTCGTTAAATTCCGAGGACGGGAGAGTACAGATAAAAAAAAAAAACCCTCCGACGCAGGATTTTTGACGATATCGGTGTCCTATATATATATATATATATAATATACCTATGTGTTCGTAAATATATATATATAGGGAAAAAAAAAAAAGGAAAAAAAGAGAGAAGGGACGGGGTTTACAAAGTATGTACAGGCTACGCACGCGCACTGCGAAGAAATTAGTCGTTCGGGAAATTCTTTCCATTATTTTTAATAGAGCTTTAACGACGAGCACGAAGGTTGATTATTGCTGTGTATATATACGCGTGTAGGTACGTCTCTTTTGCTCTTTTATTCTGCTCGCCGCGCCGCCCCCGTGTACCGGGGCACGCCGCGCGGAATATTTCCCAGGGGGACGCCGCCGTGCCGCGCAGCAGCCGCGCCGCGCATGGTAAGCGGCGGGGAATAAAAAGGGAATCGGCCGATAATTAAGCCGCCGCCGCCGCCGTTTTTTCCGGTTTTTTTTCCCTTATTTTTTTTTTCTTCGTCTTCTTTTTCCTTCCCTCTGCCACCGCGCGCGCAGATCCGATTAACCGGGCGCGGCGAGAGGTTTTCACGGCGCATCGACGATAATACGTAATGATAATGATAAAGATAATAATAACGATAACGATAATGATAATAATAATGAAAAATCATAATACGACGACGGAGACGGGCGCGTAATCCCGCGCCAAAACCCGTCGGCGTCCGACTGCCGGTCGCACGCCCGTGCAGTCGCGATAACCGGGACGACATTATAATTATATACGCGGCTTATTATATAATATTATATAGCAGAACAATCCCAAATCTCCCGACGCGTTCCAACGGTTTTCCGCGGATAAGTCGCCTAACCGTGATTAATTCCTTCTTTTTTTTTTTTTTTTTTTTATTATTATTATTTATCGACGCCCGAAGCCCCCTTCCCCCCGTAGAGCCGTTTTACTTGTTAACTTTTTTAATGTGATTTTCTATTGCTATACCGTCCGGTATGTCGAAAACGCGACCCCCCCCTTTAAAAAGAGTACCAACTAAACAATGTTCGCCAATAAACATCATTGTGAAACCGCAACATTGTTTGTTTGGTTCAGGCAATTTTACGTGTATGTTTTGTTGTTATTGTTGCCGTTGAGGGTTTTATGCTGATTTGTTGAGTTTTATAGTAGTGGTTTTCGCCAGTACGTTCAACTCGCAGTACTACACACGATATACCGTAAAGACATAAGACCCAAAGCGTAACGGTATTAAAATCGAAACAGTCCGACAACGCTAGCCTCCGTACACTATAGACCGGAATCCGATTCAAAATTATCAACACGCCCAAAACCCTATGATTTCTGCGCTTCCGTACAAATCCCTCGCCGGTAATCCAACGCGTAGTCCGAAACGCCAATTGTGCAGAGGACTTCTGCTCGAACAAGTACAGGACAAAATAAATTCTTGATGGGTTCCGTCGCACGGAGGAGGCCTCCCGTTTCATATTAGTCTGCGATTAATGAAAATTCCGTTTTATTTGGCGTCGTATTTTCCAATTAGGCACGTTTCTTTTATTCGACCCCTTGCATCATTGTCCGGGTTGTTAAATATGGTTTTACCCGTATTAATAAAATGGATCTTCTCCGAGTGACATTGGTGACATACGTATGTATATATACATTCCCTTTCTCCTGTCTAGAATTACTACTCTGTGACGAATAAATATGCGCGCCTTCGTATGGTTTTTTTTATAATTGTACTATTATAAAATTACTAATTTTTAGGGTTGTGAATTTAACGCACTAAAAAACTATTAAATATACACTAAAAATTGACGAAATACGTTCTTAAAATTCTTAAAATATACAAAAACATGCACTAATTTTACGAAAATATGCAACAAAAAAAAAAAAAAAATTTTAAAATGTAATTTTTGTTTTAATAGATAATAACGTTTAATATTACATTTTTTATATTTTATTGAAATAATCATCTTGATGTTGGTTATTCGACACCTAAAAAAAAAATAATGATTTTATTTAAAACAGACTCCATCAGACTCCTACTACATTAAATTTTACTTTTTTACCTAAAAGGTAATTTGTACAATCAATGATTTCTTGAGATTTTCATACTTGAAACGTCTCCTGTTTGGTGCTAACATATTTTTTTATAAAGAAAACGAGCGTTCTAAAATCTGCCGATGTTGTTCCCTTCCCACTGATCACAATGCCTATTTCTGCATTTTTCCTAAATATATTGCTGTCAGACCTTAAATAATTTAGTGCTGTTAACGATAGAAATTAATTTAATATAGATATATTCTTTTTGTAAATATATCTTCAGAATACATACGCATTTTGTATACTGTCACCAATTTATATTGACATTCCACTGATTGTTAAGTTATAGCAGCTTTTAAAGGATTTTGTGGTTTATCGACAGCCAAAAATTGAACGCCGTTAGATATTATATTTTTTTAATATTGCCAATAATAATAAAAACTAAAAAAAAGTTAGTAATTTACGTTAGAATAACTGCTTTTACTCGTATTGTGTAAATGAACCGTACGTGTAATGTTTAGTCATTAACCATTAATAAAAACCAACGTTTACGTTTAGAAAAACGATAATTTAGTAATATTTATTTTTCGAGTGGTAATATTATAAAATCGTATAGCCGCGAGCAATAATAATACGATGGCATTGAATTTAGTCTACGTCCGATTTGTTCAGTCAATCCGCGCGTACCCGTGGAAAACGAGGTGAATACGAAATATTTTACTGCGACATGTCGCGAATTATTGTTTTTCGTATATATTATCGGGCGGTAGGCGCAGAGTACTATTATTACTATTATTGTTATTATTATTATTATTATTATTATTATAATAATATTTATTGGTAATGGCAACACTGCCGTGTTCAGCCGGCGGCGGTGGGATTCGGCGGTAGTCGGCGATGCGATTAATAGCGTTTTCCAGACGGCTGCACCGCGTTTCTTATCACCGGACCGAAATCACGTGAAGTGCTCACAATATTCGCCGGCTGACTGCGCAGGAACGCGGGGTTATCGCGCGTTATACCTACTTACCTCGTATTATAACGGGACAATGCAAACTCTGAGCGTTTTTTTTTTTTTTTTTTTTTTTAAACACTTTTTTTCACGCTGCCGAAATTGACTGATATTATTATTATTGTTTTCAACTTGTGTAGTCGTACGTGTGAAAATCGCATACTGCGACGACGCGTACACCATAATAATTACCGTTCGGGGTTACGGTTTTTCAAGCCGGTTCCCGTATCCGGTATAACACTGCTCGGCAATATCGAGAGACGACTTTGTTATGGAGGGTTAAAGATCGCGCGGATTCCCAACGAGCTTTTATAGCGTTTTCGCCAACTGGAGACGACGCGTCCGTTCTCCCTTGATGCATACAATTAAACACACGATGTTTATTCAACAATAATAACGTTTCACAAAAATATAACGACCATTATCGTCGACGACGTTCGATTGCGTTCCCGCTTCCGATTGTCCTACGCTAAAACGCTATACAAATGTCTAGTGCTTATGCGCCTACAATAATTATTATTTATGACGTCCACTTATTTTTAAAATTATCGTATCGTTTTTGTTGGCCGTGGTGGGGCACTTGGGTTGCTGACGTGCGCCGCTAGGCTTACTATAGTGGGCAGTCGCCACTCGTTTGCCCCGCCGTCAATCCTTTTCCTCCGGCCGCGCTTACCGTGCCTCTTGTAATTTATTTTGATTTCCCGTTATCAGCAGTCACGTGGGCATTTACTGTTGCCGACCTCGCAGGTGGTCACAGACAGCGAAGGCGTCTCCGGGTCCCAATTAGTTTGAGTAATAACTGACTCGAACCGGAATTCGATCGGCAAAAGGCGCGCTCGGGCCCGGTCAATTAGCCCTGGGTTGTCGGATTAAACGGCCGGATCCGATTAACGAAAGTACGGTCCGGCCGAGACCTATTCGTCGTGGACCCGGTTAACAGAACCGCCACGTAGAGACGGGTCCGGTCGGAGAGGACAGGTCAGTATATTACTAGTCTCGTATTAGTTATTAAAACATGCTCGAGGGGCGATTGGGGGGGGGGCGTTCTCTTGCGCCATAACCGCCGAAGAGTTTTCGCATCGGAAATCGAAAGGTCTTAACGCAAACTGCAATCTCTAGCCGGAACGTGACGACGACTTTTTGGTAACCGCGTACGGGCCGGGACGTATCGTCACCGCCAATAACAGAGCGCAAAATAAGCCGTTTAGAGACGTCGGATTAACGTCGGGCTCCCGCAACCTACACGCACGTACACATATATATACGTACTGCGTGCAGTCTACGGCGGTTTGGTTAGTCCGTATCATTATTATGCGATTATGTCGCGTGTACTTACCAGTATATAGGTATACGGTTTCTGTGGATGGGAAGGGGGTGTAAAGCCGGAGATACTTTCGGTACGGTTATAATGCGCTCGTAACCGTGAACGCAGTGTATAATACAATAATATCTATACGAGCAACGCGGTTATGACGCGGGCAATAAAATTTTCCGATGTAACGTAATCTTAATTACGTGACCCGAAAATATCGCCGGCCCGGACGGAGTATCTTATTTCTCGGGGAATATTATAGAGGTAGGCACCACCTAACCTGTACGGGGCCGCGTGCGTGTCCGAACCAATTACCGGTAATAACGTTTTAAGCCGTCGGGGTGCCCCCCCTGCCCCGGTAATATTAGCGTTCACGCATGCCAACACACGCACACAAAAACAGCGGTAACCGCGCGGTTACGGTTAAGTATAATATAATCTGTGTGTGTGTGTGTGTGAGTGTTAAGAGGATTTACAATTCTATTCGTGTGCGCGCGTTAGTCTCAATCTGCCTCTTTCCCTCTCTCTCGCTTTCTTTATATCACATCTGACTTCAGTGGCGGTACTAGATTCCTGGAAGCCCTATGGTTATTAGAACGGAGTTTTTTTTTTTTTTTTTTTTCGTTTTACAAGTCAACATTTCGTCTTTCTCGTGTTACGTCCATAACACGCGTAAATAATACATGCTCTTGCACTTGGATCATATTTATAAACGGTAATTTATAGAAATTACAATCAAGTTGAACAATTTGTTTCACTGCTTTGGTCTCTGGCGCGAAGGTTTTTTTTTTTTTTTTTGTCAATGCCGACATATTTAATTTTTTTTTTTTTTTGCACGTTAGTTTTCAATAGACATCGTGGTCAGACACCACATAGACGCGTTCGAGACGTTCAGTTTCTCAGGTAGCTTTTTATTAACTTCACGCTCTGGCCACGGTTACTGGCAACATGACGAATAAATAAAACGCCTATTATTTTCATAGCTTATATTAATGGAAAATTAAAAACTAAACAAATTCTTTACATAGTCTTTAGATTCATTTTATTAAATCGTTATTTGCATCGTTTCCGGAGTCAAGTCGTCGGAAGGTCTCTTTAATGTCGAGGCCTGTGGGAAATCCTGCTTATAGTCCCACCACTGTCTATACATTTTCACATGAATTTTAACAAAAAAAAAATAAAAATAAAAATTACTGTTGCAGCAGTATCCGATCGCGCGCATATTTACACCGCGAACGATTTATGTACGGGAGGTGGCAAGCAAATCGACCAACACGATTATTTAACGTAATATATTATATAAAAAAAAAAGTGTGGAAAAGTAGGGTATAAAGAGAAATTTAATTGATATCTGTACGCGACGATAAACGATTGCTAACCGAAAACGATTCTGAGCCAAGTTCGATAAATCGTTCTTATGATGATTATAAAAAAGAATTGTTGCATTACGCCCGACCATTGTTCTTCTTCATCAATAAGTACAACTTATGAGTCCTATACCCTAATACCCCGTATCCATAAAATAAAAGAAAAAAAAAAAATTATATTAGATAATAGTTTTGTTTTAATCGTTTGCGGCTTTGGCTATGGTTCCTAAGAGATCGGTACGAGACATATTATAGAAAGGTTCATTTCTTATGCGACGGCAAATTTTATTTTACGTCATTTGGATTTGATAAAAGTTCGATTTTTTGGCGGAACCCCACGGTTGAACTGCGTATGTCCAAATGGGTTTTATTAAAAGTTTATTGGCTTCGTGTTCAAGGATAATTTGGAATTTGTATGACTTTAGCCGTATTTATAGCCCTGAGTGTAATTGTTATTGTGCGACGAACGTGATGTGTCGTATTGGGTTTTTTCAATAAAACATGCTCATAGATATTTTATCGTCGATACGATTAAGGAATAATTTCGGATGATCGGTGTACGTATGCTCGTTCTCGTTTATTTTCATATTCCAGTCGTAATGCCGCGATGGAAAGGAGGTGGGAGTTTCATCGACAATTTAAAATTAAACTATCGTCGAACCGCCGACTAGCTGCTAGTTGAAAAAAAGAAAACGATATCTGTAAAAAGTATCGTATATTATAATAAATGCATGTATTCAATATCGGAAGTGTCTGTTTCGGGCCGTCTATAGAGAGGAACGCGATTGAAACGACTTGAATGCGACGGTTATTTTTTTTTTCCCCTCAGTTTTTTGTGATACATTTCACATTGTAAGTGCGCGCAGTGTGATTGTGTTGTATCTGTGCATTTGATTTCCGATGAAAACCAACAGACGGTTATAATAAAAAAAAAAGCGAAAATCCCGACCCCGCCGAATGAATAATAAACGCGCGTCTGTCAATACTTGCCCGACGATTTTTTTTCCGGTACGTCGAATCGAATTTTATGTTTTTTTTTTTTTCACGCGTAAATATTATACTTGGACGATATTATATATATATAAACGTACGCCCGAGACGACGATGTTTGACAAATATTATACGAAATAATAAATAATCATTAATAATGCGAAGGCAAAAAACAATACGGTTGTGTATATATAAAGCGTCGCCGTTTATATATTGTATTGTTTACCGACGATTTTTGCTTATTTTCAGACGACCCGCGATAAAAATTATTACCGTTTTTTTTTTTTTTTTCAACAGTTTAAGAAGACATTTATTATTCAAAAAAATTATAATATCGCGAGACGCAGAGAAGAAAAAGAAAAGAAAAAAAACAGCGTTAAAAAAACTTCGGCTGGCATTAATATTTTAAGAGGAATTAATACTGTTGACGTAAAATATTATAATACAATAAATACTAATCATATTAAATTAACATTAACGAACGTTATTATTATTATTTTTTTTTTTTATTGAAGAGTTTATTTTTCCGCGGTGTTAACTATATTAATATTGTCTCGATTCAATATCGTCACGATGCGGGCAAGCGGGGTTCATTATGATAATATTTTCCATTAAAAAAAAAAAAAAAAAAAAAAGAAGAAAAAAAAAAAAACACGGCGCGCACGGTCGAAACGTAAAAAGGTAATATAAATAATCGCGCGTATGAATATTTACGAAATACTTTCGAGTAATTTCGGACGAACAAACAAATTCCATTGATGATCTGAAAAATTACACGGTAAAACCGTGCGCGTAAATAATAATAATTATGATAATTCGCGTCGATAACCGCACCACAGTGGTCGCCGGCATCTATAAAAATTGCACTTGGAACGAAACGCGACTATAAGGCGTACGTATATTTATTTATTTATTGCACGGAAAATTGAAAACAGAAATTCCGTTTACAAAGATCGCGCGAAAATATTGTACAACAGTCGTACGTGTACGATTAGAACAATAAGTGAACAATAAGTGTACAATAATATTTTATTTATTTAGCGGAATTAATACGAAACAAATGTTTGTCAATCGATCGGTAATGATGAAATTCTTGTTTTAATAGACGGGTACCACACAGAGAGAAAGAGAAACACAATAAAATAACGAGCAAGTACTTATAGTTACAATAGAATCAATAACGAATACATACGCGTAATAAATATTTAGATTTCATGCATACATGAAATGGTTATTTTTCAATAATTGTATATAGTTTAAGACCTTGAACCGTGTTCTATAATAATAAAAAAAAAAATAAAAAAATTTTAACTACTCTTATACAATTATATACGAGTATACGTAATATCGGTGATGTGTGCTTGTGATTTTGTACTGCGATACGGGCTTTGGGGGGAGGAGGCGATCATTGCCCCATCGCTCAACTCGCCCCCTCGAATGTGCGCCCCTTGGATTGTGTTCCTTTAATCTTTTACGGTGTCACCACTGCAGATGACACCACTGATGATGCCGTCACAAACGACGCGCCCACGGGGTGACAGAATGAAAATAGATTCCGAAATCCGCGTACAGCCCATAGGTAGGCCGGGTTGATATTACTTGAAAAATACTGAGGGAGAAATGATCTGTAGGTTAAGTTTAATTCATCGTCAAATTTTGTTTTTTTTTTTTTTAAACCATTAAGGGTCCTCCTCCTGGTCGTGGCTTTTTACGAATTCTTAACACGTATTATAAATTAACAAGTCCTCACAGTTCTTAACAACCAGTATCGTATTAATATTTTCCAGAGGACAGAGGGGACACGTGACCGTAATCACAAGCGATTTATGTACACACGAATTGTATTTTAGAGGGTACGAAATTCGTCGGTGTACAATACAAATTAATTATCTTTTATCTTGTCTAGATAATTTTTTTTTAATATACTAGTACTACTATGGCCGTTTTCCCTCTGTAAACAACTTTTCTACCGGAAAGCTCGATCCGATAGAAAAACGTTATCGAAAAGAATTTTGGGTCCCATTGGTGCATCGAAGAAGTCGTTAAAACCCCGAGAAAAACGTAGGAAATATCGGAAAATTGACCGCAATAACGGTTTTTTTTTTCTCGATATAGTGTAATTTTGTTCGTTTTATAATTCGGTTAAAATTAAGAGTATAGACCAAGAACGGTAACGTAATATTAGTTTAAATTACAATTGGTAAAATGGATAGTTTTTTTATTGTTTCAACGTATGTATTAACTCGATCGAATAAATAAACGAAGCTAAAACATATTTTTAATTCAATAGTCTATAATTGTAAACGCAATCTATGAAAATAAACGTACAGATAAAAAATATAATAATAATAGCTAATTGTATATTAATTTTTTTTTTTTTATCCAGACGGATAGTGTTGTACTCATGTCATTTATTAAGACATATCGCATACAATTGTCTTTTATGTTTATCCGGAGAAAACGTGCCGAACACCGAATTATTGTCGTCGTTGCTGCGGTCGCCGGGTATATAATATATTGGTCTCGTGCGAATTTTTAAGCCGTTCCTGTAATAATTCGTATCGAGACGATATTAATGGGCGGACCAAAAAAAAATTACCACTACGCACGTCCGTGTCGCAAAACGCGGCTTGTGATGTGCTGGTCATTAAGGGTCTTAAAACTTGTCTGGTCGTTTTAATGAGCTCCCGGCAGAAACGGGCCGTTAAAATAATACTAGAGTAATGTATAACAATATAATGGGCGACGCGAAAATGGGGAGGAGTTTTTTTTTTTTTTTTTTATTCGGGAGTCTCGTAAAAACGAAACACGCGGCTATGAATAAACTAAAAACTTAAAACAAAAAAAAAAGAGCAGAGTAAAATTTAATGGACGCGAAAAAAAAAACAAAAAAAATTCGTGTGACGCAATAAACCGCAGGAGTGCCGAACACACGCCGGCCGTGTCCGCACACATTATTATAGTTTTCCTTTAAAAAGATTCTCGTAAACCCAGCCGGGGACAAATAAAAACCGAATCTGTTCGTAAATTATTTTATTTTTTTACTGCGTGGTTTTTTTTCTTCTTCTAACGCTGCGGCCGAAACATTAAAATATTTCTCGTCGTTTCCGAGTTCGAAGTCCCCGACGTACGCGGCACATAAAACAAATTGCACCGTTATAATATCATTTTTTTTTTCTCCTTTTTTTTTTTTTCTGTGTATTTGTATTTATTTATTTGTCGTAAACACAGGTGGATGCCCCCCCTCTCCCTCCAATAACAAAAAGTCTAGATATATTGCGTACTTATCTTGCTTATATTCGACTCTATCGTCTTTCCGAGTTTTTATCGTTGATAATCGTTTAATTATCGTCAGTAATAGAATGAAAACTATTATTGACATTCGTCATATTTATCATACGGGATCGTCAATACGACCTATTGAACTTCGAAGTTTATTCACCGTAGACCATCTCCAATCGAAAACTCCACAGGAGCATTTTCGCAGCACATGAAATTTTAAAGAAACTTTATAATAGGTCATTTATGAAAATCCCGCGGAGTTTTCCTGATTTTTATCGGAATAATCAAAAAATTGTATATCAACTCGATACGGATTCGTGATATCAGTAAAATATTATGTAATTTCTTACCGAATCAACGTGTCCCGTTATAGTAGAATAGTTAATATTGTAGTTGAAAACGAAAAATTATTTTTCTTTTTTTTTTTTTTTTTAATAATAAATGATAAAGATTCTTAGTTTAACTACGTAAACTATTCTGTACTTTCTTCAGAATGAATTATAATTAAACACAATATTATATTGTCTTACCGTATAATATTATAATATTATTATTTAACGATTGTGTCACTTGTAATCAAAACTTGAAAAATATAATCGTTTTAAATCTAACCTATCCAGAATGCGGATTCGGTATAGCTCAATGAGGAGGTTAGGTTAGAACTATGAACAATATTGGAAAACTCGGACGCTCATACATCACTAATTCCGTTAAATGTATTATACCTCCTCGTGATATAAGATAAATACGCTTGTCGTGTAAAAAAGAACCCATAAAAAGCAGCAAATATTTGGAAAAAAAGTATTGGGAATAGACCTCGGCGCAACAACCGGACGATATCCGTACGAGTTATGAGCTCTCGGCGGGAATTGGAGTTAGTCTTGTTTTAGAATTTTCGTGCAACAAATCGGACAAAACTGAATAAAAATTTATTTATTTTTTATGCAAATCTAATTGTTGCTCCGAGATTTTCAATCGACGGCGGTTAATAAAATGTAATTTTATACCGCATATCCGATTGAAATAACACAATATACAGTAATATATATATATATAAATAAAAAAAATATAGGAATGTTTGACCAAGTTTTGGTTTTAATACGTTAACTTTTTTCACGCAGAACGTACATTATATATGTAAAAAAAAAAAAAAAAAATATATATATATATAAGTATATTATTGGGAAGAATCAAACACGTACACACTGCCTCCCGCCGGCCGGCGCGATGCATCGCGAAGGGGGAAAACATTTCGTTGCCGAGGAAAAGTTTAAGTTTCTAATAAAAAAAAAAAAAAAAAAAAAATAATAATAATAATAATAATAAAAAAAAGGAGAGAAGAAACGCAATAGTATTCAGAATTTCATGAATGCATCTCGCGAAGTCGTAACGCAACACACACACACACGCGAGCAGGCAGCTGTTCCGCTTTCGGTGAATATAACTTTTATTGTTACTTTAAATATAATACTGTATACATGTTCCCCTTTAACATTGATTTCCGTTCGAATTCAAGAGCACGAATTTACTTTACTTATACTTTATAGTTTATATATATATATATAAAAACCATTTCAAAAATGTTTTTTTTTTTTTCTTTTTATTATTCGATCCCGTCGCATTATACGGATACGACAACAGCGACTACAATATAATTATATTATTTCGTTTGTCGGAACAGCTGCATTTGCGTTGCCGGCGTAGTTATTCGTACGATTTTATATAAGGCCATCCGAACAGTTCCCGTTTGAAATATTGAACGGTTCGAGTGGGGGGGGAGGGGAAAGAAGAAAATAAAGGGAAAATAAAAAAACGACTAAAACATAAGTACACTGTAACTATCTCAAGGAAAACAATATTCTAATTAGGATTTACGTGAACGGGACAGCACAAAGATGACGATGCTATTGTATTGGAAAGACATATCTATGGTATAGGTACTTTTATATAGATAAAAGATAAATGGCTTATCCGAGATAGATCAAGTAAGATCCAACATATTAAGAATTGAATATAATTCGTGAAAATACAACTTTATGAAGGTATTCGGTATTTCAGATTAAAAATAATATACACTAGTATAGGAGGTCTGCATAAATCATCTATTTTTTTTTTTTTTTTTTTAATATAGAAAAATAATTTTTACAGTAGGTATACGCAAAATAAAATGTGACATATTTTTGAATTATCAAAGTCCGATGAAAAAAATAAAAAAATAAAACCTTTTGAGAAATGATGATACGATACATATGTATACATATTGTACCTAAAATGAATTAAAAAGATAAACACGGGGCGTTGTATTGTGGTTTGTTGATGGTTTTTATTTTTTTTTTTTTTAAGGAAAATTGTCGAGAACCTCGGAAAAAATGTTCGCGTCGTGTTAGGTACGGTGTGACAAATATCTGAGCATTTTTAGTAATCGAATTTCAAAATAAATGTACCGGCGGTGTCGGTTTGCACCGCATATAAAGCCCGGAGAGATTGAACCGATTCGGCAATATTCGTCAACACCGGTGGGGGGGGGGGTGTTGGATTAAAAATATGACTGTTAGGTTTACTTAGGGTTTACATAGTGATGAAATTTCAACTAAGTTTCAGGGAAATCGTATAAAAAAACCAAAAAAAAAAACTGGTTATTTTTGTTCCGGATTTAAATTCGCATTGTCGCCATTTAATAAATATTTTGACCGAGAACCACGGATTCGAAACGGGAATTGTATTTGGATTCCATTGTGCGCGTCGCCCAGTTACGTGCGATAAATGATATCGTGTAGGTGAACTACGGCGGCGGCGGCGCGGACGGCCGGCAACACAATTTGCACGGGAACGCGCGGCGCCCGGTGAATTTGCTGCCGTTCGGCGAAACGCGTGCGAAATTCCCGACCGACGTGATCCGGTCGCCCGGACGTGGGTGCCGGTGGCGGTGTGTGTAAAAATTTGAATACGAGACGGCGGCGACCCGCCCGCCCGCCCGTCACTCTTACTGCGCCGGCCGGCCAATCAAAAGCCGTGAAATCGTTCGGCCGGGGGGGGGGGGGGGGGCTCACCGCCGCGCGGGTGACCGGCGTTTCCGGTTGCGGCCCATCACGTACAGTGTGTTTCGAATTGATTCGTCCGATTCCAGTAGACTATATAAATATTGTTCCTGCGGTGGTGGCCCGTCGTATACGCAGCGCCGACCGTCCGGAATGGTAAGGCTAATCGCGGGTGAGAGTGTTCGTCGATTACCGCGACAGGTGGCGATTTATCGTCCGGATAAAGCCGAGCGACGTGATTATTGTTAGTTGTCACCGGAATGTCGCGAGAAGCGACAAAATGCGTTCCGCGTGCTCCGCATCGAAGAAAAGCGCGGATCTGTTGGGGCACCGTGGTTTCCGACGAAAGTTTCAACATTGAACCCTCGGACGGCCCATAAGTATTCGAAGACCGCGTAAAACCGTTTGCTTAAGGTTAGGCTTCCTAGAAAAGCGGTGCCGTTATCTAGCTGCCGTCATTTTACGGTTGTAAATAACGGCCGTCTTTACGGTGACCAAGCTGTGGTTCCCTAGGAAGTAGTTTGATGTCTTACCCCACAACCCCGATTTTGTTCATTATCATATGAAAGTAATTTTAGTGAAGTTTGGCAATGTATAATTACATCGTCCCTTCAGGTGCCCCCGGGGTGGGGGGGGGGTTAAATTGGACAAAGATGGTAGTTTTTCGGGTTTTTTAATTGTATTTAAATACTTATAGAACTTACGAAAAATTCTATTTCACATTTAATATAGAAATTATTGTTGTCTATAAAAAAAATGTTAGGACAGCCATATATCGTAAGTCCATTATTTTCCGAGTTATTTCAATTAATTACGAAATATTTCATTCTGTTTTACAAATTACGAATACTAAAGACCAAAGGACCCGTGTGCAAGTTTGGTTAGGTATGACTAAAGCGAAATGCTGCGTAGGTAAAGTTTTCATTTCATTACGGTTATCGGTGGCGTAGCGTGCGCGTAAGCACTGTGTCGTAAGATCCGCGCCTGCCCGTTAAATTAACGGAAAAAAAAAAAAAAAAAAAAAAAATCGATCAACCGAGAGATTTACAATACATTATAAACGATTATTCATTTTTCTTTGGCATACAATTTAATTCGTAACGATTGTCGTCGGTGTCGTCGTCACGCTGTCACGACTGTTTTTTTTTTTTTTTTTATGAAAATATCTGTCGAATAGTTGATTGGCAATATGATATAACGTACTTTAGAAAAATAAAACCTTTTATTAATATTATTTGATTATCTTGTTGTATACGGTTTAATAAAAAGTTAATTCACAAGAAATGTAGATTAGGCTTCCTAGAAAAGCGGTGCCGTTATCTGGCGGCCGTCATTACGGTGACCAAGCTGTTACGGTTTCCTAGGAAGTAGTGCGACCGTGTTCAATCGTAGTCGCTCGGTTACTCACTCGAGCGTAGTGCGCTGGTGAAAAACGGACGATTTGGACATAGCATTATTAGTGTGTTTGGATGACGAAAAAAAAATCGTTTGGATGAGAGTGTTCAAAAATCGCGATACAAAGGGTGCATTTCAAATTTTAGTGCGTCGCGCTATCTGCAGTTGTAATGACGGAATATTTAGGCAATACTTTCGCTTGACACCAGTGTTGTAAACGCTCCCAAACGAAGCGGATCATTGTATTTTGACTATTCAATCGTTTTGCTAGCAGTCGTTGGTTAGTGACGTTTCCACTCATTGTATTATTTAAACATGCACACCGCTACACGCGAAAAAAAACGTCCGACTACTGTTTGTCACCGCTATGACGGCCGTCGTGCAACTCGACAGCACCGCTATTTGACGGTACGGTGACACTCGACGTTCTCTAGGATACCTACTCCGGTGTAATTTATAGACGTCGCCCAACGCTACATGACGGCCGCTAGATAACGGCACCGCTTTTCTAGGAGACCATAGCTTTAGATAAAGGGCGTTGACCGTCATGTCGACACCGCCGAGAATCCCGAATGGAAACGTTGTACGAATTCGACAAAGTTCCGTAAGAAGTCCGCAGAAGTCAGTTTGTCGCTGCGTCCAGAGTACTCGCTATTCACACAGACAACGCGGTTTGCCGTGTTTCGCGGAGACGTCCTTAAATCGCGTGACTTTTTTTTTTTCCCCTTTGCGGTTACACAAAAAGCGAAGTTCACCATGTACCTTCCCATCCGAAAGATCTCGATGGATCGAACACAGTCGCGTTACCGGCGCCATCAACATGATCACAGTCGGGTTTACGAGGAATTCGAATATCGCTTAGACGCGTGTCGCGCAAGCGAGGGAGGTACAAATTGAACATTTCTAAATGCTTTAGCTAAACATCAATGTAATCGACTAACGTGTAAAACCTATCGTCAACTACGCTGTTGAAATTTTACAATAAATATAATTTTTTGTGAAAAACGGACGAACCGTTATGAAACACACCGTATTGGCTAATATGGCCCGGGTACCGGGGTGGGTGCGTCGCGAGGATTCGTCGCTCTTGGAAATCTCGTGAACGACCGACGTCCTCGTGACGCCCTACACCCTGTACCTTATATATTTATATTTATATTTACTTAGAGGCACACTGAGAAAACGGTGACGCGGGGGGGGGGGGTATTAACGGGTGACCCGTACCACGTGCAGCGTCGTCGTCGTCGTCTTCGAGTGTGCGAGCACGTGGCCGATTTACGAGGTCGCCCGGGCGCACGCGCGACGCGCCGAAAAACGTGCCCCGTCCCCGTCCCCGTCCCCGACAGCGGGTCACGCCAACGGGGCCGACAGACCTCCCCTTGCTTGACTACGGGGGCGTGTTTGCCCCCCCATCCCCCGGCCGGCCATGCGCTCTGCTGTGCCGCGGCTGCCCCCTTACCGATCCGCGACTCCCCGCGGCTCCCACGACGACCACGACGACGACGACGACGAAGACGCCGCTGCACGGAAACCCGTCGGAGAGGTTAGCGCGCGCCACCAGTTTACCGGCGGTTGGAATTTTTAAAATACGCAATTTCCCGTTTCGCCAATCCAGAAACCAATCGATTGCCGCGCTCGTTAGGTACGCTACACACGTGATAAATTAATTTCGTGGCCGAAGCAAGCCTTCCGAAAACCGTCTCCCATTTCCTAAGACATTCGCGAGTTCATTTTTTTTATTTGAACCGTTTAAATCGACTATATCGGGTTTCCGTTTGTTTGACAACTATTTTAACGGGATTGTTGTTTTTTTATTAATTTACGGGAAATTAATCGTATTCGATTTTCGATTTATGAAGCTGAGTTAATTTATTTTCTATTCAATGTTATTTTATACAATTACATTTCAATTGATTTCGTTTTCATTGTTTGGTAAAACCGATTACGTGAATTGTTTAAAGTTATCAAATAACTTATTGGGAATGAAATTGTTAAGAATCGGTCTTGGCCTCATGATTTGGGGGTCCGCGGCACAATAATTTACAACGGCGCCCCTTTACAAAAACATGTAATTTTTATTATTAATTTCTATAAACACAAAACAACAAGTACACATGTTAAATATTATTAAATAATTAATAAAATTCACTTATAATACATTAGAGTTTAGACCAATAACGTAATTATAAATTTTAATATTTGGAATTTAAATTGCATGTGCAACGAAAATTTGTCTAGTGAACCACGTAATTTATTAACTTCGGCAAGTCGATTTTTCTTAGCTTTCTTAGCTTCTATTTTTTTTTGTCTTTAATCCATAGGTCATGATCACTCGGGGTCAATTAAATTAATTTCCATATGATTTAGCTCAGTCTCTCCTTATCCGGGAGGTCAAACACAATCTTTCTTCATTTTAGCTCCACTCTCATATTTTCTTTGAGACGTTTCAATAATTGTACAGCGTATCAAGTATAACGTAGATAATACAAAAAAATAATTTAAATAATACAAGACAAATTACCAAGATGATACGATCGAAGGAAATTGGTCTAAATAGCTACGGTGCGTATGTGTCGGACAAAGAAAATCCATCAAATCCGCTATTAATCATCATTACTCATCAATTTCAATTTTTCTTTCACCTAAATTAATATAAAATATCGTTATGCGATAAATATAAATTTTTTCCCGCTATACAAATTTATATTGGTAGTTACAATCATTTAATTAAACGGTTACATTTTGAATCGAAACGTTTTTCGATTTTATTTTTTCTTGAAACTACTCTGTGTAAAACGTCGGTTGATAGACCAATTCATGTAAAATTCCACCGTGTTCGCGAGCGACGCGATTAATTTTCTACGGTTAATCGGCCGATATCCACAGCTACAGTTTTCGAACGTTACACGTTATAAATCGTATTATACAGGGTGCGCCAGAAAAACCTCACCGATTTATGAAACATAAATACCAAACCCAGTCAAAATATCAACAAGTATGTTTTATTTATAAATCGTACAAATAATGCCATTTTTTTTTAAAACTATTTTTGAAAATTATATCGCTTAAGTGGCGGCCCTCGTTTTCAATACACTGGTTGAGCCTTTTTCGGTAGTTATCTATGACTCTACGGGTCATTTCTGGCGGTATGGCAGCGACTTCCTGAGTTGTTAACTCCTGCAGGGCTTCCACAGTTTGGGGACGATGTTGGTACACTTGGCTTTTGTGTTAGCCCCAAAGGAAAAATTCGCATGGGCTCAAATTTGGTGAACGCCACCCAATGTCACCTCGTAAAGAGACAATATGCCCGGGAAACGTTTCTCGCAAAATGCTGAGTGACCGATGAGCTGTGTGCGCGTTTGCACCATCTTGTTAAAATCACACATTATTTTGTCCACACTCATTAAAAAAAAATCGTTCAATTTCGGCCGAAGAAAGTTTTCAAACATCACACAATAACGATTAGAGGTGATCGTTGCCGTAACGCCGTCTTTTTCAGAGAAGTACAAATTTTCCAGTCCTGTTATACGGTCTTAGGTCGACCAGTGGGCTTTGTTTTTAGCGCTAAACCTATTTGTCTAAAATTTGAAACCCGATTTTGAATAGTTTTTGCGGTCGGGGACGGGATCATGTCGACCAAGCGCGAACCGAACACGAACCGCACGCTGGGTCGATATGATGAGTTTTCAATAAATTCCTCGGCACAACACACGCACGATGTTCTCCGCACGACCAAGTCATGATATGCACTGATAATGGCATAAACGTGGATTTTTTTCGAAGTAAATTCCATTAGTTTATCTCGATCCGAACCGAGATTACAACTAGGGATCAAACTAGGGAGTTATCTGCGACGCACCCTGTAATATAACCGGAAGCGCGAGCGGTGTACGCTCATAATGTTCTCAGAGATAAATGGCCATAGCCATTTGTATTATTATTCAGACAGGCCTCGGGCTGCCCAATGACGGGACGCGACAAAACAATTGGATCAAATCGCGACGCATCCGTCCGTTGGCCTGGCAACTGGTTCCGAATATCCGTCGGGCCTGGTCCAAGGGGAAATATGGACACGATATTATTGCACGTGCCGGTGGTACTCTTAAGGGATGCGGTCGCACGCCCGCCCGAACGAACGATGCCCCGTTATAATAAGATATACGAATAATAAATACGGAACCGCCATAATAATACAAATAGTCCGCGTCGTGTAGGTCGGTCGGCGCCTACTTAATTCGGACCTAAAACGCGCCGAACACGTGCCTTCGATCCATTTTTTTCATATTTTTTTTTTTCTTTCTTTCTTTTTCTCCTTACTATTATTCGCCGACTCGCTCGACAATCCGCTCACGTAGCCCGATACGTCGTACAAGTGTAATTCTGCGTATTCTTCGCCGAAACTCCGACGACATTGACCCATTACGCGGGTTACTGTACGGATACCCGGTGCCGGTACCGGAAACGAGCCGAAGACTATACAATAATAGTAACGATCCCTCTCAGCCCTCGTCAAACGATAGTTAACATGAATTGTTTATACGGGGGGGGGGGGTTGCAATATTTGTTGCTCGCCCGCCGGCCCCGTCGTATCCGCACGTATAATAATAAAAACGGCGACGATCCGATTTCGAGACAGACGTGCCGGACGCGGGAATCGTCGGCGATAACGCGACGTTTTTTTTTTTTTTTTTTGAAAAAATACAAATACCATCGTGTCGTCAAATACCGCGTGAATAATAATATATATTCGTACCTATCGATATGCGTGGAAAATCACCAGCAATCGTATCCGCGTATAGGCTCGGCGAGGGTGTGACCGACGGTGGGGGCCACTTGCCCGCCCTCCCTGTGACTAAAATTGCATTCCACAAACGATTGGCATTGTTATCATTTTCTATACTTATAATATAAATAAAAGTATTAAAAAAAAAAAAAAAATGCTTATTAATTTGCCCCTCCCCCCCCTGCCACCGATTGAAAACCCAGTTACGGCCGTGTATCCACGTGGACATCATATATGCTCTAAAAAAAACCGTGTAAAGAATGTGCAGGTGTCGCAGGATAATACTAATGGTATGTTGACTGAAGTACTGAAAACATATCATGTTTATAAATGTTTGTAATTTGTATTTTTTAAACGTACGAATTACATTTGTTCAGGTTATATTATTTGAGTGCCAATGCGACGTCAATAAAGCGACTAAATCAAAACAATCTTTTGCCGAATTAAACAAAAAAACTAATAATAAAAAAATAATTGAAATTTGAAAATTTTGATTGAAATGATGAAAACATGAAAATGCTTGAAATGCATTTAAAATAATTTGTTAAACAGATATAGTTTGATTATTATTTATATTATTTATCTATATATTTTTAGTGTTGATTTGTAAGTACAATAAAATTACGAGGTACAATTTTACTTGATGTTATCCTTTATCGTGTCTGATGTAAAAGTTTATATATTAATACGGTGTATTATTTATTTTTAATTAAAATATAATAAATATTTATTTGTAAATAAATAATAAATATATCGTATTTATTACAGATGTTTGAAGTGTCCCTAATAAGCGATTAACTGTTTCATGAAACTAAGTTCACTTATGTTTTTACAGATTGGGTATTTCTTATATGAAAAAAAAAAAAAAAAAACAAAAAAAATGTACCGAGTGAGAAGCTTTTAACGATTTTGGATGGGGCCCAATGTTCCCAAATCGCTGACTGGACCTTTTCGAGCCATTTTTTTTTTCCCGTGACGCGATAACATACGATCGCTATTGTGAGCCCGCGTGACGTGACAATAGTCTGTTTCCGGCATCGGTGTCGCCGGGGCGACCGAGACTTTACAGTTCGTATTTGAATACTATACAAATACAATTTGTTCATCGTCGGCTGCACAATCTGCGTATTATTATACGCAGATATAAAAAATATATATATATATACGAAGTGCGACAATAAAATAACGAGACTTTTTGAATAAAAGTTGTTTATTTTAAAAATGTTATAATTTAATGATTATCACCTTCAACGTACCTTCCCTCAGCATCAATACACTGTTGCATACGTCGCTGCCATTCTTGAAAACAGTGTTGCCAATTGCTTTCATTCAGCCCTTTTAGAAGTTCTGCCCTTTTCATTTTTACGTCATCAACTGTTTGAAAATGGGAAAAGAAATAAGAAGAAGTCACAAGGAGCAAGGTCTGGCGAGTACGGGGGATGTTGAAGTACAGAAATTTTTTTTTCAGTTAAAAAACGTTGAATTGAAAATGCACTGTGAGCTGGAGCATTGTCTTGGTGAAGAACCCAGCCATTTTTCCATAGATCTGGTCGCTTCTTTCTGACACGTTCTCTTAATTTAATTAATACCTCTTTATAATAATATTGATTAATTAATTTTGTCGATTTGTTCAACGTTTTCGTTTGTTGAAGACGTGGTAGGACGTCCAGAACGATCATCGTCTTCGACGTCCTCCCTTCCACTACAAAACCGTTTGTGCCATTCAAAAACACGAGCTCTTGATAAACATTCTTCACCATAAACTTCACATAACATACGAAACGATTCCGCGGCAGTTTTTTTTAATTTAACAAGAAATTTAATGTTAACACATGTTGTTCGATTTTTATATCTAACATTTTTCGGCAGTATAGTCGAACTCGCACTAATAACAAGGCTACTAACGTATAAGAAAATGAACCGATGCCATCAGTGTTCATAGTACTTTTAGATAAGTGTTTTCTAATCATATTTCAATAATCGTTTTATAGATAACGTTAATAGTTTAGGTTTTATTCAAAAAGTCTTGTTATTTTATTGTCGCACCTCGTATATGTACCTCGTATATATAGTAATACTTCCATATAACGAAGTCTCACGGGGAACAAAACAAATTCGTAATACAGAGAAATTTGTTAAATAGAATTACACGTTTTTTTTTCTTCATATATATCAACTTTTAATTCCATGTTTTATATTAAAAATAAACATAAAATATTATATTATACCTACATATATATTATTATTTTTTAATCTTAATTTAAAAGAAATAATTTAATAATAAATAAGTTGTTTATTATTTTTTATAAACTGTACTGTTTTCGTAGTATATTCGATTTCATTGATTTAAAAAAAAATTTCATCCGAAACATTTGCTTGTTGTCTAAAACCATTTCTCACAACAGAAAAGGCGTTTAGTATCTCTTTTTCTGTGAGTTTAGGCAATTCTTCTGCATGATCTCCTTCGATTTCATCATCTTCTTCTTCTTCATTTTCACCAGAATTTTTTTATTTTTTTTTTAACCTCTTCCACAATACTATCGTCGGTAGGTGGTTATACACAAACAGCAATATCTTCATCGATATTCAAATAATCTTGTAAAGTAACGCCATAGTCATAGTCAACTAACTCCCATTCTTGTTGTAAATCTGGAACCTTTCAATCTCAGTTTCAATAATTCCATATGTTAAATCCAGCTTTGGAGAAACATTTTTCTATAGTTTCGGACGTCCAAGCTGTCGATACCTCAGAAATACAATCCCGTAGAGTAATTGATTTTTTCTGTTCATGATTTGATTTAATTTTGTTCGGCAGTGGCGGCGCGTTAGGGTAGACAATGAGACATTGTCTCATTGTCTACCCAAAAATATCAAACAATTTAATTTTAAAAATTAGTCGTTTATTATAATATGATACCTACTGCATACTACCTATATAAGTATTTTATTTTAGTTCTTCATAATTTTATAAATAAAATGTTATTTACACTGATTCGTCTCTACAGTGCTGTGTGAGTAACGAGTATGACTAAATATATATATAGTATAATTTTATTTATATCTTATCGGTAATACCTCCGTAATCGCTCCGTTGTCGCCGTCAAATCGGTCGAGACATATTGAATTGTGTCTCACTATTGATGACGGGCGTATGACATGGTAAACGGGGGACGTAGTGGGGTATTACCAAAATTATACCTATGGAAGAGACATGTCTCAACGTAATATTTTAATAATTTAATTGCATTCCGACTGTGGCTATTAACGCACGTGTTTAATGTTGATATTTTTTTTCTTAATGAAGTGATATTATGTTCAAATAAATATTAGATTTAAAGATTTTGAAAAACTAGAATTTGTTGAAATAATAAATGAAAAAATGTTTCCATCATATAAAGTTCATTTTCCAGAAGAAAAATTAAGACAACTTTTTAACTACTATCCAGATATTTTTGATAATGATCGTCTAAAAAATGAGCTTTACATAATATATGCAGATTCATTGAAATACTTCGCTCCTTTGGAATTTATTGATTATATATTTAAAAGTAAGAACATAAAACATTTCTTAAATATTTTTACTAATTTTTCAAATGAATTATAATTATAATAATTATAAATATTATTTTAGATGAGCTTCAAGAAGTATATCAAGAAGTCACGAAACTTATTCAATTAGTATTAACTATTCCTGCAACAACAGCCTCAAGTGAAAGATCCATGAGGACTTTAAAACGTATCAAATCCTTTTTAAGAAATTCAATGACAAATGATAGGCTTTCATCTTTGTCTACTTTAGCTATCGAAAAAAAAAATGTTAGGTGAATTATCAAAAGATCCTACATTTATAAACAATGTAATAGATGTGTTCGCAACAAAACAAAATCGGCGAATCGATTTAAATTATATTCAAATATAGTTATTTTATGTAATTTACCTACTTTTTTTATGATGATCTAATTTTTAAATAAATTGTATATAACACTATATCTTTGGTTGTCTTGTTGTCTATCCTAAAAAATTGTTCACGCGCCGCCACTGTTGTTCGGGATACGTTTTCGATAACAATATTTAATATTCAATAGTGACAAAGTTTACAAAAACAGGATTGTTATCGAACAGTTTATTCGTTATACAGAGATAAATTTACACATGATTAACAATGGAGGTCACGGTTCTCAAAAATACAGAAAATTTCGTTAAATGGAAGTTCGTCGTATAGAAGTTTTACTGTATTTAATATTATATTAAACACCGCGTTCGGGGTAATTAAGAACTTACTCTGGAAACGTTATGGTATACGATTTCGATGTAATACAGACATCAAAATCAATATAACATTCGAATATTACCCGGACGTGGCCCAACCCGTGTATTTCCGCCTACTGTAATATTTATCCGTTTCGAATTGCGCAGCGTTTGCTTATTTAGACGGGATCGATTTCGTTTAATATATACGAGTCGCCCGATGTTTGTTGCAGCAGCCGTGCAGTGTAACTCGTCCGCGGAAATAGAAAATAAATTATATATGTGGAAAGAGGAGAGAAATAATATACCGACTGGCAGCTGTAGCGCAAAAAAAAAAAAAAAAAAAAAAAAAAAAAAAAAAAAAAAAAAAAAAAAAAACAAAAGGAAAAAACTAACCGGCGGTGCAGGTGGTTATCCGCCGATACCCATCACCTATAAAGACCGTTGGACGCGTCCTGCGATGCGACCTCGTATCGGACACGAGTAGATCAATTTTTAAACACTTGGAATGCACTTTCCTTGTACAGTACAGCAATAGTTTATTACAAAACTGTTTTATCGTGTCATACACGATTCCATTACACGCGGGTACGTTAATCCGAAATATGCGAGTGTGTAACCGTATCTAATAGATTGTATAGCCGTTGATTAAATATATACCGTGAACATTTGAAAATACTTTATTTTTTTTTTTTTGTAAACTTTCAAAGGTATGGCCGCGGAAAACAAAAAAATAAATAAAAAGTTTTTTTTTTTTTTTTTTGAAACACCCGACTACCATTCGGTACAGCCGAGCATTTCCTTATCAGTTTCCATTCTAATTTAATATCTATTCTGTGATAACGACACAACGTCCCGGAGAGCCGGGAACACTAGCGAACCTATTGGCGGCACGGCATTACTAGATTCTGGTGCCCACTTCACCGTACGACGCGTCAACAGACTTTGGACAATTTTTCACTTGGTTATAACCCGGAATCCGTCAAAATCGGTTTCCACAAACCCGTTTCGTTACAACTGGTTTCGACTAGATACAACTAGAGTTAACCTGGACCCTCGGGGTTTTTTGTTGATTTACTTTCAATTTATTGTATTTTTAATGTTATTTGTTTAAAGATGCAATGATCTATTTTTCGTATGACGTTTTCACAAAATTACTGAGCTGTTGCCTCAAGTCTGTATGGTTCTACGACCAAACGCAGCTCTTCTCTGGTCAAATGTTCAATATTTTGTTTTCCATCCTAAACACGGATCTGAAATTGTATCGACAAAAACGGGGGAAACACAGTTTATCACTTGTCGTGATAAATTTATTTTATGATGTTTTGGCATTGAACACCAATAACGGTACTCGGCCGAATTCTATTTACTTCTATTTTCCCTGTACTGTTCAAACACAGTAGTAATCGATAAATTAACGTTTCCAATAACAATAATTATTATACAATATTGTGTAAAAGCAGACTAGACCGGACGTCTATTGTTCCCGGACATATTGAACGGGGAAAAAAAAAAAAAAAAAAATGTTACGGACTAGTATTTCTAATAAACGGGGATCGCGTGGAAAACGGACAGGCGATTTTGTTTTGTTCGGTTTTTTTTTTTTTTGTTAAAAAATATAAAAAAAAAAAAAAAATGTACTCGGACGCGGAATTCGATCAGAAGTGAGAGACGATTGTAAAAAGGTGGGCGGGGGGGGTCTCGCTCACTCTCTCTCGCTCTTTCTCTGTAACAATGCCGAGCAAATGACTCGTAAAATTATCGGACGCGGCGGTAAATTGACGTATAGGACCCGTCTCCCCGGGGCGGCCGGCCGATAATTTGCGATTTACCGACCGCGGGCCGCGCGCACGTGGACAAGGGATTGAACGGCCCGCGATTACACTCCCCGCCGTGCCACGAGCACGCCCCCGGACACGGGAAAAATGTACCGCACGTCGAGGCGTACCCTGTGTGTGTATATATATATATATAGTATGTGCATAAAATAACGATTTACCGCTCGGCCTGCGCAATGGTCATTATTATATTATACAGTTACCACCACCCCGCAGGTGCCTATAACGCGACGGAAATACTATAATATATTACGGTATAATAATAAATACGATTTCGATCAAAACGACGGGACGCGTAATATGATATCGGCAAAAAAGTAAAAAGTAAAAAAAAACGTCTGGGAAAAAAATATCCATATAGATAATAACGAAACGGACTTGTAGCTACTTTATCGCACGGTCAGTTTTAACAGTTTGTACGGTGGTTTTTTTTGTTTCGTTTTCGATATGTTCGTACCAGAAACACCAATAACCCTGCATCCGACTCCTCTCTAGGGGGGTTCCCCATTCCCTACCCGTTTGTCGATCCTATGTCAAATCGGACCGGTAGTTCGTGAGATTATCTCGGTGCATAACGATAATCTCACCGCGTTATATTGTCCGGGGGTAAGACTGTACCGACAATAAATATAATACATTAATACAACAAACGGATAATGATTTTTTTATTGTACGTGGATGTTGTTAATACTATTTTATATAAACGTATTTGCCCGTCGGTTTCTTTATAACGGGTATATCCTTATTGAACGACTCCCGTTCGCCTCTAGTCTGCACATAGACGTGTATATCGATGTGTTCAATAAAATGTCAGCATCGAATATCTCCACGTCAGTCGTCAGTAGCCCCCCCCCCCCAACACACACACACACACACACCAGAAATGAGAAAATACAACTTTATTTAAAATTGGACTATAGTTTTTAAATCAGGAAATCATTTATTAATAGGGTCAACTGGTTAAAACTCATTATTATGAAATATATTTAATACACAATATGTTGCTACCACCTGTATGATTTCGAAAAAAAAAATAAATAAATTCCCCATTAATATTTATTCAAGTCAGTAGTCATTAGTTATTAATAGTAATTTATTACCAGGGCTACGAATTTAATTCGCTTAAAAAAAACTATAAAAAATGCCCTTGAAATCTGTAAATACGTGCGAAAAATTGAAAAATGTAAATTAAAATTATTTCGTTAGTAATATAATCATTGCAAACCTAGTTTTAATCGCGAGTCTATCAATTTTGAATATAGTATTGTAAATATAATCCTACCAACCCGGCATGATTATCAAGGGGTGGAGTGGGATGGTGGTAAGTTTAGACAGACACTTTAATTTTATGTATCAATGCATGTATATGATAATATGTAATATTATTGGTGGTGTGAAGAACAGTGGGAGGCGGAGATTTAATGTAAATTTACGTTACTGCCGCGGTTGAATGCAAATTAATTTACTATAAATTAACGAAGATCGCCGCCACAAACGAACGAATGGAAACTCAAACCAAACCGATTTAACTAACCCTAACAAGACAAAAATCCACTATTTCGTTATTAAATTATCGCCGAGTCGTATAATACGACGGAATATTAAGAAAGTCGCGGGGCGAATTTATACGTTGTACGAATAATAATTATCTTAAGATTTAAATTGGTACTAGTTTTAACCGAGTTAAAAAAAAAAAAAAAAAAAAAAATTGATTGCGGGGAACAAGTTTTGTGCCGACTAAAATAAACGTCAGAATTAGTAGACAACAGTGTAATCGTATTTTTTAGAGTCGCTGCATAATATCTCGATTAGGATTTAAACAATACAAATAATTTTAAGTAATTATTGATACAAAAAAGAAACTTAATTGTTTTAACATTAATACTCAATAAAATAAATATATGTAAAATATATATATATGAAATATACAAATGCAAACAAAAAAAAAAAAAACTTAGCCCAATAGTTTGTGAGTTTGGTTGTACATTTTCGACTATCGGTTGTATTATTACGACATTTTGAGTTTGCAGGCAACCGGATAAATTAAATAAATACTCGTTTTTCGCATACATATATTAACAAATCATATATTTATATTATGTCATATTCCGTTTAACAAAACACCAGTTCTTTCCTGCAAACAAGGCCTTTATCATTTAAAGGCTTCACTACCTTTTTTTAAAATATCACTTTGGTAGTTGATTGCACGAGTTTCGACTCCCTGTTCACAGAAATGCAGCCGAGTAACGTCCTCGAATGACACTCCCCACCAAAACATCACTGAACCTAGATAATTTACTCTTTGAATTTTTTCAGCAGCTTTCCGAGAACTATGAACGTAAACGCTATCATTTTGATGGATGAATTTTTCTTCTACAGTAAAAATGTTTTCATCGGCAAAGAGGATTTGTCGACGGCCATTTTTCGCGTACTGCTGAAGTAACATTTTCGTACTGGCCACTCTAATTTGACGTGTCAACTTCTGACCGGTGCTTTTCGGCCAAATTCTTTTTTTAATTATGCGTGACGTGGTTTTTGGTTGGATTTTTTATTTCTCATGCCATGATTATTTACTTGCGGAGTGGATTTTTGCGAATTCTCTGCGCGGCTGCTTTGACTGCTGCGTGTTTCGCGTGGACGTCTACGTCTAGATCTGTCATCTACAGTATTCATCTCATTGGACCTTTTAATGGTCCGACAAACGAATTTCTGCGTTATTCTCAGCGTTTTTAATAAGTCAAAAATCTCTAATGGAGAATTTTTATTGCACATAAATAAAGCGATCACAATTACCTTCAATACCCTTTTCCGTGTTTACCGGGTGACTATAATAACTCGCACTGAACAGAAACCGTAGCTACGGCCATTAGTTAAAAAATTATATTTGAAAAGCGTAATCGTAAAATCGTATGTATAGAACAATTGAAAAATACGTACAGAACACATGGCACGACTAGGTAAACACAAAATTTCGAACGGAGAACGTATAATTTAATGAACTTAATCGATCCGAAACGGATAGGTCGGTGATAACCGGCCGGCACCCGGGTAGAAATCGTATGGGTGGTGTGCCATCGACTCGGGGGAATACTACTGCTGCGTTGTGGTGGTTTGTAGACCGCATTGGCGTATTTGTGCGTAATTTGTCGCATGCGTAAATGCAATATTCACATGCGGGTTGCAACATTGTATGGCAATACAATCGATTTTTGTATGATTTTTAAACACGAAACGGGTGACAAATAAAGATATTCGGTGTTATTCGTTTGTACGGGGTGCGGCAAAGCCGACTGACGAGTTTCAATGGGCTATAAATAACGAACAACAAAACTTAGAGAAAAGAGTTTTTATTTTATTTAAGTCGTTAATCAATCCCATTTTTAAAAATTATTTTTTGAAAATCATATCTCCAAGTTGGCGGCCGTCAGCGCTGATACACTGTTGTAGACGATCCAGTGACGGTCCTGTTCTCGTCCTGAAAAAAGTAGGTACCGATCACCCCAAATTGGGACACAGCACACCACACTGTCACTTTAGGAGAGTGGAGTGGTCTTTCACGGAGCTGCCGTGGGTTATTTGTAGCCCGGTATCGAAAATTGTGTTTATTTACAGTTTCAGAAAGATGAAAATGGGCCTCATCGCTACAGAAAAAAGTTGATATCCGAGGAATTTGCAGAAGAATTTGCTGACAGAGATTTTTACGGTTGCCGTAGTCAGTAGCATTTAACTCTTGGACAAGCATTCGTTTATAAGGATGGAATGATAAATCTTTGTGAACAAAGACCTCCTCAAAGACCGGTCTGAGATTCCCAAAGCTACAGCGTGTTTCGGGGCTGAGCGTCTTGGTGACTGCTCGATTGACTCTCTAACCAACTGCACATTTTCGGGGGTTCTTACCGTTCTGGGTGCTCCGTGTCCAAGTCTACCCAGGGTACTTCCAGTTTCTTCCACATGCCGTATCCACAATTTGATAGTGTTAGCAGAAGGAACAGATTCGGCACGTGGAATGCCGAAGTGTATACGGAAAGCCCTTTGTGTAGCGATCACACCTGTCCAGCCCATGATTACGAATAAAAATTCAAAATATACCACTTATTAAGGCCTGCTCTTATCTTATCACAGGCTAACGACCTCATTAAACTCGTCAGTCGGCTCTGCCGCACCCTGTATATCCGTTGGAAGCAATACCCCCTAGACGTTATTGGGCATAATATTCGGTATTGACGGGCAGGGAACGATTGGCCTGGCGGGATACCCGGACACTCCCGGGTGGGCCGATGTCCGTACTGGCCGCTGTAGGAATTTTAATTCTGGCCGAAGGGCCGAACTGCATTGGTTTTACTATACGATGTGCGCTATTTTTTTCCATTTCCACCGGAAATCTTGCTCCGATGTTCAAGTGTAGCGCATTGTCCGAAAGAATTCGGGTCTAGAGTCGGTGCTTCGTGGTGGGAGGAGTGATTTTTTTTTTTTTTTTTTCCTCATAGTTCCATTGAATATAATTTTGTTATGGGTTTGTATCGAAATAACTGACATGATTACCAACTGGTCAATAGTCGAATCTGTTCAACCGAGCGGTAGCCACGGTAGTTTCTTGGTAGATGCGATCAATATGTATCTACCGTGTTAATATATGAGCCAATCGGAATATTCCGCTCAGAATCGTTTTTTTTTTTTGTTGGTTTTTGTGTTTTTTATACCGTTACTTTCGGTAACATAATTACCAATAACCCTAAAATATTATGTCGTATAACTTTCGAACTCTCCTCCTCCCCCTTGTGTTGTTTCCTATGTTTAAATATGTTTTAATATTATAGTCTACCTGCTGGCGCCACATGTTTAACAATAATATAAATAATATTTTTTTTATTAAAGTTTATTTTTTTTTTTTAACATTTCATTATATCTACAAACTATACGCCCTCCCTACCGGATGTATTAATTTTGTATAATATTTAATATGTCAATAAAAAAAAAAGCCACGATAGTAATTTGTTATAGTTGCACGTGTACGGCTTTTTCGTTTCGTTTTTATCGGTGTTTTTTGCGTCGAACGTTTTAATTATTTATAAACAGCAAATTTGTTGTATGGAAACGCGAACGCGTATTTGCGATTGAATTTTTAAAATGACCGGCAGCTATATTATATTATTTTCATTGGGCGGACATTTACACCGTGCAGGGCAATGATGATGATATCGTAATACCTATACTTTGCCAGTCCCTTTGTTTGATTTTTTTTTTTTCCCCGCTCCTGTTTACACGGAATCCTTTCGATCGGAGTTATATTTTGAAAGGAACGGGAGTGGGCGAAAAAAAAGGGGGAAAAAAAAAGGGTTATTCGGATATTAAACTTGGTGTGTTTTTATCCGAACGGAGGCTGCGGGAATACGTAGTATTATTATCGAGGGAGAGTCAAATGTGTGTGTGTGTGTGTGTGTGTGTGTTTAGGAAAAAACTTGTAAAGTACGACCAATTAAAAAAACTTAACTCCTTCTGGTGATTTTTTTTTTTTTTTTTTTGCTACCTCGCTGTAAAAGGGTGTTTTGGGTATTAACCGGGGAAAAAAAAAAAAAATTAAAAATCTATGGATTAGTATGTAAATAAATTGATAAAGGTTTTCATCCCTCTTTTTTCGTACCTTTGACCTCGTGTAACTATAATATATATATATATGTGTACCCATATTATAAACGGTGTGTATTATGTATATATATATATATATAAAAAAAAAAAAAAACCGTATTTTCGGTTACGACCGGATTAAAAGGGTATGGTTTTAAACAAGACAATACACGGTATATATTTTAAAAACATTTTCTCATTTAAAAAAGAGCGAGTGTAATCAGTGGCCTTCTCAGGAATTTCTATTGGTATATTTATTATCTTCGAAATATGCTGCGGGGGGGGGCTATTCCCCCCGCACCCCCTAACTAAATATTCGCGAGTTAAATTCGATGGATTTTTATTAAAACGATTGTTTTTTTTTCCCCTATAATATTATGTCTATTTGCCTAGATTTAACTTTCTATTTGTTTGACTGTCTGTCAAAGTTATGTTAATGACCTCTTCAGGTTGTATATGCACTTCTCTATGAAAACCTCACCCGATTAAATCCATCTAGTCGAGTCTAATAATAAAATAAATACATAATACATTTATATGAACTAAAAGAATAAATATATATTGAAAAAAAATCATTTTTTTTATGAAACATCCGTCTAAATGGATATTAAATATTATAATTTTTTTTAAAGGCATGGGGGAACTACCCCCCCCCCCCACTCAGAAGAACTACCATGAGTGTAATATTTACGTTTTTCCACAGTCTCTTGCGGAAAATCATTAAATATCTACACCTATCTTAAAAAAAAAAAAAAAAACATTATTCATCGGAGAATAGCGAACCGATTGATAATTAAATATTATGTTTTATACTACGATTTATCATTTACGAGTATCGAATATATTCGCCGAGTTTAAAATAATCGTATTATTCTGTGCAGACGAAGAAAATGTAAAAAGAAAGAAAGAAAAAAAAATGATTGTAATGTTGTTTTAGAAATGATATTTTGAAGTGGGTAATTTCAAAATATCTCCGTACCCGGAGAACCGTAAAATACGGAATAAAAATATATACCCAATGTAATGACATAAAGTACAGTAAAATATTGTGTCGAATAATATAGTAGGTAAGTATGTCGAAAATCAAAAAATCTCTTTAAGCTCGTCCGTATACCGTACAGTTGGTTGTCAACTTAATATTCCGTAATCTGACAGGTTAAATAATTCGTTTTTAATAAATAATGTTTTGTGTTTTATTTATTTATTTATTTATTTTTTTTTGCCTTTTCCTCGTCGTCGAAATACTAAACGCGTATAAATAAATAAAATAAAACTATTTTCCAGAGATTTTTTACCGACCACTATACCACGACCGTAATATTACTTACTTATGTATAAAACGACTTTTTTTTTTTTTGTTTAACTCTCCGAATAACCGAATAAGTGATCAAACAACAATCCGTGTACATAGCCACTATGTCCCGGCAGCTTCCCGTTTTATAAATAACAAGATAAAGATTACAAGATAAAAAAAATACAGAATAACGAGAGATACGAGATAAATATATAAGATACAAATATAAGATAAAACAAAAAAAAAAAAAAATGTTCGAGAGTAGTTAAAGTTTAAAGTTTAAACGAATTTTGTGTATTCGTCTTGTCGCGGGTGCCCGTCCGCCACGTCGACACTCGGTTTGGGAAGGTTTTTTTTTTTAAATTTTTTTTTCGTTGTTTTCGATCAGCCATAATTATTGGCCTTACATAAGGACAATTTTAAACCGAATGAATAACCAATAATTAACCGTACCTACTTACGGTATCCGATCAATCGACCAATCGACAACGCACGTTTAGATTTAAAATTTTAAAACCGTTATTGATTCTAGTTTCCCTTTCCTTCACGATTATGTGATATATTATTTATAACGACGACGAGTTCGATTCGTGTTACCGTTTTGAGTTTGGTACAAATATTTTATTATTATAATCCAAACATTTTAAATTACTCTTGTTTCGGAGTTTTGTTTGGATTGTACATCCACTGTGCATCTATACCAGTGGTTCCCAACCTTTTTGACACTACGGACCACTTAGAGAACTTTAGATACGTCACGGACCACCAAAACTTTAGACCTTATATTTCTTATAAACAAGAATCAATTTTTTTTTCACCATTTTAGAAGAATTTAGATTACGAATAAATAAAAACCAATGAAATTCCGTATAGCAGGCTTATAATATTGTTTATAATTGATGAATTTTAAGTAAAAGTTTTATATTTATTTGCAATTTAACGCAACTTACTATTATAAAAAAAATGTACACAATATTATTATATTTATTAAAGGCGAATTACAATTATAAAAACAATTTAATGTGATTTTTGGGCTTACATTTTCTTTACTAACAAAGACATTCTTGGGGGAATACTGCTCAAATCTACACGCATGTCTTTAATGGCGTCCAACCGATTTCTTTGTTCATTTCGAATGCAGAGCAGCCCGGAAAATCCTTGTTGAAAACATAACACATTGTCTACTACCGATAGTCTAATCATGCTGTACAAACAAGATTTGATTATCGGTTAAAATAATAACATAAGTGGCATTATGCAATTTAAATTTATAAATAAACGACGTGCCATACACGATTGTCGGTACTTGTGTCACGCCCCAGTGGAAAAAAAAATGAAATATTATTAAATTTTGTAGGTAAGGCTCGCGGACCACCATAAATTGTCTTGCGGACCATAGGTTGGGAACCTCTGATCTATACTATATAAACATGTGTATGAATATAATGATTTATGGTCTACCGTAACATATTCATTTTCAATGCTCAATTGATCGTAATTCATAATCAGATCGGTATGATACGTAAAAAAATAAATCATATTTTACCATTTCACGTTTTTTTTTTTTTTTTTTTTACATTTTTGTAAAAGTCGCTAATTACCTAAATCCTAAACAATTTTCTGTTTATCTAGATACAAACGAGATTATCTTGTCTTTCGTGTCTAGTTACAATTCGTTTACTGTTATCTGTTATCTTATCTAGATCATTTCACAGTTATTTGTTACACGCCGAACATGTTCACAACATTTTTAAATCTGTCGACTATTTACTTGTTTGTATTTAATTATTTTATTGTAAACATTTTTGCCGAATTTATTTATAGAATATTATATACACTATGCATGTCATTCTAATCGTTGCTTTAAAAAAAATAAGATAAAATAAAATCGTACAAAAATCTAATTACAAATTTGAAATCGGCGCAAAAACCGGCGTAGAAAAGTTCATATTTAACGCTGATGAACAAATTTAATTTTGTAGACTAGTGTTATGTCATTTTTTTTACTTATAGTATTTTAGTACAACTGTCAACTACTATTCAATATAACTACGTTGTCGTAGTGCACAGTTTTTCCCGGCGGAAAAAAAAAATGTCCGTACCAAAATTACACACTATTCGGTATTCTATAAAGACACGAATCGCGTCCACAACGAAACCACAACTAATTTTGGTTTCTTTAATTTTACTTCTTTTTTTTTTTTTCGCAAATTCATCGAGCCTTGAGAGTATACGCACTATACACGCGATTTTTAAAAAAAAAGAATCTTGAGACTATACGGCGTATATGGAGTGTACCCTGTGGGGCCGGGCGCACACCGAGACGCGGTCTAACGCATGGCAAATTAGGTTAAGCAGGGCGGGTTAAAGCAGTAAAAGACTGCGCACAACTTAGATGTCCGCACATTGAAACGCAGTTACTTCCCGTCTTTGTGTATAATCTACGGTCGTAGAACGTACGAACTATGGCCGAACTAAACGAACTAGACGAATAAGTTCCCAGTCCGATTCAGACGAAGAAATTGACGAACTTTTACTATTGTATTCACTATCAAAAGGAAATAAATCTATAAACGAAGAAAAGAAATTCACCACGGTGAATATGTTCTGACGTCAGGATTTTCAGATAAACAGTTCACCAATTATTTCCGTTTAAATCGAAACCAATTTAATGAGAAGTCCTTAGTATTATTTTTTAATTTTGATTTCATGTAATCAGTATGGCTAGTGTTTTATAATATATTGCGCGGATGAACGGCTTCAATTAGTTTTTCTTCCATTGTATATTTTAATATATGAACATATGACAGTACATATAAGAGGCGTGTCCCAAAAGTAAGGTCTCCATAATTATAATAATCGAAATAAGCTTTTTCCTCATAATCTCCATTTACTTGGATGCATTTTTCAAGGCGCACTGGAAGTTTTTGTATGCCAGCCTCATAGAAACTCGCCGCCAGCTCCTTATTTAGATTATGGGTGACTTCTGTTTTCACTACTTCGTCTGTCTCTAACCGTTTTCCTCCCAAATGTTTCTTTAAGTCCAAGAACAAATGATAATCGGACGGGGCAAGATCCCGTTACTACGGAGTCTAAAAAAACCTCTCCTTGTTCGGCATAACGAGACAAAAATTCTCGAGAAGTCTGAATGCGTTGGCGCTTATGGTCCTCGGTCAACATTTTAGGCACCCACCGAGCACAACATTTGTGATAGCCCATACCATTAAAAAACCTTTGAACGGTGCTTTTTGACAACTCAAAACTTTGTTCGAGATCTCGAACCGTCACTCGTCGATCTTCACGAAGCTCTCGTTCAATTTGTTCTTTCAACTCGTCTGAAATCGAAGGTCTCCCACTTCTTTGTTCATCATGAACTTCCGTCCGATCTCCTGAAAATTCTCTACACCACTTTCTCACGCTTGTTAAAGACATGCGACCCGTACTCGTATATGTTTGACAAAGTTTTCGATTAATGGATATTGGTTTTTCACCCGTTGAATGCAAAAAACGAATAATGGCCACGAAGTACGTATTGAGCATACACGGGAATAGAGGTGGCCTCCGCGGCCGACATAGAAACGTCCATCTTAAACGCGTGTCAGACGCAAACTAAACATCGGATCTAGTTGAGCCGCCTCTCGTTGGAAAGAGTACGACCGACACTATGCAACGGTGTTACCAAATTTCGAAAAATTAATTTATTTCTGGCTCTAGGAGCACGGAGACCTTACTTTTGGGACACGCCTCGTATATGGAATATATTGAATTTTCACTAAAAACCATTTGACACGTTCGGTGTAAACTGTGTCGCGGACACTGCGTGACGCAGGTCGACACAGGCAAAGTTCTGCTCTACCCTGCCCTGCCTACCGATATGCGCTAGTAAATTCTAACTAAATGATTACAGAAAACTATGCTGCGGTGCCCTACGCTGCGCTGCGTCTCAGTGTGCGCCCGGCCTGGCAACTGGCCGCGGCAGGCTGAATACTAGACCGTCAGCATATCATCGTACTCGATTGTTATACTATTTTATTATTATTGTTATTTTTAGAAAATGTATACTTTATTTTATTTATTAAACTCCGATTATGGTTGTATCATAATTCGTTGCAAATATTTTATCGGGCTGGTAATAATATTTTATAATACCCGTGTCCGCCGACGCCCGACGCGGAAATACAAAATTATAAACAACGGCGGCGTTAAATTACATTTATTGCTTATCGTTGCTATCTGTTGATATAATAATATTATTTGTGTGTCATCCGTAAAAAAAAAAAAAAAAAATGCATTCATTTTCCCACAATTTTCGAATGCAAAAATTAATCTAAAATTGCAAACACCGAAACATTTTTAAGTTTTACGTCAGATCCTACGAAGGAATCCGTTGGAAGGTTCAAAGGACTTTCCGGAAATAGGAAAACTATCGCAATTCTCAGCAACTCCTTACGGCGTTCTTCCAAAATGAGAAAACGTACCGATGTAGCTGTAAAATGATTTAGGCTTTCAATGTCAATACTTCAAATGGAAATGATCGAGCCGCAGGAAAACGTTTCCTTGGAAATATACAGAAATGCATTTACCGAAGAGTTCTGGGCTAAGCGTGTCATTGACAAGTATTCAAACTGTAAGCAAGTGGCAATCAACATGGCTACGATATTTGGTTTGACATACATTTGTGAAGGCATCGTTTTCAAAACTTAATTTTTTGAAAAACAAATGCCCGACTAAATTAAAAGATTCGCCCTGAAGACACGTCGCGCACATAAGCTATTCTCCCGATTTCAAAGAACTGGTTAAGGAAAATAAATACAATTTTTTCGCATTCGATTACTCGGTAAATTATTATTTGCCTAATATTGTAATATTTGAATATAAATCAATTGTAACGACTAGATCATTTTTTAGGTTTTTATATCGCCAATTGAAAAACATAAAGGTTTGACAGAGATTTTTTTCCTCTGGGTCTCATTTATTTATTATTTTAATATCGCGGACTCCGGTGGAAATTACTTGCCCGTCCCTGCCCTACGGGAACACCACTGATTGTAGTCATATGTTTCGTTAATAGATAAAAAGTCGTCGAATCTAAGTGTCCCCTCCGTAAACACATCCTGGACCCGCCCTTGTTTCGTATAGGCATATGTATAGGTGCGACAATAAAATAACGAGACTTTTTGAATAAAAGTTGTTTATTTTAAAAATGTTATAATTTAATGATTATCACCTTCAACGTACCTTCCCTCAGCATCAATACACTGTTGCATACGTCGCTGCCATTCTTGAAAACTGTGTTGCCAATTGCTTTCATTCAGCCCTTTTAGAAGTTCTGCCCTTTTCATTTTTACGTCATCAACTGTTTGAAAATGGGAAAAGTAATAAGAAGGAAATAAGAAGAAGTCACAAGGAGCAAGGTCTGGCGAGTACGGGGGATGTTAAAGAACAGAAATTTTTTTTTCAGTTAAAAAACGTTGAATTGAAAATGCACTGTGAGCTGGAGCATTGTCTTGGTGAAGAACCCAGCCATTTTTCCATAGATCTGGTCGCTTCTTTCTGACACGTTCTCTTAATTTAATTAATACCTCTTTATAATAATATTGATTAATTAATTTTGTCGATTTTTTCAACGTTTTCGTTTGTTGAAGGCGTGGTAGGACGTCCAGAACGATCATCGTCTTCGACGTCCTCCCTTCCACTACAAAACCGTTTGTGCCATTCAAAAACACGAGCTCTTGATAAACATTCTTCACCATAAACTTCACATAACATACGAAACGATTCCGCGGCAGTTTTTTTTAATTTAACAAGAAATTTAATGTTAACACATGTTGTTCGATTTTTATATCTAACATTTTTCGGCAGTATAGTCGAACTCGCACTAATAACAAGGCTACTAACGTATAAGAAAATGAACCGATGCCATCAGTGTTCATAGTACTTTTAGATAAGTGTTTTCTAATCATATTTCAATAATCGTTTTATAGATAACGTTAATAGTTTAGGTTTTATTCAAAAAGTCTCGTTATTTTATTGTCGCACCTCGTATGTACTGAAATCGTTACGGTGATTTTACTGTTATCCCTACGATTCGAATATTATATTGAAATACGGAGCGCTTGCTGCTCCGAAAAATATCGAGACGGTTATTATTATTACTTATTATTAATTCGTATTATTATTATTATTATTATACCGTTTTCCCGTATGCCCACGTCGAGTGGCTGCGTAGTCTTCGGTCGACATATTCTATAGTAATACCTTTAGTCCTTGTTACATTGTACATTTGTCGGTTGAACGAACACCGGAGAGTATAGTGGCCACTTAACCTTACCTATGCGTGCATGTTCTGCGTAAAAAAAAAAAAAAAAAAAAAATACGCATGCTCGCCGGGCGGGATTGGAATACGAAATAAAACGATTTGAATACGGTCGACTCGTTACAATATAACAACTCGTCGTGTATACGCATTTATTGGTCCAGGTCGTGTTCGTATAGGCAAGTAGTACGCCCGTTACACACTCAATGTCCGGGCACGTCAATCGCCGGACCGTTATGTGACTACAAAAAAAAAAAAAAAGAAAAGAAAAGAAAAGATGTATACTATAATGGAAAACCGGGGTTGTTTTACAAACCCCCTAGTCGTTATACTACCCGTAATATAATATACTCGTGTTATTTACCCGCGGCTATCGTTGCGCAGACAATTATTATTCGAATACGTCGCCGATAGGGGGAGAGGACACGGCCGCCAGTTCCAGGGGCCGTAACGGACCGGGCGAGTAAAATGAGAAAACGGGTTTGGTCGTTAGGTAAAAAAAAAAAAAAAAACAAAAAAAAACCGGGCCGCGGAGAAAAACATTCGGCAGGCGTACTAAAATCGTTTTTCTGTGAAAAAATATGAAATAATTATCCTAGTTCTATCGCGCGCGGGCAAAAATAGGTTAGGGATCATGTCCGGTGGGGGTGGGAGGGCGGGGAATTGACTTAAAAACAATTTTTATTATTTTTTTTTATTAGGAAAATGTACAATCTACAATCATTATCAAAACACAATAAGCAAATGTGGTAAAATGTAAAAACAACGAAGACAAACAGAAAGACATGATAAGGGAGACCGTCCAGTGATAGAACCCTTCAGATTTAATTTAAACCTAATTTATAGATTTTTTTTTATTTTATTTATTACAAAATATCCCGACACCAGGGCCTTTTAAGGTTTTCAGGTAGTGTAAGTGAGGATAGGTGGGATATAAGAGGATTTCGATGTTTCTGTAATTTGTTGTGAAATTTAATGTAATACTGTTTGGTAAGTTGTTCAACAGTTTCGATTTTTAAGTCCTTTGGAGTGCATTATTTGTGACATATCACGGAGCAGAGGCTATGAGACGGAAGGATATGGATTGGAACGCCATTCATGTAATTGGGACGAGTATTTTGGATTCGAGTATTTATTTTTAGTAATTTAATCTTGAAATTAAATTTTATTTCCGAAACTGATTATGTACCAAAAAAATGTTTATATTATATTTTTGTGATAATATATTGCCTTAATTTTATCTTCATATAAATTTTCAAAACTCATTATTTCCATGCTAAAAACGTACATAATACTAGCAGACCCGGCAATGCTTTCCTATTGCTAGATCATTATGTATTATTGTCCTGCCCGTGTCACTGTTTAAAAAAAACTAGGTGGGAAATGTGTAGTCTACACTCGACAGTCGCTTGATGTAGAAAAATTGCTAGACACCTGAACGAATTTATTCGTTTTAGGCAATTTAACTTCGTTTATTGGGGACAAACCACTGGTTACAAGAGATAAAACTAAAAGTGTCTAACTATATAGATAGTCTAATCTGTACACACACGTACTTTCTTAGTAAGTTTCTTGCTTTCTTGTTTTGCGCGTTGAGGTTTCGGACCACTGATTGATCTACCCGTTCCTCCTGTTGAAAATGACGTAGTGCAATGCGTAGGAATTCGGGAGTTATTTTTATACGTTGATGGTTGTGTGCAGGGTGGAGTACTCGGAAGTATTGCAAGTAAATAAATTTTGATCGTGGCTACCGCCGAGTTGAAAAGATTTAACTGTTGGCCGGCTAGTAACACCTTATCAGTTATTTCCATACAAATCCATAATAAAACTATATTCAATTAAACTATGACGAAAATCAACAAAAGAAATACCCCACTTCCCTCCAATGCACCGACTGTAGATCCAAATTCTTTCGGATAAAACCCTACTGCTTGGAAATAGAAGCAAGACGAAAAAGTTATTTTGACGGAAAGAAAAAAAATAGCACAGATCGTATAGTAGAACCGATGCATTCCTCCTCTCGGCCAGAATTCGAAACGCCTACGGCGGCCGGTTAGAACGCTGGACCACCGGAAAGCGTACCGATGTCCCACCGGACCAACCCGACCGTCTGTTGCCCGATGCAGATATCTCCGGCGGAGTTATCGGGTCGTCGTTGGCGACTCGGACCGGCCTGAATGTCGTGCGGTGCGTACTAGCGTACGCATAACGAAATAAAAACAAAGTCTCGTAATAACGTAGATAATCGAATACGGTGCCGTCGATTTGGACCCCTGGAGGCTTCTGCTGCTGCTGTTGACGAGTCGCCGCGTCCGGGCAGTCGGGACGAGCGCGCGCGTGTCCGGGTTCCCGATTGACCGGTGGAAATTAACGCGGTAATCGCGCACTCCGGACACGTACGATCGGCCGATAATATTTTAACGCCGCTAGTGAATGCATATAGTACGTGTGTGTATGTGCGTGTGTGTGCGTGTGTGAAAACGGATTGATTTTCGACGAACGAAAGAAGAAAAGGGGGGGCGGAGTGGAAAAAAATGTACGAGGGTCCGGTCTGGCGAAATAATCGTAGATTACTGCACACACACACACGTTCGATCGAGAAAACTACGGTATTTCCGACGTTTAGAAGAAATAGAAAATTGTTTTTTTTTTTTTTTTAGCGACTGCAAAACTCTTCACAACCCCGGATATTTAATTTATCGTTTTACCGTCAATTATTTCCGAAACCGATTGCCCATACCGGAATGCCCGCTTGTTCGACTTTGAGCGAACAAAATCGCCACCGGTGGGGCTGGGCCATATATGATATTATTTGTATTATTATTATTATCGATTGGACGGTCTGGAAATGGGAAATTCCCAGATCTGGCCCGTTTAACGGTTTTCAAATAATAACGGTCGGGTTATTTCAGTTGACACATTAAAAAACTCCTTAGTCAGTTGTTGAAGCTTTATCCGTCTAGATTTTATTTTGATCGACAATTAACTTTTCTGCTTCTTTTTTACAAAAATGTTTTTCCTTGCTGATTTAGCTCATGTTTTTATTATATTTACATTTTCAGATAATGATTTTGATTCGTTTTTTATATTCGATTTCAATGGAAGAGGTTCTATAATTTTTGGGAAATTATTATTAAAGCCACTGTCAATATCATTTGAACTAATCATAGCATCATTTCTAGAATTTATCTTAGATGGCATACAACTTATATCATCATCATCACTTAAAATTTCATGAAACTGATTAACCTATATATATTAACCTATATATTGATAAAAGAAGAGTATCAAAATTAAATTGTAATTTATACTCAACGATGGGCAGTAATCAGTTAGATTAAGACGTTTACACGTCTTAAACCTTTTGTAACTTGAAATGATTAATCAGTTACAACATCTTCAATTAACGTTAAAATTGTAACTCGTAATAAAAGATATACGACACCTGAGTGTTACAAAAATCATCCCGAGTCGGTATTTTGGCATATGCTAATTATTATTTCAACTAACTATTTCAAATAATTTTGTAATTATCATCTCTAAACAAATCAATAAGAACGACTAAAAACAAGCCGAGTTAAATTTCGTCGGGCTAACATTTATTTTTACATCTTCTAAACGTTTGTCGCCGAAACATTTGAAACCGGTTGTTTCTTTACCAGACTATTTGTTCGATGACCAACTCTTGTGGCCAATTCATCTACGGTCATTTTAAGTTTGGGCAGTAACCGTTTATGATGCTGTCGTTGGCGAATGAATGCGAACCGCGTTGTCTCAAACTTGGCCGTTTTTGTGATTTCTATAACACAATTGTAGCAGCAGCAGCAGTAGTCATACCAATAGGTCCTGATCGACACGGACCATAACACACAGTTTCCAATCGTTTGACGATTATTTCGTTATTACGTTTTTTGCCGCAGTTCTATAGTTGTACAGTCACATTATCACTCCCGTGGCTCTTCTGACGTTACTAAATCGCTTTGCCTTTGAACGGAGAGACTCCGTCACTAAAGGTTATGTTTCCTAGAAAAGCGGTGCCGTTATCTAGCGGCCGTCATTTTACGGTTGTAAATAACGGCCGTCTTTACGGTGACCAAGCTGTGGTTTCCTAGGAACTAGTGCGACCGTGTTCAATCGTAGTCGCTCAGTACTCACTCGAGTGTAGTAGGTCGTGCACTGGTGAAAAATTGACGATTTGGACATAGCATTATTAGCGTGTTTGGATGACGAAGACTCATCAGAAGACGAAAAAAAAAATCATTTGGATGAGAGTGTCATGTTCAAAAATCGTGATACTGAGGGTGCATTTCAAATTTTAGTGCGTCGCCATCTGCAGTGTAATGACGAAAAATTTAGGCAATATTTTCGTTTAACACCAGTGTTATAAAGGCTCCCAAACGAAGCGGATCATTGTATTTTTATTATTCAATCGTTTTGCTAGCAGTCGTTGGTTAGTTACGTTTCCACTCATTGTATTAATTAAATATGCACACCGCTACACGCGAAAAAACGTTCGACTACTGTTTATCGCCGCTATTTGACGTTACACGTTTGACACTCAACGTTCTCTAGGAAACCTATTCCGATGTAATTTATAGACGTCACCCAACGCTACATTACGGCCGATAGATAACGGCACCGCTTCTCTAGGAAACCGTAGCTTAAGAGCCGGGGGGGGGGGCATATATTGCGTCGGGTTAATTCTGTTCGCACCGTCGGCGAATTGGCCAAGTAATAAATTATACCGTTAGTGAACATTACGCATTATTTGATGGTTAATTTCGTTTAGGGGGCGAGCCATTTATCAGTATTATTATCGCCATTGGCTAATAATTTAATAAATTGCTCACCGATCGGTTTTCGCGTGGAGTGCTGATCGCGCAGTACCGCCGGGCTGCGCTTTGGCCGCTCGGTTTGTCGTGCGGCGGTAGTGTCGGTTTTGTCCCGGGCTCCTTCGCCCGGCACCGTGGAATAAGGGCACGACGACGACGACAACTTATTCGCCCGGCATATCTCATATAATAATTACAACAAGCCGCTATTATCATATAGGTTTCACGTTATAATAAATGATAATTCATTAGTTTACGATAGGATAAACCCAGGCCTATATTTGTGGTCTGTTTTGAATTACACGGTTATGCTGTACTTAGTCGTAATCGTGGTCTGGACAGGTGTACGTCGAGGTTTCGTTGTTCGCGCGTATTTTGAAAATAATTATTCTGTGATTGCTACACAAAGGGATTCTCGTCTACATCTCGGCATTCCACGCAACGAATCTGTCCATGATTTTAACACTATTAAATTTCCGATTCGAAAATTGGAAAATGTCCGGAAGTACCCTATGCGGACGTGGACGGTAAGAACCACCGAAAATGTGCAGTAGGTTAGAGAGGCAATTGAGCGGTCACCGAGTCGCTCTGCCCGGAAACACGCGGTTGCTTTGGGAATGTTATGATGTCGGAAACATATTTGCAGCGCAGGTCGGAGGAAATGGCTGAAGAACACGACTCGGGGGAGACGTGCGGTTTTAACAATTCGGGGCTCAAGCGCGCACAGCTCGAATTTCGCTTGCTGTTTTGCGGCAAACGTTCCCCGGGCGGTTGGTCTTACGTAGGCTGGCCGGCACGCTCCCCCGATTTAAGTGTGTGCGATTTTTCCTCCGGTGGTTGCTTAAGAATAAGGTTTTCAAACATCACCCCCATACGATAGATGACCCGACGGTGAGAATCGCCGAAGTAATCGCGGCCGTACCAATCGAAACGTGCCGAAAATCTTATCAAAACTTCAGAGACTGCCTACAGCAATGCATTGTTGCTGACGGCCGCCATCACGTCGAATCTCATTTTCACAAACATAATTGAAAAAAAATGGGATTTCCTAATTATTTTAACAAAACAAACCGTTTTTCTCTGAGTTTTAATGTCCGTTATTTGTAGCTCCTCAAAACTCATCAGCCGGCTCCGCCGCACCCTTTATATACGAGGTATGACAATAAAATAACGAGACTTTCTAAATATAACCTAAACTATTAACGTTATCTATAAAACGATTATTGAAATATGATTAGAAAACACTTATCTAAAAGTACTATGAACACTGATGGCATCGATTCATTTTCTTATACGTTAGTAGCCTTGTTATTAGTGCGAGTTCGACTATACTGCCGAAAAATGTTAGATATAAAAATCGAACAACATGTGTTAACATTAAATTTCTTGTTAAATTAAAAAAAACTGCCGCGGAATCGTTTCGTATGTTATGTGAAGTTTATGGTGAAGAATGTTTATCAAGAGCTCGTGTTTTTGAATGGCACAAACGGTTTTGTAGTGGAAGGGAGGACGTCGAAGACGATGATCGTTCTGGACGTCCTACCACGTCTTCAACAAACGAAAACGTTGAAAAAATCGACAAAATTAATTAATCAATATTATTATAAAGAGGTATTAATTAAATTAAGAGAACGTGTCAGAAAGAAGCGACCAGATCTATGAAAAAATGGCTGGGTTCTTCACCAAGACAATGCTCCAGCTCACAGTGCATTTTCAATTCAACGTTTTTTAACTGAAAAAAAAATTTCTGTACTTCAACATCCCCCGTACTCGCCAGACCTTGCTCCTTGTGACTTCTTCTTATTTCCTTCTTATTACTTTTCCCATTTTCAAACAGTTGATGACGTAAAAATGAAAATGGCAGAACTTCTAAAAGGGCTAAATGAAAGCAACTGGCAACACTGTTTTCAAGAATGGCAGCGACGTATGCAACAGTGTATTGATGCTGAGGGAAGGTACGTTGAAGGTGATAATCATTAAATTATAACATTTTTAAAATAAACAACTTTTATTCAAAAAGTCTCGTTATTTTATTGTCATATCTCGTATATATTATTAAACTGCCGTATACGGTATACCCACGTATTTGTAGTATTTCGACAATTGTTTTATTAAATTCCAGATTTTACCATTAAAATGTCGGCGACGAAATAGTTCGTATTTTAATATAGTAAAAATGCATTATTATATACGTTTCAACCCGATCAAATGTTTTTGATCGAAATTTATAGTAATATAATATTTTAATTTAGCAATTATTAATATTAATATGTAAACTATTTATTACCATACCGATGCCAATTTTACAAAACTATAACTTTTTTTTCATTTTAAATTACCGGCAATATCGATTTTGATGCATATTTGTTTTAATTGTTACTCTCCTGGACTGCAGATATAATTGTTATATTTTTTTATAAATTAAAAATACTCCGAGTTATTTGATAAGCTATTTTACTTAAGTCAAAAATAACAACAACAAAAAAACCGCCGCCCATCGGTTGTCAATTAAAACGAGACGAACATACTTCACAAGACGGGTGGACCTTATATACGATGTCCCATATTTCATAAAAAATCATGCACAACAACCTGATACCTGCTGATATAGAAATAACCTATACGCAAAGTTGTTTTACAGATATCGTGGACACATATGGATTCGATGTAAATAGTAAAACAGCAAAAATCTTGACGCTCAATGCCCAATACAATAACAAATAAACTCATTTACAACCGAATACGTGACAAAAAAATGAAAGTAAGGTATGCAACTCAAATGTTCAGCAAAACCACATCAGCATCAATTCGTATCACTACGGATAAATTAAATAAAATACAGCAGAATTTTTAATACAAATCAATGATACATTTCACGTATTAAAAAGTAAAAACCTAAACGACAGTTTTAAAATTTTCTATTTAGCTTTAATTATTTACCATTGAAAATTGACAAATCTATTGAGAAAAATTCAAATTTTTTCACGTAAATAATTTGATAAAATTGAAAAAGTTACCTTTAACCATATATTCATTTTTAAAATCCGACTACTGTGAATACCAACTTTTTCGTCAGGCGTATAGCAACTTTACGTTCGCAAATAACGCGAAAACAGTCTCGGGCAGCAGATTAACGGAAACGATTTTATCGTGAAGATGATAATTTTACAATCATTACAAAATCGGAGAAAATCCGGAAAACCCATTTACAAGAGCCTATAAATCATTTGTCCATATTGTTTATAACGTTAACGGTTCCCCTCTAACCGATTGGTTCAAGTTTTGCTTCAATTTTCTACATAAAAATTCCTATAAGCCTAGATATTTTATCGGTGGGAACTTATTAGCCCATGGGACATTTTTCCTGTAGGGGCGACAGCCTCCATTGTTCCGGCGTCCCCGAACAGCGGTATCCGAAAGCGTTTAAGCGAGAATATTGTACGTTTTTATAAGTGTATTGTGGGTGGAGGAGGAGGAGACGGTTATTTTGCGTCACGGCGGGGATGCAAATTATAATAATATACGTTTGGAAATTATTATTAAGTCGTGTATATACGGTAGAGACGAGTGTATTCGAAAAGTTTTCCCGCATACAATATAATAATAATAATAATAATAATAATATCGATCGAAGGGGGTCGGCGGGCACTTTAATATCATATATATATTTATACGAGAATACCGTAAAATCGCTGGTACGCGTGCTCGCGTTTCTTAAAATATAAAATCAAACCGAGCGAATAATTCGAGTATAGAAAGTTTAAAAAAAAAAAAAAAAAAAAAATAACCCGCGCGATAGGGGCCATTCGTTTATTATATTATATAAGCACAATAAAACGAAACGTATATATTAGTTTTTGAAAGATATCGTAAAATATATAATAATAGGTAGGACGTACATTTTGGTTATAGGCTGTAAAATATTTGTCGCCTGGGGGACAATCTCCGTCGCCGTGTAGATCGGCCGGGGCAAGTCTTTCAAAAAGTTTCGTTAGTTTTAGTAGCAAATATTTAAATTAATTTAGAATTAAAAATAACACAAATTCATGTCGAAATGTTTGTTTTGCAATTCTCGGACGCACTATTTCGGGGATATGTGTTAAAAATCACGGGGAAAAAAAAAACGATACATTTGTACGAAACGTTTCTAACAAATAGGCTTTTTTATAACATAACAAATTATGGTTCGTGACGTAATGGGCCGAGTTCATGTCAAAAAATCCTAGTACACAATTGATTTTTTATTTGTTTAAGATAATACACGATCTGCGCATTACCAGCACTATAAGTATAGAATGTTAACGTGAATATTCGATTTGAGTAGCGACACTTGACAGAAAGTATTTAAACTTAGAATTTGCTGAATCTCCTGAAAAATTCACTTCCTTTTGCCGAGCACCCGGGAATTATTGGCTTATATATCAATCTTATTGTATAGTTATTGCAAGCAAATAACTGTCTTTGCACGACTACACGTACATAATTGATTGTTCATATGATTTTGACGATATTGTTATTAACCAAATTTCCTCGATTAAAATAAAAATAATTTTATCTATATATAAGTCGTCAATATAGTAATGTTCAAATCATGTGCACAGTTTAACTCTTCTCTTTTATCTCGGGGACTCCGTTCACACCGATATTTGAAAACGATAAATTCGTCTGAGAGGTCTCGATTTGTCTACACTCAAATGCGTGTAAACCCTATACATTTCTAATTATTTACCGATTGTGAGATGGTGTAACGGATTTCCTATCATTTTTTTTTTGTTTCGATAATAGAACGTTTTATAATACTGATAAAATCAATCGAAAAAATAATTGTTCCTTTAATAATTTACGGTGTCATCACTGACGCCATCAACAAAAGATATTCAAGGGATATTAACCTATATATTGATAAAAGAAGAGTATCAAAATTAAATTGTAATTTATACTCAACGATGGGCAGTAATCAGTTAGATACACGTCTTAAACGTTTTAAACCTTTTGTAACTTGAAGTGGTTAATCAGTTACAACATCTTCAATTAACGTTAAAATTGTAACTCGTAATAAAAGATATACGACACCTGAGTGTTACAAAAATCATCCCGAGTCGGTATTTTGGCATATGCTAATTATTATTTCAAATAATTTTGTAATTATCATCTCTAAACAAATCCATAGAATAATTGTAAATTGATAAGAACGACTAAAAACAAGCCGAATTAAATTTGTGATAAGAATTGAATTGGGCATTTGAAATATTGAGTTGGGTTAGTTAAAATAATTATTCGTTATATCTTCTAACTTTTGCATAACCGAATGTATTTTATTGACCGAAAATTAAATCAATAAAGTAACAAATTTTATTCGAATCGATTTTTTCGATATTTTCGATAGAATCTGTACTTTAATCGGGCCGTATATTGTAATTCAGAATCCAAATTGCGTATTAATAATTTGGGAAAATATTATTAAATTGCAATTACTATAAAATAAATTAGGTATTTTTTTTTTTCTTTTCTTTCTTTTTTCCGCCGATTTCAATCTTATTAACAATAATGACCACTCTAAATGTGTACCGCGGAAATGTCTCTCTGCACGTCCAAGCCGTCGCCGGCAAACAAGCGCGGGGCGGTGTAATTCTACTCTCGGTACGGACGGGCGCCGCGGTAAGACGCGCGCAAGAGACCGGCCCGCCGCCATCCGGAGATTTTAATGGAACCGGAAGACCGGATCCGGTCCAATCATCGCGCGCGCGTGCTCGCGGATCGTATTATTATTCATATTACTACGGGGACGTTTATTTAAATTAAAAACAAATCATACCGGCAGGCGCCCGTCGGGGATGTGCAAAGTTCAATAATCGACTAGTTTTTAGCGCACCTCCCCCCCCCGCCCCGTAGCTCCCGCGTTCGGGGGGGTTTTTTTTTTTTTTTTTTCTTTTCCGCACCTACCCGTTTGGGAAACGATACGCGATATCTCCTCTGGGGAAAAGTGACACATCCGAACGGATAAACGTACCGGCGGCCATCAATCACGCGCCCCGAGCACATTGTCGCGTAAATAACGCCGTCAGTAGTCTGCGGGCCCCGGCCGTGTTTCCTCCTGCCCGCCCATCCTGCACTTCAATAACCTAACCTAAGTACACTGCACGTACATGTGCGCCGGATTTTCTCGTAGGTTTTTTTTCCGAAACACACACACGCACACGGGTGAGGGGGGGGGGCGAAGAGTGAATGAGAGAGAGAGAGAGAGAGACTGCAGCAGTTTTAGAGAAAACGCGCGCGTCTTCTGAAGACGTCGTAGTCCCGCGGGGAAACGCCACTCGTTTAGAAGTCATTTGCGTCGCCCGCCGTGATTGTTGTCTCTATGTATTATATATATATATATATATGGACCTGCATTCTGCTGTACGCTTTTCAACTCGTTTCAATTCGCGTGCGAAATAAAAATAAAAATAAAAAATAAACTAGGGTAAAAAAATACTCTATCATGCCCCAACCCGCCTTGTCCCGAAACGGCACGTAGTACTCGTACGGTTACGTTGTTTTTAACGAACGTAATATACGCGCGCGCGCGAGAAACGTTGGAGAAATTTTCATTTCGCGTCTGTTCCCCCTCGGGAATCTCGCGGACAGATAATATACGCGAACAAAGCGACACACTGCGGCAGCATCAGTGCACCTAAACTATTATATATATATATATGCGTGTGTACAGGGTGATTGTTTTCATCGCGATCCAGCGAATTTCTCGAAGGACCGCGTGCGAGTGCCGTCCACATACAACTCGGGGTCGGGTCATTTTCGAATTCGATCAGCGCCCAATATAACGCTGTTCGGCGGGTTGGGGGAGGCTCGATTATTTTAGCCACCCAGGCCGTCGAGGCCGTTATGCTCGGATAACGTTAAAAATCTCGACCGGGCTGGGGGTGTATACTGACGACAACACGCGTCGAAACGGTACACCCTGTATGAAAGAGCGGTGTCATTTTAAAAACCGGAGTGACGCGGCAGTACCGGCGTGTATAATAGACACCCGGGACACTGCCGTCCGTCGGCCCGGCGGGTGGCGGCGGTTGGCGAAATCGCGGACATGGATAATATTAATATAATATCGCCGCCGTGCCCGCAGCCATAAATGTCGCGCGAATAAGTGAATTAGATGCGGGTACAATACAAAATTACTATTAATATTGAACTGACGTGTTTACGCGCTATACTTGCCGCAATCGTGTACCGGCCCGAAGGGTCTACGAAAAACGACCGCACTTCCATTAGAGGCCGTTGTCGGGACATTGTCCACACAAAATCAATAGCGATTTTCGATTTTGTAACCTAACGGCCCGGAGCGCCGCGTGCGATTGACGGTGGCCGGACACACGCCACTTGCCACCTCCACCACCTTCCCGCTCAAACTTTGAAACTCCTTAATGTATACATACTGTGCCGATTGATTATATATAGGTGCGCATTTTTTTTTCTTTCGTTTTTTAAATACCTTTTAGTTTTAACTCAAAATAACCTTACCGGTTTTTGGTTTTTGTGCATTTGACGCGCGTAATGGTTAAAGCGATTTGAACATTAGTAGGCGTTTAAAATGGGCAAAATGCACTTTTCCCCTGTCAGCTCACTGTCCGTTTTTGAAAATTTTAAAAACCGATTTTACGCCATTTACATCGGATGATTTTAACTGTTTTTATTGCGAGTCGATACTGTTGGAGGGAAGACTGGATATCAGAGACTCAACGGCTACAACCCACCCAACCTCCTCCCCCCCCAAATTATGAAAGGTATACTTGAGCATCTTTTTTTATAGCCGCCACTGCGCATTATCATTGCGATTGATTGGATGGTCTTTACGATTATTTTAAACTGAATTACAACAAAACAGAAGCTAAAAAAAAAAAAATAACATGTTTTCCTAGTTTTCCCGGATTGTTGAGAAAAAGTATAAGAGAAATCGAAAATATTTATTTCTCCATTGTTCCGACTAGACTTAATTTGCTACCACCCGTTTCGTTCTTAAACATCGTTCTCATTTGTATTCCGGTACAGCCGCTGCTCGTTGACAATTTGGACGTTAACCGTGTACGCGATATTCGGTTTCGATTAATTCAATAATAAAATTATTAATATGAAATACACGTATAGTGGTGCCGATTATTCTGTAATTTTATACTAAAATATAAAAACGAGCTTTTCGTGTTTTAATGGCAAAATGTACAGAAGGTCTAAAATGCGTTTCGAAATTCGCCAGTTATTATATTTTATCACCGCAGTATAATAAAAGGGACTTTGTTTTTATTTCATTACCGTCCTCCACACCCCGTCTACTATACGATTGCAAACTCTACCGGGGATCTACTATTGGCGTTCGATTATTAATTGTCTAATATTATTATTCTCAACGGTGAAAACCCGGTTGTCATTCTCAAACATACTAACCAAACCAAAACCGAAGAATATCAAAACCCAAACTGAAACCGAAAATCATATAATACATTACGTAGACAGTTGTGGTGGCGACACTGTTTTGAGCAGTTCGCCCAATAAATTGATAGTGAAATTTAATTAGGTTGAAAATCTTATCAGTTAGTTAACCATCACGGAAACCGGCTGCAAGCTGCAGTTACGTCGTCCGAAATTGAAATTCGCGCAGTGATTTGATTTTTATTGTTAAACAATTATTTTACCAGTACAAATTCACAGGGAGGCGTGTGAAGTGTATGGCGAGTAAAAGTAATTTCCAGTCAAGATGTGATGCGATATATTGAAGAATTATATAAACCGTTTTTATTTTTAATTATAACCCAATGCACCTGTTTGATTGGCCCTCGTTTATACCAAAGCTAGACAAGTTAAACAATTGTTTTAAATTTTTATGTTTAATTATCCTAAACAAAATTAATAGTTAATCTAAGTTAGTGTTTACTTTACTATAGTGAATATAAATAACAACGTCGTGTCCGGATTTTTGATGCCAGGCCAGTCCGAATCGAATTCGCCCTCGAGACCAAACCGAAATAAAATGTATATAAAAATAAATGTTTATCGGTACGCACTTCCATAGTGACGAGCTTCATTAGCTCCGGCAACCCTCTGGAGACGTCGACGGTCACTCTTCCGCGGAACACTGAAGGAAAAGCGTTAATTTTGAAGGGATACTTTTGTTGTTTTTTTTTTTTTTTTTGTATTTTATTTTATTGTCGAGATGGCTATAGTGTAGTATACAACAATAGGTTTACATATTTTTAGGACAACGAAGACCATGAACAATGTGCGTCAGTTAGGTTAAGATCACGATGTAAGGGCGAGACTTGCTTGCGCATCCCAATCAACGAATGTATTTTTGTAAATATGTTTTTGTTTTGCTTGAATAAACGGTGGCAGTAATGTCCATACGGATCCTCCACTGTTGTCGGTTACGAAAAAAGCTATGCGTATTTATTATAGACGGACACCGGCGTAATCGTAGGAACGGCGAATCGAATATTTAATATAAAAATTATTGTTATTATTTTATATTTACGTCGTCGTCGTCGTCGTAATCGACAATAATAATAATAATAATAATTGTTGTAGGGCGTACGTAAAACGCCCAGCGAATATTATTAATGTGCACGCGGTAATAGTGTATTTGTGTTGTTTAATTTAATTTTTTTTTTTTTTCAAAATTTAATTTTATGCACAACAAACGCGTCTCTGATGATTAATTAAGAGGGACGCGGCGGCGGCGGCGGCGTCGTCGCGCGTGTGCCATTAGGCCGTCGCCGAAGACGTAAGGCGGTTTACTCGGGCAAAGCCTCTGGGAAACGTCGTCAGTGATGTTATGCAACGGTATTACCGAGAGTGTTAATTGCGTCGATTAACGAAACTGGCGTTGAAATACGCGTAGTAATCCGACAATTTCGAATGCAAATAACGTTTGCCGTACCAAATTGGTGATGGGGGGGGGGGGGTGGTGTGCGTAGTAAACGTGTATTCCGAGAGGAAAATATACTTAACGGGCGGCACCGCATTAACCGCGGAGGCACGTCTCCAGCCGTCACATTGCCGGCGCCGCAGCGTCTGATTTAGTGGCTGGCAGGTTTAAAAGCTTAAAAGGCCCGTAAAGGTTAGGTTTCCTATAAAAGCGGCGCCGTTATCTATCATTTTACGGTTGTAAATAACGGCCGTCTTTACGGTGACCAAGCTGTGGTTTCCCTAGGAAGAAGTCTGACGCCTTACCCCCCCCCCCCATCCCCTCACCACAATTTTGTTCATTATCATAAGAAAGTAGTTTTAGTGAAGTTTGATAAATTACATCGTCCCTTCAGGTGTCCTCCGGAGGGGGGGGGGGTTAAATTGGACCAAAATGGTAGTTTTTCTGGTTTTTTAATTTTATTTAAATACTAAAGAACTTACGAAAAATTCTATTTTACATTTAATGTACAAATTATTGTTGTCTATACAAAAATGTTAGGACAGCCATATATCGTAAGTCCATTATTTTCCGAGTTATTTCAATTGATTACGAAATATTTCATCTGTTTTACAAATTGTTTTTTTTTTTTTGAAAATATCTGTGGAATAGTCGATTGGCAATATGATATAACGTACTTTAGAAAAATAAAAACTATTATTAATATTATTTGATTATCTTGTTGTATATGGTTTAATAAAAGTTAATTCGCAAGAAATGTAGGTTAGGTTTTCTAGAAAAGCGGTGCCGTTATCTAGCGGCCGTCATTACGGTGACCAAGGAAGTAGTGCGACCGTGTTCAATCGTAGTCGCTCAGTACTCACGCGAACGTCGTAGGTCGTGCACTGGTGAAAAACGGACGATTTGGACGTAGTATTATTAGTGTGTTTGGATGATGGAGAAACATCAGAAAACGAAAAAAAATCGTTCGGATGAGAGTGTCATGTTCAAAAATCGTTATACTGAGGGTGCATTTTAAATTTTAGTGCGTCGCCATCTGTAGTGCAATGACGAAAAATTTAGGCAATACTTTCGCTTGACACCAGTGTTACAAAGGATCCCAAACGAAGCGGATCATTATATTTTAACTATAAAGAGTACTATTCAATCGTTTCGCTAGTAGTCGTTGGTTAGTTACGTTTCCACTCAATGTATTAATTAAATATGCACACCGCTACACGCGAAAAAAACGTTCGACTACTGTTTATCACCGCTATTTGACGTTACGGTGACACTCGACGTTCTCTAGGAAACCTACTCCGATGTTATTTATAGACGTCACCCAACGCTATATGACGGCCGCTAGATAACGGCACCGCTTCTCTAGGAAACCATAGCTTAAAGCTTAAAGCCCTTACAAGGGCGTCGCTTCGAGACAAAAACAACAACAACGACGACAACCCCCTCCCAAAAAAAAAAACCACATTAAAAAAATACCCACGTAATTTTCAACAAAATCATACAGCCTCCTGCGGGGTGTTTATGCCACAATTTCGAATTTTTAAAATTCCCCGATTTTTCCAGTGACAATTTAAGAAATTTAAAAAAAATTTCACTTGCCCAACAAAATAATACGAGTTATACGTATGAAAAAAAAAAAATAAATAAATAAAAACAACTGACGACAATTCACAATAAATACACCCGTGGCTGGGATTACGTGTAGTCCGCGAGAATACGCAACACAAAAAATAACGTCGAGACTTTCCCATCAAACTCCACTGATTATTAAAAGACGTTGTTTTATTTTTCTATTTGACGTGTTAAAACGAATTAAATAACTCGTTTTACCAAAATTACCAAATTATTTTAACTCTTAAAGATTTAGTATATTCTAAAGGAATAAAATATAATAACAGAAATATTGGAATTTAAATAATTGATAGTACGCCAAATTATGATTTTTAACTAAATAAAAAACGCAAAAAATAAAAAAAAACACCAATGTAATTTTGTTCCTTGTAAGAAGTTCAATTTTTAATACACACAAAGCATAATTTTTTTTGTTCTTAAAACTCAGGTTCTAGTGGAAATATATGATATATTCAAATTTTAAAAATTCCAATCAAAATCACAAAACCCCCCTGACATTTTCGTGATTTCCCTGACTATTTTAAAATCCCCCGTCTGGTTTTTCTGGTTTTCCAGACTCGTGCCAGCATGCTTAGGTAAATAGCTTTTTTTGTTTGTTCAAAAAATTCGTAAACAACTTAAATTTGAACAAAATGATTATTTTCTAACATTTTTACTAACCAGTCACTGCCAATGTTGGCGTAAATGGTAACTGTTTAAGTGGGGTTTAAACTTCTCCTCCCTGCCGGAAATAACCGGAGGGGGTGTGGATAATTCATATTTTAATAATATATTACCATTTAACGATAACATATGGGCTGAAAAGTCCCGGACCTAACAAAACAAACACAGTTTTTTCATTAAAAATTGAGTTTATTTTGACCGTTAATAGTCGTATTTGAGTTAAAATGTCGTGGTTAATTTATTACGTCAAAAAATAGAGGCGGGGGGTAAAGAATCGATTTCAAATTACGTGTATCTACTAGTGGACGCATATTATGTTCCAGAATGTAAATTATCCAGATATTAGTATCTCCCGCGGCAAGAAATAGTAGTTGATATCACTATTTTGGAAAACTACGTTCTGGATATTTTAGTTTCTGTCTTATTGCTTTCTATTTATACGTTTCTGGAATTTTTCACATTGTGGTTGTTGTTAAATCCCTTCTGGATTTCTAACGTTCCGGTCGATTATTCACACGAAAATTACGGGACTTGACCTACGAAACGATGAAAAAACCGCAGCGATAGTATAGGAAAGGAAAAACAAACCGTGAACATAATCCGTCCAATACGATCGGGCTCTATTTTAAATGACGGACCGGCGTACGCGAAATGCCCTCTAAAAAGAAAATTGCGTCGACACCATTGTGTTTTTTTTATTTTTTTTTTTTATAACTATTTTGTCAAATATATTAACGGATCTCTATATCATTATATAAATAGCCGGTTAGGTTAGGTTGGATTAACAACGATATAGATGTACACGACTCGTTTTTTTTTTTTTACGGGAAATTCTGCTGAATCAATGATCAATGGAAAACCGTATAAATATTCATCGATCCCCCGACCGCCACCGCGTACCGCAGTCGTATAAAAATATATTTTATTTATTTTTTTTCCATCCACTGTCTCCGTTTCGTCGACGTACTTAGGCGTTTCGTCGGGTCCCCCGGGAGTTCACGGTCGACGTCGCCACCGCCGCCGCCATGCCACCGGGAGAAATCCCGTGAGTCGGGAGGATCAGCGAAATACGAAAGGAGAAAAAAAAAAAAAAATAATAACAATAATGAAAGTAAAAAGACGGTAATTGGAACGGAATTAGGACGCGAGGGCAACAACGTTGAACGAAGTACGACGAACCGTGACAAGTATTCGCAGTGCGAATAAACGCCGCCGCCGCGAGCGAGGGATCGGTAAACCCCGATTAAATAATAAAAAAAACTTTTAATCCGTAAAAAATAAATACGGGTGGAAGTCCATTAAGATAAAAAAAAAAAAAAAAAAAAAACCCCGTCGGATTATAAAATATGCAGGTTGGCAGCCCGCAAAAATGCGTGTACCCCCATCCCATCCCACGCACACTCTTTATTTTTTTTCATTTTTTATGCACAGTCCTTTTGAAAACCGAGCGCTAAGCCCGCGCGAATTTACACGGCGCGGCGGCGTTTGCGATCGCGAACGACAGACCGACATTATAAATTCCCGCGGTCCCCTCGTCGTCGTCGTCGTCGTGTGTCTTATCGACTCTCCGGGATCGCTGCCGCGGCGGATAAATATCATTAACAACTCTACTGTACACGGTCGTTTTAATTACAACAAGTTATTTTAGAAACAACAACGGGGAGAAAAAAAAAAACAAAAAAAAAAAAAAAAATGAATAAAAAGTTTCCCCGCGCGAAAAAAAATAAATCCACCGTTTTATCGTAATAACAACAATAATAGCCACCCGCTTATACCACATCGTAGTAATAAGTCAACCAACCGAAATCTTATCTAAACCGTATTGCCCCCTCGACAATTAAAGGTGAACCATGTTCCGCAAGTTTTATCTGACCGAAAAAAAATAAAAAAATAAATAATAATATTATTTTTGTATACTTGTGCATTACCGCCATCGTTTGGTTTATTAATTCCAACAAAAATATATTACGGTTTATTATACGTTTATAAGACAATTTTTTATGTATTTTTTTTTTTTTTTGTTAACTTTCGTTTAATATCAATGTTCGTTTTTATTGCATTTTTTTGTTGTACATAGTATATTATTGAATTGCATATTCATTATCGTCATGCACAGTTATATCGAAGTACAGGGTATAAGCGTAATGGTAACAACCGTACGTGACGAAATCGTGAAAATCGCATTATTTTATTAATAAATTATTAATAAAAAATATACACGATACTAGCTGACCCGGCAATGTTTTGCTATTGATAGATATCGCTGTTGCTAGATCATTGTTTTCCAGCCCATGAAAATATTTAAAAAAAAAAAAAATACGTGCAAAGCGGGTAGGGTAGTCCACATCGGTAGACTAAATCGGTGTTTCTACTATGTCATTTCAATCGCTAATCAACAAAAATAATTTAAGTCAGAATTTCATGTCAAATAAATATTTATTTTTTTTTTTTTCCTAGGACATAATTCAAATGCATTTAGTTCATTGCAATACTTCATGATATACGACATTTTTTTTTTTGCGTTTTGTCGTCCGGCGCGTAAACAAACAAAGCCGATGGTTTTACGTGGTTTCACTTATTACCATATATATATATATATATATACCCGCACAGCACACGGATTGTACTGCAATAGTCAAATACAATTTATTTTTCATCTGTGTTACCATGGTAACCCATAAATCAACAAAAATAATTATATTTTTATACTAAAAATACCTAAATATCGAATATTAGGCGATGGTGTTTAATACGGGGTGGATTTCAATTAGCTATAAACCTTATCCGGACAACGAGGACCTTTTTCCAAAAAACCGCGTAAAAATCAATCCAGTAGTTTTTCAGTCTATCAATAATCATACAGACAGGCGTCCATTTTTTATGTATATACTTATACGAATTATTTCCGATCGGTACAATCTTGAATACGTATTAAAATACGTATTGATAACAAAAAGACAAAAACGGTTAGAATTTTTAATTCGGAAACATATATTATACAACATATATATATATCAAGCATTTTTTTAAAAGGGGGTCTTTTAATTTTATATTTAAATACAACCTGTTGGAGGGAGGGTTTGACACTTAACAAATTCTACAATTTTCGATACGGTTCGCGACGTCGTTTATCGATAAAAATATCCAACAACGGCAGCTGGTGTTTCCATAGGTTACCATCGCGGTATACGGGGTAAAAAAAAAAAGATGATAACCAATAACCCCGGGGGGTATCGAGTATTTAATATGTTTAATTTTCACGATACACGAATATGAAGTAGAATCTTATATTTTATACAAATCTCGTCATTTAATATATTTCTGGCTTAAAAAGTGCCGAGGGGGAGTGTGGGGGCGTTTTGACGTCCAAAACACGTCCCGTAGCTACGCGTCTGCATATTATAAACGATAAATTAATAATTAAAAACAATAACGATAAAAAAATCACTTTCACGAGCGTTGACATTTTTTCGCGGTTAGAAAAATAAAAATAATTCAATTCGGCCCGACGACGATGTGATAATGTTATTATTGTCGCTTGTCGTAGTATACGACGTACGGCCGTCGTCGTACCACCCGACGAAATCCCATTGAACGACAGCCAAAACAAACGCACGCCGCGTGTTGTCACAATGGAGATTTACACAGAAATTTTTTTTCATTTTTTTTTTTTTTCTCGTTTTCAAAAGCCGTTCCGAACGATTTATGTAGCGATATTTTTAAGCCCCCGAGATATATAAATTTATTATCGTCGAAATTTATGCGTGTGTCGTCGCCACTCTCGTTTGTCGAAAGGCTGCAGCAGCAGCACGCCAAAGGCGGGAAATAAATTCGTTTGTCACAATTTATTGCGAACAAATTCGTAAATAACGCGCGAGGGAATTTCCCCGCGTTAAGGGGCGGGCACACTGGACCCGCGGCGTTCGGTTAGGTTCCGCGGTCCAGGCACGGCAAATAGCCAGGTTTTGTGACTTGCCGGCGACTAACCACCGCCCCCATCGAGCCCGTCGTCTTTTTATCGGGCTCGGGGTTTGTATTCCATGTGAAAACTAACAGATATTTTGTTTCCATCCGAACAGATAAACTCGGGTAATTGTGATATTGTCTGTCACGGTTTCACGGCTAAAAACCGCTGAGCCGATTTCGACGGACCCTAAAGGAAGGGACTACATTTTTGAATCGGAATTAAATCCCTAATAACGGATGGCTCACACGGAGTTATTAGAATTTTTGTTGGTTATCCCGGCGATACGGATGAAATGAAAAAAAATAAAAAAAAAATCATCGCTAACGAAAAACAATTCTGAGCGGAGTTTCGTCAACGGTGTTTTGAACCGCCGTGATTTATGCGGTTTTCATCAAAATTTGAATTTTAAACGCTTATAAATAAAAAAATTATTCAAATTTTCGAGAGAGTAAAATTCGCCCGTGACACCGGTGTGTTCGCTCCTTTATGCGCAAACGTTTGCGACGACGGCGGCGGCAATTCCATCACTCGAAAATACCGTCGGCTGTGATTATTATTATTTTTTTTTTCATCGTTTCCGTTCCATAATTTTGGCCACGTTTCGGACCACCGTGCATAATGTCATCGTATATCACGCGATACATAAATATATGAAGAAAAAAAACATAATAATTTAAAAAAAAAAAACCGTCGGATTGCGTATCGTTTTTGCATACAATATATTCGATTTGAAGCAAATGCATTTTCGTTTAGCTTAATATTGCGCGAGCCGTGGTTTTTCCTTGTCCAATACAAATTTTAACGGCAGTCGCTCGGTTTTCTTTTATTACATTTACATTATTTATTATTATAACAATTAAGCTTAGTGTGTTTATTGCTTTTCATATTTTTCTTTTAGTCGTGCAAATAGCAGACCAAGTTATAAAATTCGTAAAACACAGAATTGGACGCATTAAAAATGATTTAGCTTATTTTTGCATATTTAGGGATTTTGATGAAAAAATGGAAATTTTGAAAAAAAAAAAAAAAAAAGAACTGTGCATTAGTACCCATTTTAATGATAAAAATCAATATATATATATACTGGTAATAGTTAACTAATATTAATATATTATATAAACCCATAGGTATCCGATGTCAATTGATAATAAAAATAAAATAAAGTATGTTTTAAACAATAATCCGGATGTTAAAATAATATTGAAAATCGCTGAAATACTTGATGGAAAAGAAACTTCAAAAAACAGTTTACCAGTTGAACTAACAGCAGATGAATGTACACACATTTTAAATATGCGCCTGTCACATCAATTGATTTTGAACGAAGTTTTTCAGCTTACAAAGATGTGTTATCCGTTAACCGACACAAGTTTCTGTGTGAAAACCTTTAAAAAAAAAAAAACAATTAAGTCAATTCGGAGAGTATATAAAAAATAACTTAAAATTTGAATTAGAATTAATTACATTTTTATTTAAATTATTTTTTAGAATTAAATCAAAAGTGAAACAAAGAAAAGCAGTGATAGAACGCATTTGTATGTATTTATATTATTATTTTTTTTTTTCTAATGATTCATTAAAATTATAATACGTTATAAATTTTGCATATTTGAATTTGTTTAGTAAAAAAAAAAAATATATATTTTAATATTTTTTATGAATAGTGAAATGTTTAAATATCATATTTGATTTTTTAGGGCATATTTTGATATATATATATATATATTTCTACGCATTTTTTAGTACTTTTAGGGTCATAAACATCCTAAAATAAAATATTATTTTCTATTAACTCGTCATATAGAGTGATCGTGAATAATAAAAGTATACGATTTCGATCTCAATAATTTTATTAGTTTATAAAATATTAAATTTCAGTGGGTATTTGTTTAATACGTTTTTAATGAATTGAATAATGATTTTTTTAAACATTTTTTTATTAAGGTCCCGTTTAATAAGTCGATGAGCTGGTCGGCGTTTACAATAACGGTACGCAGTAAATTCTCGTTGAAATCGTGAAATGAACCTCGTTAGGTTATTTCATTATTTCCATTATTTCCGGCAGCTACGTGCAAGACTTTGCATTTATAACCAGGATTGACGTCGTTTTTCTACCGAATCTAACACGTCATAATTTTATGGGTTTTTCCCCCCTCCCCGTACGCATTGTACGCGTTTATCGGTCTCCAGGCACGTGTGCAATTATTTATAATACTGCAACAAAAAATAAAAAACAAAAAAAAAAAAACACTTCAAGTCTGACGTCGCGATTGCAACGTCGTCGGTGGTCCGCGACCGGGCTCAGCAGCGGTAGCGGTTCCCAGAGATCACACAGAGAGTACCAGTAGCGTCTTCCCAAATTGCATGTTACAGTCACTTTTTTTTATCAAAAAAAAAAAAAAAATGACCTACGCCAAAACGTATAATACTCTAAAATGTTACATTGCCCTTATAACATTCGTTAGGATGTAACGAGTGGATTGATTCAAGGCTGCCGCTTCCATCTCGGTCAAATTTGGTGGCAACAAATCCAAGAAATCGGATTATCTACAGAATATAAGGATAGATCTTCCGAAATAAGCAAATGTATAAAGTACATTTTTGGTTTACCATTTCTCAACCCAGATAAAGTAGATAATGTATTTGTATTTATTTGGCTTGTGATGTTTCAAATATTTCCGATGTTATTAAATTTGCAACTTATTTAATGGACAACTGTGCTATGAATTATGCATCCGTGTATAGGCAGAATCGTCCAGTTCAATGTTACGCACAGTTGTGAAGCAATTTGCAACAAATTTAATTCAATGTTCTATTCAAGCCATCCCATTATTTTTAAACTTATTTTCAATTTATTAAAGTCATAAGGAATTTGATATTTACATTAAAACAAGAAGTAATGGGATATTATCTAAGATAATGCACGAACAAATTTGTTTCTTAGGCAAAAATTAAACAGCATATCAAAATGGACAAATTTCTCGATTTGAATTTAAAAAATAGTATCATTTAAATGTTCGCTCAACACTTAATGATTTTTACTTTTATTTATATTAATTTTAAATATGACGAGATGACGTTTCATTCAAATTTTGTTCTTACCATGTGATTATGTACTTTATTATCATATTTTAAATTAGGTATGTTTTACTGTATATACATTGTATACACGTAACATGTATTTATACTGACTGTTATTATTTGCAAATGCATATTATAATTATTATTAAACGTGTGACGTTATGAAGTTTTTTTTTTAAATTTTTTTCTCTATGTGTAAATATTTTTTATACTTTACTATGGGACTCGTAGAACCACCCCCCCCCCCCAAAAAAAAAAAAAAAAAAAAAATCCGAAAGGACATAATTCCGTATTTGCGTGGCAACTCATTTGCAGCCGATTTCAGTGTGAACATTTTTTTTTTTTTAATTTTCATTGCCGTCGTACCGGTTTGTCGTATGTCGCGTCACGCGTCTCTTCCTATACACGTACGGAAAATGAGACTGCGGCCGACGGAAATCGAAAATGTTAACACACCGGAATGGCCGTATTCAATATATAAATTGCTGTTTGAAAATCAAAATACGGTGGTAGTAGTACTATAGGAACGTAACATTTTAGAATAACTACGCGATTCCAAAGCGGGTCGACGAGTATTTTTTCCACGGAAAATCGACTGTTAAGGTTAGGTTTCCTAGAAAAGCGGTGCCGTTATCTTGCTACCGTCATTTTATGGTTTCAAATAACGGCCGTCTTTACGGTGACCAAGCTGTTACGGTTTCCTAGGGAGTAGTGCTACCGTATTCAATCGTAGTCGCTCAGTACTCACTCGAGCGTCGTAGGTCGTGCACTGGGGGAAAATTGACGATTTGGACATAGCATTATTAGTATGTTTGGATGATGAAGGGTCATCAGAAGTTGAAAAAAATCGTTTGGATGAGAGTGTCATGTTCAAAATTCGTGATACTGAGGGTGCATTTCAAATTTTAGTGCGTCGCCCCATCTGGAGTTGTAATGACAAAAAATTTAGGCAATACTTTCGTTTAACACCGGTGTTGTAAAGGCTCCCAAACGAAGCGGATCATTATATTTTACCTATAAAGAATACTATTCAATCGTTTTGCTAGCAGTCGTTGGTTAGTTACGTTTCCACTCATTGTATTAATTTAAATATGCACACCGCTACACGCGAAAAAAACGTTCGACTACTGTTTATCACCGCTATTTGACGTTACGGTGACACTCGACGTTCTCTAGGAAACCCACTCCGATGTTATTTATAGACAATATTTATAGCTGCATGACGGCCGCTAGATAACGGCATCGCTTCTCTAGGAAACCATAGCTTAACCGTAGACGAAATTTTGAAAGGCCACCGTCTCCGAAACGGATGATCACGACCTTGCCGATTGTGGTTTTCCGAGCTGTTGTCCTTTACGGGTCCGTATCGTATCGGCCGCTACGCTTAATTACGCGCGGCCGACGACGCGGCGCGGGACCGCACACGCGGACTTCGTCATCGCCGTCGCCGTGTACCGGAAATTCGCGGCGGCGGCGGCGGCGGCTGCGGCTGCGATGCACCGAGTGCGCCGGGATTTCCCGGTGTGCACCTCGTCGTAACCTACTCCCCCGCCCACACCCCCCCACCGCCCAGAGTTACGCAATATTTTGCGCGTTGTGTGTGGGGGGCGTGGGGTCCGCGCTTTTCGCCGTACCCCATACCGCCCCCCCTCATCCACCCTCCGGGCCGCCGCCGGATCAATACGCGTTCGCCACCCCCCCTCCCCCCACCCACATACCGCGGTCCCCCGATACCCCGCGGTGCAGTCGAGTCTCTCCGCCGTCAACCCTTGACCGCTGCAAACAACGCCCCAGTCCCGCGACACCCTCCGCCCCGTCCGTCTGCCCCGGGGACGTTCGGTTCGCTGCGTCAACGCCGCGTAATATTATACAGAGTCTTCGAAATGATACGCGCCGAAAATATGACCCGCGTTTGATAGGTATTTTTTTTTTTTTTTTTTTCTTACCGTTACAAATACCGTTTTTGACACCATGTTGTGTTTTTTGTAATAAAAATATAAATACTCGAACAATTGCGAATATTCAAATTTGCGTTTTACCGACATTTAAAAATAACGACAAACAGATGTTTTTGGTACAGAATAATAAAAAAAAAAAAAATCAACTAATATTATTCCAAAAATAGGTGGTTTTCTATTATGGTATTATGGACGATTATCTGATATTTAACAGTTGTCTGAATGCATAAGCGTTTATAAAACATATTTACATTGGTCCACTGTAGGACCCCTGAACAACAAACACACATAGTAATACCAATACATTACTCGCATCGCTCAGCGTCTAAAAAAATTATGTTCATTCCGATTGCCCACGACAAACCAACTACACTGTTACCGTAAGATAAAACAATTTATAATACTAATAATAATAATAGCTAAAAAAAAAAAAAAAAAAAACACGAATATCTCTTCTTTCTTTATTGATAAAGGCCGGCGAGCCTTTGTGTGTACGGCAGTAAAACACGCTTTTGTGTACACGCGATTCGCACCATAGGTATAAAACAAATGCCGTTTTAGACCATTTACTGAACTTTACAGAACTCGATCTACAAAGGAATTTAATTACAGAAATCCAAAATTGTACAACTCGTTTGGAATTCGAACGATGACGGCCGTATTATAATACCGCGTATCCGGCGGCCTCTATGAACTCCCGGCGTCGCACAATGGTACCTATATAACATCAATTCTGGCCGGACAAAAACGCGAAAACCCATCGGCGCCAAACTAAAAATTGATAAACGTTAATATATCTCTATATCTTTTCTATTAATGTATGTATTAACGCATTCATAGAAATACTTATTATTTCCGTTCGGTAATTTATTTTGAGTACAGGATTATATTTATATAGTCTTAATCTTATCGTCCTAATCAATTGGTAAATGTATTGGTATTTTCAATCACCATTAATTGTTAATTTATTGCATCGAATTGAGGATAAATTTTATGGGCTTTTGTTTGATATAACTACGGGGGTAAACGCTTTTATTTTACATTTGTTACTGGTAAAAATGATAAAGTCAGCGTTGAATCCTGAACTAAGAGTGTTTATGCCTTTGAGATTATATTTGCTCTGCTATCAGATGTCAGTAGCACAAGATTCAACATTGGCAATGTGCCAAAAAAGTGCCTTAATAAAGAACATTATTTTCTATTTAAGATCGCATTAAAAACGCCCTTTTATTTTATTTTTTTTAACTTTTCATGTTAACAAGATTTAAAATTATTGGACTTAAAAGTTTTATTAATTCAAAAATGTTACATATATTTTGTATAAAATATAAAAAGAATTATCAAAAAAAAAAAAAAAGATTTATTACTTTTTCTCGACCCGTGTTGTAATAGTATACTATAACAAGTTACATTAAAATAAACAATTTTCACACGCGTCAAAAATAATAATAAATAAACAAATTATACAAATTAAACTTTTTTAGCTTTAACTCAGCAAATTTGTATATATTATGAATCATAACAGTTAGTGTCATGTTAGTTTATAAACTTTACATCATTTACATTAGTGAAAAATAGTTTTACGCGGGAAAAATCTACTCGGGTGACTTAATTAAGAAATTAAATTTTCACCATAGAAAAAGGAAAACATGCACTGTGCATTTACTTGAAGAGGCTGGTCCCCAGGATGGTAGCGGTAACTATCAAGGGTTCGTGGGCTGTGGTCTGTCATCGATTTGGTTACGTCGCCCTGGTCTTTAGCGGCTCTCGAGTCGTACGCCAAGGCAATACTCCCAGAAAGAGAGCGGTGCTAAAAAGCGCCGAAGTATCGATGGTAGGTTAACTTAACCCGTTTAACCACGACATCTATTAAATATAGCACGGCCGTCTCCGGTTAATGTTGTTCAGCTAGACCCACAGATACACAAAAGGGTCCTTAGACGAGAACCAGCATCATTAACCGATTTTGATTTTCCTACGAGAAATCACGCGACGCCGACCACGTTCGTTAAACGAGAGAGAAACCTTTCGGGATAACGTTCGTGCGGTCGGTGGCTTGGTGTGGCCACAAACGGAGTGTTTGAAAAGTTTGTCTGCCCGGGACCGGCGGGGGCAACCCCAAATTACAGTAATTGGGTGCACCCGAGTAAATTAACTTTGTGCTGGAATATAAATGCAGTCAACGACTTTTAAATCATGTTTGTATAGAAAACATACTACAAAAAAAAAAAAAAAAACACTGCTGGGTAGAAATGCCAGAGAAGAGGCACGACTGTAAACGACTATAGGCGTAAATGTTTTATTTTGACTTTGATTAGTACGCGTGCGCAATCCTACACCGTTTTGTATTTCATTAGTCATAAAAAAAAAAAAAAGAAAAAAGACGATTTAGTCCGCTTCAAGCAAGTATTATATTTTCTAGTGTGCGCTGGGGCCTTAGGGTCGGCCATCGGGTACTCGGGACGGTAGGCAAATAAATTACGAAAATGTCAAAAGGCGTAGGAGGTACATTAGAGAGCCGCCGGGAGTACGGGTGTAAATAATACGAGTTTAAGTGCGTAATGTAGAGCTATAGGGGTAGCCGTTATTCTACCACCTGACCGACGACGAGGGGTACGGTACCGTCGGGCGACTCGTGCGGACCGATATCCCTCCGCTGTATTATCCCGGGATTACTTTTCGCAGGCCTATTAAATCAGTCGAAAGAGTGTTGGCCGGCCGCGGAACCCTTTAATATATATATATATATATATATATACGGGTATTATAAGGTATAAAGTGGCCCGAGTTAAAGGATTTCGGGCGCGACCGTAAAATATGTCCCAGACTCGGCGTAAACACCGCGCGTTTTAATTAAGTAGGTGCACGGAGACCGTTTAACTTGTCAACGTTTTACCGTTTTTCGGGAGGCGTATTTACGAAATTTACACGGAATAAAACGCGTCGCTGCTCGTCGTGCTACCGCCCGGTATCAAATTTTCCCCGGACGTGGTAACGTACCCTGTACGTAGCAATATAGCCGAATTTATTATTATTCAAAAATCGAGGAGCGGTGACGTAAAGTTCGCGTTCCTATATTGTTATTGTACTGGCGCGTCTCCAATATATTCAACAACAAAAATAACGACGTAAAACCCGAAATAATAATAAGACCGACATATGCGCGTCGATATTATATTGTACGTGGTGCGGCAGAGCCGACTGACGGGTTTAATGAGGTCGTTAGCCTGTGATAAGATAAGAGCAGGGTCTTAATAAGTGGTATATTTTGAATTATAACAAAACACTATCGTGGCTTTTTTTTTTTTTTAATTTTTTTTTATTGACATATTAAATATTATACAAAATTAATACATCCGGTAGGGAGGTCGTATAGTTTGTAGATATAATGAAATGTTTAAAAAAAAAAAATAAACTTTAATAAAAAAATATTATTTATATTATTGTTAAACATGTGGCGCCAGCAGGTAGACTATATTATTAAAACATATTTAAACATAGGAAACAACACAAAGAGGTGGGAGGGAAAGCCGGGCATCCTGGGCGGAGAGTTCGAAAGTTATACAACATAATATTTTAGGGTAATTGGTAATTATGTTACCGAAAGTAACGGTATAAAAAACACAAAAACCAACAAAAAAAAAACCGTTTCTGAGCGGAATATTCCGGTTGGCTCATATATTAACACGGTAGATACATTTTGATCGTATCTAACAAGAAGCTGCCGTGGCTACCGTTCGGTTGAATAGATTCGACTATTGACCAGTTGGTAATCATGTCAGTTATTTCGATACAAACCCATAACAAAATTATATTCAATGGAACTATGAGGAAAAAAAAAAATCACTCCTCCCACCACGAAGCACCGACTCTAGATCCGAATTCTTTCGGACAATGCACTACACTTGAACATCGGAGCAAGATTTCCGGTGAAAAAGGAAAAAAATAGCGCACATTGTATAGTAAAACCAATGCAGTTCGGCCCTTCGGCCAGAATTAAAATTCCTACAGCGGCCAGTACGGACATCGGCCCACCCGGGAGTGTCCGGGTATCCCGCCAGGCCAATCGTTCCCTGCCCGTCAATACCGAATATTATGCCCAATAACATCTAGGGGGTATTGTTTCCAACAGGGTGCGGCAGAGCCGACTGACGAGTTTAATGAGGTCGTTAGCCTGTGATAAGATAAGAGCAGGCCTTAATAAGTGGTATATTTTTAATTTTTATTCGTAATCATGGGCTGGACAGGTGTGATCGCTACACAAAGGGCTTTCCGTACACACTTCGGCATTCCACGTGCCGAATCTGTTCCTTCTGCTAACACTATCAAATTGTGGATACGGCATGTGGAAAAAACTGGAAGTACCCTGAGTAGACTTGGACACGGAGCACCCAGAACGTTAAGAACCACCGAAAATGTGCAGTTGGTTAGAGAGTCAATTGAGCAGTCATTAAGACGCTCAGCTCGGAAACACGCTGTAGCTTTGGGATTCTCAGACCGTTCTTCGAGGAGAATTGTTCACGAAGATTTATCATTCCATTTCTATAAATTAATGCTTGTCCAAGAGTTAAATGCTACTGACTACGGCGACCGTAAAAATCTCTGTCTGCAACTTTTTTCTGTAGCGATGAGGCCCATTTCAATCTTTCCGGAACTGTAAATAAACAAAATTTTCGATACCGGGCTACAAATAACCCACGGCAGCTCCATGTAAGATCCACGTGGAGTGGAAGTCGGGGTACCATATCAGTCGAAATGTACTGAAAATCATATGAGAGCTTCAGAGATCGTCTACAACAGTGTATCAACGCTGACGGCCGCCATTATGGAAATCTAATTTTTAAAAAATAGTTTTTAAAAACGGGATTGAATACTGATTTAAATAATAATAATAAAAAAACCTTTTCTCTAAGTTTTACTGTTGGTTATTTATAAAAAAAAAAAAAACCATCGAAACTCGTCAGTCGGCTCCGCCGCACCCTGTACCAATAATACTCGGCGGAGAACCGCCGAGTACGACGATATTCGACGAATAGTGAGTGCATCTCTCGGTGAGTGCGCGTATATTATTATAGAAAATTCGGCTCGGTTTTTCGTAAAATATTCATGTACGTGTTTTACTACAATGACGTCGCGCACAAACTCGTATAAAATATCCTATAGTCGTAGTAGAGTATTATTATTATTATTATTATTATTATAATATACGGGCGCGGCGGCGACGGGAATTCTCCAGATCCTCCCTAATAACGCGTACGCGGCCAAGAAACCGGAAGGGTTCCTTTATTTTACCATATATATATATATATATACGAACGTGTGCGCTCGTAATATACGTACGTATATTCCGGAATTATTCACGTGTTTAGATAAGCAATTCGTCATTCGAATGGATGTCGACGTATTATATATATATACACGTATATAATAATAATAATACGCCCGTATAGGTAATACAATATAATAATATATTACGGGCCCTAGAAAGTTTCTCTCCGACGAATGATTATTCGTATATATATATATATACCACATGCGATTTATAATATGCACCCCCCGAGTTTTAAATAACAACGAGTTTGCGGACGACGATTCCGCCGCCCTCCCCCCCCCCCGTGAGTGTTTTGCGAAATCACGCCCGAAACGCGTCCCGTCAAGTCAGTCAATCAGTCAATCGTCTGCGTTCCTCCCGGCTCCGGTGTCTTCGCCGTCGCTCATTATCGTTTTAAACCCTGCGGCGGCGGTTAATGTTAATAATAATAATAATAGTATCGTCACCGTGCCACGACAACCGATTTTGAATATTTTATACGTGCGGTCGGCACACGCGAATAAAACATCGCGACGGCACACGGGCGGACCACCCGAAGGTCTTTCTCGCGGTGTCGCCAGCACGGGGTGGAACGAAACACGATTTCGGAAAGGGCGAGTCGATTTAGAAGGTCCGGGCGACACACCGGCGCCGCGAATATTCCGTATTATTTATTTATGTCTTTCAATCATTATTTAAATATCATTAATTCCCGATTTTCACTCCGGTTAGAAAATGCAAAACGCCGGGATGGTTCCCATTGTTATTCGGCTGATTATTCCGGGCTGTTCTTACGGGTGAATCTCGATTGTAAATAACGGTCGTGTCCGTCCTAATTGACCCGGGGGACAAGTAAATTTACTACTACGGTAGGGGGGGCCATATACTATCTCTAGTATCTACTGCTACTGTAATCGATCTCACTCTCTGTGTTTCCGTCAATATTATTATGAACATTATCGGGCCGCGTTCGATACAATTGCAGAACAACCGTTCAATTGATTACGTTATCTACGGGACGTCGTCGGCTCGTTGACCTATAAAAGGCCGCCGCCGCATCCCGGCAAAAGCCGTCATTTACCGCCGGCTCTCTGACGTTGTAGTAACACCGACCCCGGCAGACTTGCGCGATTAAGATATTATTCGATAATATATATATATATATATATATATCGGAATAAATATCGTCGGCGGACCTCGGGTCGAGCGGTTGTGACGAAAAATCAAAAAAAAGTTTTTCCACGGTATTTCTCGTTTATTAAAGAAATTACAACGAAAATCAAAAACGCCCTCCCCCCGGTGGTACTAAATCCCGAAATCTTTCAGAAAAGTTGCTACGCTTAAAAATCAAAGCACGATTTCCGGTAGAAAAATGCTAACTCTACAATATTTGTGTGCTGGTTTAATTTTTATGCAACAATAAATGACCATCAGATTTAAATAGAAAAATATGTCAAAAACACATTATCAAACAAATTTTATCCGGTTGCTTTCCGGGTCTCCAAACGTACTAGCACATTTATCCATGTTGCATAGGTAATAAAATTAGAATTGGTTAATTTGTTGCAGTAGTCATAATCAATATCGAATCATACTTTTTTTTTTTAATTTAAAGAGGGTTCCAGCATATACCTAACTTTTGCTGTGTCATTAGTACAAATTTCTAACATGGAAAACGTTTTAATTTATTGAATAGATTCTTAAAAAAAAAAAAAAAATTGTATTTTTAACGACACGGATAAATAATTACAAAAACAATAATAATATGATTTAAATGTGAAACAATCATTTTATTTTTTTAACCTTACTAACAGAAACTAACATTCAAAATATAGTTTAAAGTTTAAACTATTATACACATATTATGAAAATCATTTTGCATATATTGACCTTTACTTTCCGTTTTACCTGTACTTACTATTTTTGTCAAAGTTTTTTTTTACAAATAATGTAGCAAAATCATATTACATTGATAGTATATGTATCATACTGAAGCCGTGAGAGGTTTTTCTAATTTAAGTTAAACACAAAATGTTATAACAACTAAAGAGTATTTCAATATCTATACGAGGAACCCAAATCAGTCATTTTTTGTGAAATAAATTTTGTTGACAGAGGAATGACCCGTGTTTAATATCTATTTTATGAGGTCAAAATGTTATTTTTTTAATAGTCAATATTTGTAAGATAAAATAGATATGGGGTTTTAGGTAATTAAATTTTGTCATTGATAATTTTTAAATCCTATTTGAAATAAGTAAATACATATAAGAACTCTGCTATTGTTGGAAGTACAAAAGAAAATATCGCCTATCACGCTAATTACTAATATATATATAATATAGTGCAATTGTACGTACAATTGTAAGCTATAAAAAAATTATTTAACATTTTATACATATAAAAAGTTATAAATATATATACGAGTAATTACCAAAAATAAATTGCTATTTATGCCACGGCCACTATATGATAAAACACACAGAACTTCTTGAATAAATAGCATTGAGATTATTCGTTTAGCCATTATTTTAATTGATTTTCCACCAATTCCAGAAAGTCGTTTTACCTAAACATTAAAGTTTAAATTTAATTTAAACGAAAATGAATATCAAACGAGCACGATAAGTTTTATTATTGATTAATTGTATTCCCAACTCGTGAATCAAGTGAATTTATAGGCAAATTCAAATCAAACTGATAATTATAGAAAATTATAATTATAATTATCTGAAATATCCGTTTCATAATTCTTGGATTTTGAATTGCATAGTAAGGCAGCTGGTGGAGGACAGACTTTGTAAAACATTATCCGTTTACAAAAATACATATAAGATACTATATTTTTTTGTTAATTATTTTAGCGTATGAATTAGAATAACAGTATTATATCGATTAACATTATTGCATTATTGCATTTTTTTTTTTTTTTTTTCATTTATTTCTTAACTATGATTTATTTGTTACCAAATATAATAAATAACTATATGATATTTATTTTAAAGTAATATAATTATAATAAAACTATACAATAAATTATAAAATTATACTAAACAAGTCAGAAACTAAAATAATGTTATTATTTATGTAAAATGTTGACCAATTTTAGCTGTAATTGAATTTGTATTTACTATTTGGTTACTAATTAAAATACTATTATTTCTTATTAACAAAATCCATAAAATATTAAATCAAATATAATACATATAAAAAAAAAAAATATTTGACTATTGATTACTATAAGCAGATGACTCGCCTGATATCAAAGAATCATCATAATTTGTTGTAGATGCAGACGTTTCAGAACACCTCAGGAGTTATTCCTCGCCGAGGCCCAGTAATATCCGTCAACATGGTCGTGTTTTTTCTCTGAATTGTACACACCTTCACCGCGGACTAACACTACGCCTTTTGAGTTCTTTGTAATAATCATTCTTTTCATTTTTGAAAAAGCAAAATGCCACTGTCCTGGAGGCCTAATAAAGTTGCTGGTTTCAGCTTTCCAGTCATAAATTTCAACATTCTTTCCAACTTTCAGGACAGTCCCATATTTTGAAAAAATATCCAAATTTCCTGAGGTTCTAAAATTATTTCCTTCTTTTTGCACTCCACTTAGATGTGACCAAAGACACGATCAGGAGGAATAAAGAAGTGCCCTCTTACGGGGAATACAACTTCAATTTTTGAAATTACTTTTTGTTTGGCGAGCCAGTTGCAACACATTGAAATTAGTGTTGTGTTTTTGTTCTGGCCCGCGCAACCATCACACATAAGCCTAATAGTATGAGTATCAGTAAAAGTTGACGAATTCAAAACGTGATGAATACAGAAAGATATCTCATTTGAACCTTTGTCGTATTCATTTTCAGTCCAACAGATGACTGTATTGAGATTTAATTTGCTTTTAGAAGTGTCTTTCACAACAGTAAAGTTAAACATGTAAATTTATCGAGAATAGCACTGGGGATTGACCATTTTGTTCGACAATAGTGAGATAGTACGTTTCGAAACAAACTTGTCAAAGGAGATTGTACTTTTTGAAACTAAATGCAATTTTCCATCTTAAAATACACCGGAGATAGACCCTTTTGCTCAAATATAGCGAGCTATTCGAATTCAGCGTTGACAATTGAATATGCAACGATGTGTATCTCAAATTTTATGAAACACGGAGATTGTACACTTTGAAACTAGTGCCCTCATATGCATTTGCATATAAATCCAGGGGAACTAATTGTTAATAGTGACGTAGTAGTATACGGAAATCAACTGTGCTCAATCGGGGTGTTATGAAAAAAAAAAAAATAGGTCATTCATAAATTTCAACATCCTTTCCAACTTTCAGGACAGTCCCATATTTTGAAAAAATATCCAAATTTCCTGAGGTTCTAAAATTATTTCCTTCTTTTTGCACTCCACTTAGATGTGACCAAAGACACGATCAGGAGGAATAAAGAAGTGCCCTCTTACGGGGAATACAACTTCCATTTTTGAAATTACTTTTTGTTTGGCGAGCCAGTTGCAACACATTGAAATTAGTGTTGTGTTTTTGTTCTGGCCCGCGCAACCATCACACATAAGTATGAGTATCAGTAAAAGTTGACGAATTCAAAACGTGATGAATACAGGAAGATATCTCATTTGAACCTTTGTCGTATTCATTTTCAGTCCAACAGAATGAGATGACTGTATTGGGGTTTAATTTGCTTTTAGAAGCGTCTCTCACAACAGTAAAGTTAAACATGTAAATTTATGGAGAATAGCACTGGGGATTGACCATTTTGCTCAAATATAGGAGATTGTACACTTTGAAACTAGTGCCCTCATATGCATTTGCATATAAATCCGGGGGAACTAATTGTTATTGGTGACGTAGTAGTATACGGAAATCGACTGTGCTCAATCGGGGTGTTATGAAAAAAAAAAAAAAAAAAAATAATAGGGACCGTGCTCAATCGGGGGGGGGGGGAGGACACCTTTCGTATTATAATTTATAATATGTTATACCTGTTGACGGCGGCGGCGGCTTAGGGCGTTCACGTACCGCGGGGCTCGGCAGGCCGAATGGTCGTCGTGGTAGAGGCCGGGTGGGGATAAACCGGAAATAAATAATAGCGCTTTAATTATTACCCCCGGCGTTCCGGAAGTGTATAATTACCGCGGACGCTATAAGACGCCGTTAAATAGGCGCACGGGCAAGGGAATTCGGTGTCGGTTTCGACGACGACGACGACGACGACGCGGACAAACAGCGTCTGAGAGTTGTAATAACTATAATAGTAATAATAACGATAATGACGGCAACTCGAAAGGAAAAAAAAATATAAAAATAAATAATAAAAACCACCGCGCGGGCGTGTTCCGGCGCGAAAACGGCTGCGATATATAATTACACGTCGTTGTGCGTACGGCGACGGGCGTGAGTCGAGATATGATTTCCGCGGTGTTCATTGTCGCCGCGGTTTTTAATTAAAAGCGGCGGTCGGTCGGTTAGGTTTGGTTGGCCCGGAAAGTTCTCGCCGCCGAAATCCAATTATTAATACCGTCGCGCGAGAATTGTATACGGGCGCAGTGCCGCCGCTTCGGGTCAACGGAGAATATCACTGTACGGATCTGATAAAAAAAAAAAAAAAATATATATATATACATTTTTTTTATTAATGGAAAAAAATACGAAAGAATCTCACCCCGCCGCGACGGGACTATAAATACGGGGCGGTCGTGTCTTCCGTTTTATCCGATAAAATAATAATAATAATATTATTATGAATGTGGCGGCCCCGTAGGTTTTTCGCTGATAACGAAGCCCCCGACAAAAGTCTCGTATTGCTCGTATTATTATTATTATTATTATTACGACGTGTACGGAACGTGATTTAATAACGGTTTTTTTTCTCTTTTTTTTTTTTTTTACTTTCTTTTTTACTTTAATAATATCGGACTCGTCGAAACGTGCGTTTTATTTTTATCCCGTCTTGTCGTTTAATACCGTCGCTCCTTCCACCCACCGCACCCGCCCGATAACCTTTTTTACATGATATTTCCGCACGTTATTACGATCGCATCGTAACGCACAAACCGGACGACCACCAGTAGCTATTAGAGTTACAAAAAAAAATAAAAAAAATAAAAAATAACCGCCGTTATAAAACGTTATAAAATACGTTTGTGTCCGGACGGCCGTTTCGATAAAACGAATAACGCGCTTAATAGTTGAATATCGGTTTTAATGCGAGAAATTTCGGTTATACACTCGTATACAATATCCGAGTACGTACATTTGACGACCCGCTACTATATAAAATCGATAGACCAACAAATTAAATCGCAGAACAATGTTACAGACGACGTCCGCCCGAACGACCGGCGCTACCAGTGGTCAGTATTCGAGCAAATGTAATAATGATACGTTTTTATTTAAAAAAAAAAAAAAAAAAAAAAAAAAAAAAACCTATAATATTAACCGAACGAAATAATTAACAAAGTAAAATAAAATTCGAAAATTATTGAAGTTGCAGAAATACTAATTTATAATAATTCCTCGTGAAGCTCGCAGAATTAGTGCATATTTTATAGAACGTGCGTGTGGTTTAAGCCTTATTATTTCTGATTAATTAACAGAAATGTCTTTTTTTTTTTTTTTTTTTACAATTTGGTATACACGATGTGTACAACACAGCGCAATAAATATATGTGATATCATAATAGTTACATGAATATTTTGAATTAAGAAACCATCACCCATTGGTGACACTTGGCTGGGAATTAACGATAACACTAGTCTAAACTTTATTGTTTTTTTTATTTTTTATTTATTTATTATTTACAACAAGTCACGGCACCATTTCCTTTTTAGTCGGCGCCCGGGGTTTCCCGATATAGTTTGAGTGTAGAGGTTCTTTATCAACGGATTTTGGTGGGTTTGTAGGCGATTATGAAAGCGTTTGTAGAAATTGACAGCTTTTTCTGCCGCAGTTTTCATTGAGAGGTCTTTATGTAAGGTATAATTGGACACAAAAGGTGGAGCATTTATAATTTTTCTTAGAGCTATATTCTGAAACTGTTGGATTTTGTTGATATTAGATATTTTTGCAGCACCCCACAATTGAAGGCCATAGGTCCACAATGGTTTCAGTAGTGTTTTATATATATAAGAACGTTAACTTCTAATGTTTATTATTTGTAAGCAAGGGACGTAGTCTGCGGAATCGTACATTTAAGGCTTGCGCCTCTTGAAACGGATATGGACGTTCCAAGTAAGCCGTTTATCCAAGTTGAGTCCTAGGTATCTCACTGCGTTAGACATTGGAATAGGAACATTATGTAAAGAAACATTTGGACAGAAGGAGTGACATAAAGTGAATGTGGTATGTGCTGACTTATTTGGATTTGGTTTAGTTCGCCAATTCATGTACCATTCTGACATTAAATTCAGATGAGTTTGAAGGTTTGAAGATGCAATTTGGGGTTTTTTGTCAATTGAGATTAACAGAAATGTATGTATTTTTTTCATCTCGTACACAGCGACACGGACCTTTATTTAAGGTAAGTTGAAGATATTTTTAAATTGAGAAATTTGTCACAAACGAAATGGACAGTAAGCGCTAAAGCATTCGAATCTATTTAGTCCACCTTATCCAATAATATCGTATAGTAAATAATAACGTAGATAATCCAAGTCTAATGTTATGGTACAATGTTGTAATATAGTTATAATTAACTGCGATTAACTTATAATACAACTGTGTGAGTTTTTAACAAATTTTGTTATAAAAAATTAATAATAATAATAATACCGAAATGTATATTTCTTTTATGATTTGTTACTAAAATATTCGCTTTAATTCATCATAATAATATTATGCTTTATAATTGAAGAATTTTTCTTATTCAAAAATAGCCAGTGGACAAACTTACTAGTACCTATAATAACCATATAATTTTGAATATTTAGTAACAGTTTCTGAAACTACTTCGAATAAGTATATATATATATATTTATTTTTTTTAAAATTATTACAAGTATCTATTTATGTTATCTAGATCAGTGGTTGCCAATTGGTGGTCCGCGGAACCCCAGGAATCCGCGTGTTAATATTGGGGGGGGTCCGCGCTTTTGGTGATTTCAAGATGAAATAATTGATCTGATAACTAAAATAAATAAATAACTAAATAACTAACGGAACAATGAAAAATATATTTTCAACAATAAAAAAAACTAATTGATTTTTGGTTAACTGTTCAAAATGATCAAAAGCAACCTGGCCGAGAAAGCTATAAGATATTTGATCCCCTTTTCCACAACGCATAGATGTAAACAAGCTTTTTCTACCTACTGCTTCGTGAAAAACAAATATCGTAATAGAGTTAATATTGACGCTGATTTAAACGTGAAAATATCAAGCGTACAGCCGAACCAGAACGAGATTATAAATAAAAAAAAAAAAAAGTTTCACTCGTCTCATAAAATCAATGCAATAACTAATTTAAGTAACTTATAGTTAAACTGTAAAAGGTAATTGCAATAGTGTTGTATGTAAAGTAACGTGTTAAATCAATTTATATTGTTTTTTTTTTTTTTTTTTTTGAGAAAATCTGTGTTTATATAATTACGAAAAGGCATACTAAAATTAAAATAAATCGTAAAAACGTTTCATTTTTATATTTAAAAAAAAAAAAAAAAAAAAAAATTATAATTTGTATTTACAAAAAGAGTGTCCTCGGACCGATCAAAGTTTTGGCTAGGTGGTCCCGTGGCTTCATACCGATTTGGGAATCACTGATCCGGACAACCGAAAATTATCTTACAGACAAATTATGCGTATCATAATTGTACTGGACGGTACGAGTAGAAAAACAATACAAAATCGGTCAACTCGCCCCGGGGTTATTTCGTATTAACAAAACGGAACGGCCACTATGACGGTGTCGTCGTACGGACGAATTCGGGAGGGCGATAATAATATAATTATAATAATTTATAGGTACGGGGTCGGTATTATCATCATCATTATTATTATTATTATTATTATTATTATTATTATTATTATTATTATTATTATATTATTGCTCGCGCTAAAACCCCGTGAAGCCCTCTCGGCGCCAGCTTTATATTTCCAATAATGTCCAATTAGACCGAGAACCCCGGATTCGGAGCGGCGACGGAAGTCCTTTGAAAGTGGACGGCGGCGGCGGCCGCTGCGGAAGGACGGATGGTAAAAGCCGTCCGGAATTATTACTACCACGACTACAACTGCCCGCGTTTGCACGCGAAACGGTCCGCGGGGGGGTTAGCGGAACCTTTTGAAAAGGGAAACTCATAAGTGATACTCGAAACGCCACCGGCACGTTCGGGTTTTACTCCGCCGCCGCGGGCCCGAACGTCCGTCAGCCCCGCCGCCGCCGCCGCCGCGAAATATAAAAAAATAAAACTTCCGGACACGGCCGCCGACCGGTGGAATTTCGCCGAAAACCGTTTCTAAATACGAAATAAATATACATTTAATTGATACCGGGTGGTACGACTCAAAATTATATATAGACAAAGTCACCGTTAAAAACCGAAAATATTTTATCGCAACCCCCGTTGTTTTATTGTCCTCTGGTGCGTAGTACCGCAAGAGTTTTACGGTTTTCGACCGCAAACGACGACCGGCGTCCCCGAATATAATAATAATAATTAATTCGGACAAAGTTTCGTAATTAATATTAACGAACGCAGCGTACTTGCCTATATATTACAAGACTGCCGCCGCCGCCGCCGCCACTGCCGTAATTATTCCAATAAAAAAATTAACTTTTAGAATGAAAAAAAACCCGTAAAATATTTGCTCGAGCGGGAGTATGAACACAGGGACACGGATTGGACCGCCGGGATACGAGTCACTGTTTTACACCCTAACAGGTACTAATCTGTTATCTCAACTACCGGCCGACGACTTGAATTCCGTCGTTAAAAGCTAATCGGCTGATTGTAGTGAGCCGGACCGGGTAGTACGACTCGAAACTATATATAGGCGAAGTCACCGTTGACTGACGGCTTCTCGGTGGGCACGTTGAATAGAATAAAAGGTTTGAAGACAATAAAGAAACACTTTTAAACAAATAAAGTCACTTTGTTCCACTGAGACTGGGCAACCCGTGGTTCGCACGAACCTAAGGTATGATACCAACGGTCCGCCCATACATCGAGTCTAAACCAAGTCTAAAAAATTACGGAAACCCGCGTCTCCGCGTATATAGAGCCGACTCTCCGGGATACGGCCTTGCGAGAGTAGAAATCATTTAATCAAACAATCGTCATTCTCAATGGTGAAAAATTCGTATATTTAAGCGCGTTGTAACCATAAAAATAGTTCGATCAATATACTACGCACACACTATGTACAAAGTAGTGATCAAGATGTAACACCGTTGACTGACGGCTTCTCGGTGGGCACGTTGAATAGAAAAAAAAAGGTTTGAAGCCAATAAAAGAAACACTTATAAACAATAAAGTCGCTTTGTTCCACTGAGACTGGGGGGCAACCACCCGTGGTTCACAAGAAACCTAAGGTATCATACCAACCTGTTTACTACAGGGCATGGTTAGGTATCGTAAGGCCGGATTTAGTGCTCAACCGACGGCAAATTTAGTCGGTCGTGTTTGTATATATGATACGTTATTTTGTCATTCGTTAATTCTATTGAGTTTTTAAATACTTTTGGAAATATGAATCCGTACATTGTAAATTCATCGATTTGCGCGTATTATTTACGCGATCAACGGAATGAAAAAAGACGGAGAAGATATCACGTCCACCCAGTAATTGTAGACCGGCCAATTGAAGGAGAATTCTGTACGCTGTTTTCGAAATTACGAGATAATTTTTATCTCATTATCAGACGCGTTGTCGTAATTTTGTACTATCGCTCGACGAACTTCGAGCCAAGCTTTTGTTTCGGCATCGCGGTCTTTGTATAACACACGAGAGAGGTCCCACATAGGCGGACGAAGACGTACCTCGGAAATAATACGCTCAGTATCGATGTTCATTTTTTAGCTTTTTATACGTATTATTTTATATAATTTATAAACTAACGTATATTTACAATATAAAATAAAATTGGTAATATCATAGGTCGGTCGCTGACCGTCGGCCGAGCATTAAATCCAGCCTAAGTATTTGTTCAGCGACCGGAGCGCTCCGGCCCTGGTTTTTTCTATTAATTGTGAAATTCGGAATTGTACGCGGGTACGGAGGGCCCCCCGCTCACCAGGTCCGGCGAAGTGTTAGTATAGTAGACCGCGGTCGCCAACATCGACAGTCGCTGTTTCCGGAGGTAAAACGCACGCCACTCGGTACAAGCAAACACACACGTACTGTTGTAGTGCAGTGGTTCTCAACCTTTTTGGATTCACGTCACCCTCATCTACGATAACCCAACACTACGTCTCCCTAACATCAAAATAATAATAATATAAAATACAAGCCCTATAAAAAATACAGTACGCAGAAAAATAATAACTACACATTTTATTTTTGCTTTACTGTTAAATAAACATTGAAATTTTAAATTGGAAAAAAAATAATTAAGATTATTGATAATATATAATAATTGAATAAACTATGAAATTTAAAAATTAATGAGAAGTTTGACTTTGATGATTTTTACATAGTTGTGGAATTCGAGGGTTGATGGTTGAAAGAGCGAGTCTCATATCGTCTTCTAGTGTGGTTTTTGTGAGTTTTTGACGTTTTTTGGTTTTAATATTCGTGAGCGCGCTGAATCCATGTTCACATAGCCAGGACGTTGAAAATTGAAGTAGCACATCAATAGCTTTTGTCGATAGTCGAGGGTATAATAATACGATTTTTTTTCAAAAAAATATCTATATTTTTAAACTTTTTCCAAGATTTTCTTGTCACCCCGGTTGAGAACCACTGTTGTAGTGTATACGAGACGGTCGGAATAAATAGAAACCGCAAAATTGTATTTGCCGGATTCGCGACGACGGCCGCGTTCTGAATCGTTCGAAATTAGAAATTAAAATCTACACGTCGTCGTACCGTCGTAGGCGTACGCTACCCCCCCGAGTTACAGACGGCTTTAAAATTCACGTTTACAGAGCGGTTCTGATCGAATTGTTCGACGATTTTCACCAGCCGTGGCCGGACAAAACATTTCAACGCGGGTTAGCAGTTTTATGAATTCTAATCATTTTTCCGCACGTAAATACAAATACTAATACAGAACAAAAATCTATAATACATATATTGATAGTCATCGCGGGTTGCCCGTTTCGTTTCGTTATAATTTAGCGTATTTGCCGATTATTTATAAAAATTAATTAATAAACGATTAACTTACAAAAACGGGATTAGGCAGAAAACCCGCTCCGCGATGAAAAAAAAAAGAAGCGAATTGTTCAATTCAGTAGTTTCGGAGATTACCCGTGACCAACAAAATACCATTTTATTGACGGAAAGATTTGACAAATCTTCACAAAAACTTTTCGATGATCGACCGGAATCGAGTAATAGGCGACGACGGTTAGAGTGTGGAATTCGGAATGATCGATTCATCATTGATCAACGATCCATGCGTTTTCAAACCTCCCACGAGCCATATGGGACTACAAATCCCAATCGAAATCGTTAATGTAGATTAATGTCTAAACCCGACTCAATCGGTTTTCAACTTCAACATGCTGGATTTTAAGCAAAACTCGCTGAATTTCTTATAAAACTTTCTGTTTTTCTTGCCCACCATTTATATGTTGTATTTGAAATCTTTGACCGCCTGTAGAAGAATTATGAAAACGTATCTACCCCGATTCGAAAATATATCAACAATTGAAAATACTCAATTCTACTAACATAATAAAATACCTTTTTTACCCCGACAAAAAAGAAAATATTGAACTCGTCTAAGTTTTCTATTATGATAGGATGAATCTATACTGATATTGGCACAGAATATAATGTGTGAGGTTTTATGACAAAGATATCAATAGTATTGTGCGTAGGTTTTGGGATCTAGTACTAATTTTATTGGCCCAAATAATCGTGAAAAATGCAAACGATTTATCTGATTGCGTTATTAATTCGGTAGGATATTAAACCCGTGATTTAACTGCTGTAAAATATTTGTAGCTAAGAATTCGTGGGCGTTTGAAGCTCATTGAAAACATTGAAATAAAGCGAAAAGCTCTAAAAATTCTATAAAAAAAAAACCATTGAATAATTATTTTTTTTTTTTTCTAACCTAACCTGATGCACAAGAGCAGATAATATATGACTGTTTGGACAGTCTATTAGCATATAGTTGTAAAATATCTACAAACAAGATAATTCATGTGGGGCGTTAAAATTATGTCGTTGAACTGATTAAGAACTCGGATGTGACCAAACTCATCACGTGAAATGGGAAGACAAAAAATCGTATTACTAAACTTGCTCTGTTTTAACTAAATTAATTTTAATTTATTACATTAATGACATATGTTAATACACACGCGACAGTGTCATTACGCATATAATATTATTTCTACAGTTTAGAAAATAAAAATAAAAAATATAGTCGAATAATAATGAACGGTCCCGTCGGGCCCATTTCACGTCCACTCCCATCCAACCCTTCCTAAAAAGCAATAAAAAAAAAAAAAAAAAACAGAATCGTTAATTCACACTAGTAAATTAACAAACGATTTGATTCTCGCGAATTTCGAACATTAGTTATAGTAATATTGGGGTTTTTTTTTTAAAATTATTTTTTATTATTTTCCAATTTAACTCGGACGACGAATGAATTATTAACAATTAGAAATAAAATTGAATGGCAATGCCTACCTCGAAAATCCGTACTCTAATTAAGTGTATCGAACATGTATTGAAAAAGTTTATTTCTTTTTTTTTTTTTTTTTTTTCCAGAGGGTTTCCTCCCCGCTTTGACATTATTATAATTGGATTGAATAATATTTTCATTAAACAATTATTTTATTGGGTTTGTTATTTATTATAATAAATTCGCGTTTTGCATACCTATACATTATTTTATTATAATTTATAATACGACAATAACTGAAATAATTCATTTAATGAATATTTTATGACAGAGATCTCTGAAGTACGGGTTTTCGAAATTAATTTGAATATTTCTGTTTTTTTTTTTTTTTTTTTTTTTTTAATAATAATAAAGGATACCTGGAAGCCGAATAAAAAAAAAAAAAAAAAAAAAAAGTTTTTTAAAGTAAAAAATATTTTAAATAATCTTATAAAAATGCATAATTAACTGCAGCGGTAAAACCGAATAAAAAAAATACTTTATAATTACCGTGCCGAACAAAAATACTATACATATATACCTCCGAGCGGAATGTCTGCAGAATGTTCATAGGAATTCATAAATAACTTTACATTTTTTTTTTTTTTTTTTTTAAATCTTATTTTTTAACAATATGTACAATTACGTATGCATTAGGTACGCGCCATTTCCCTCGTAAATATAATATTACCGATTAACACTTGATTAATACTAACCGGTGCGCGGTGTTGGGGGTGTTTATTTTTTCTCCATACTACACGGTTTATACGATAGCAAATAAAATCGTATCCGTCAAGTAGATTTTTTTTTTTTTTTTTTAGATTATTTTTTTTTTTTGATTTCCGTATACACGACGAGGTTAGCTGTTTTCAATTCGCCCAGCAAAAAAAAAAAAAAAAAAAAGAAGATTTCTCTTTACACGCTCCTCTATGTATATATATATGTATATATTATTTATGCACGAATGTATGTATATAAGTGCTGCTCAAACACGAAAAAAATAATATTGTGTTTTTTTCATCTCTCGCGATGCGTAAAATGACATACACGTATATACAAAAAAAAAAAAATAAAAATAAAAAAAAGTAAGTATATATTTTTTTTCTATTAACGTTCTAAAAATCTGATTTATGTCGTCAATTGAGTTTTAAAAATATATATATATATATATAAAAAAAAAAAAACCAGAAAATCCAATACAAATACCCGGGAAAAAAAATATGGCGGATATATATCTAACGTATATTATAATAGAAAAAAAAAATGTATACATCATCCGTATACGTATACACGCGACGGTGGCCGTTCAAAATCCGTTTATCGAAAAATAAGCTTTTAGCTTTACAAAAGGAGATGACTCAATTATCAGAGCAAATATGTCACGGGCGCTCGGGGTCGGGGCCGCGAGGGCGTTCACCGTGAGATTTAGAGCGACGAGGGTGGAAACGGAATTTTTCGACTCCGTAAACCCCGGAAGATATGTGAACTATGGGCGAAAGGTTTTTATATAAACGCACACACGTATGTTTATAATAATAATAATATTAATAATACATATATATATATATATATATATATATATATATATATACGAGGGATGGTTTTTATTTGGTGGGGCGCGAAGAATTTTAGCCATTTGTCAACTGTCCCGGGGGAGTCAACTATTATCACTGTCGATAAAATATAATAAAATAACGTACGGCCGGTAGACCGGTACCGTGTCCGTGTTGAAATATCGTCCGATCCAACGAAAACGGAATGCGACTCTGCGTATAATATTATATTATTATATAGGTAATATTGGAATGCCGGATTATATAATAATAATAAAAAAAAAAAACCTTTTCGGCCGTTTAGCAGGGGTGGAAGTCGTCGTATTCTATAACGTAATTCTCGAGCAGCGGAAAAAAAATATTTGTTCGGAAACCGTAAGAGATTCCGGAACGGTAAATAAAATACTATATTACGTTGAAAAAACAACAACCAAAACGTTTTGAAAAATAATTTCTACGGTAATCTTGATAGAAATTCCGAATTTTTTACGTTCCAATACAATAATTTAGAATACAGTTTATATTCTAAGTATTTTTTTCAAACGTATTTGTATTTGAAATCGAATGGTTAGGCGCTTTTTTCTTTTTGCCTACCTTTTTAACCGCGACTTTTGACAAACACGGGTCTCGCCTCTTTAAAAACTCTAGTAATTTTGATGTCGAAATAAGCTGCGGATCTCCCCTAACGTTATATTTATATGAAATCTTTAATCGCATTGTTGATCAGTATAATAAAACAAGATATATTTAAAACACGACAAATTGTGTTTGTTATAATTGAATAGTTGCATGGAAAAAGGACAATATTTAAAAAGAATATTGTAGCTGAAAGGTAGACTCACATTATGAGCTTATAAACGATATATTTATATTCCTATATTTATAAATTTGTAAAAAAAATAATAATATTCCAGAAATTTTGTCTTTCTTCCGCCCATAGTCGCGCTAGTTCCGTAGATTACCACCGACTCTATACTTTTTGGATCTTGTTTTCGTCTATTTTTAGTAAAGCGACAACGACAACAAAGATTTTAAGATTATTTATTTTGACTATAACACATTGCTTGTGATAACATTTTATAACGATAACGTACGTAGGATTGATCGAACTGGTATACCTACTCAGTATGAAGATCTCATCAAGACGGCCAAAAGGTTCTCACCAACTCGTGTGAAGTGAAGCCCGTAAAAAAACCCGAAGAGATACTAAACTTTCACGAATGATGGTCCCAGTATTTAAAAAAAACAACAAAATATATTGAAAAAAAAAAGGGTGAAAAGTTCAGTACAAGCCAATACAGTCACTTGGTGTACAGAAGGTGATTGATACTACATTGACGGTCTTCAAAGGGTAAGTTTTTAACTAAACATAGAAATAGGTGACGTGCTGTTCCCAGACGAAAAGCTCTACAAAAATAAAATCCCAAAGAGATTCAAAACGTATCAAATGTTAGATAATACATCACATATGAATACCAACGATTCTATGGCGAAAACTCGAACGTGCCAACTTCGAATGGAGCAACTAGTGACTATGGCGATGGAAATTAAAACCTAATAACTATTTAAACAAAAAAAAAAAAATTCTTTATTATTATATATCAACTTAAAGACTTATTCTTAATACGATTAAGTGTTAAAATTATTTTTAAATCCTAATATTACAGCGAGTGGAAAAGGATAACATTTCAGCTCATTAAATGTTTTATATTAAAAATTGATTGATTATTATGATCTCAAATTGTAAGAGGTTAATGTTTAAGTAGTAGTAGGTAGTGTATTTTGCGCAGAACCGTTTTTTCTTCAAATATAAAAAGTTTTTTGATTAATTTTCCGATAATTGAGTGTTGTGAGGAATATTGTTATTATTTTTCCACTCAGCATTCTAACTACATTCAATTGTAAAGAAAGTGTACATTAATCGTCGGAAATCAATGTCGACCTCCCAGAACTTAATCCAATCTTGTCAATAATTTCAATGAAAACCTATAAATAACGGAGTTGCTCGAAAATGCTCGGAAAAACATTTAATCAATAGTAATACCGATAGTGACCAAATTAATTGTATCAATAGACGAATGGTATATCCGTCGTTTCGAGACAGTACCCCTGCGACAATATTAATAATCGTGAACATAAATTAACAAAGTACGAATTTTCATATTTTATTATTTATACGAAACGTCCGAAATATTAATAAATAATTTCTCAGGTGGTGTATTTGGCCCTCCTACGCCCTTCCGGGCGTCACGAGTATCGTCTAATTCGTTTAATTTTTACATGCGTCGGACGTTTCAAAAACTTCAGAAACACTCTTGTAACGAAAAATATGTCGTAATTACGACAAAAAAAAAAAAAAAAAAACGGCATGGCAAAATTAAATAACAATTATAACATAATATTTATTAAAGTTTTAAAATTGACGATTTTATTCGATCTAAATTCGTGTAGTAATTTCGATATCTCCACACATATCCGTCAATGCAGTTTATTTTCAAACTCAAATTAAAAAAGACGTCCGTGGAATTTTTTAGGCATTTTAACGAATTTTTTGGGGCAATTAGTGTTCAAAATTACAATTGTAGTTCAAATTACTGCCGCAAAAAACTGCTTATTATAATAGCTATAATATTATTCTATTATATAACTAGGGCTAGGATTTATATACATTTCGGCTAACATTAATAGTTTATAATAATATTTTTAATATTTTAGAATTTAAACATTTAGTTTATGTATTTTGTGTCGTATTCTTGCACATTTATATTATATTATTATAACAAATGCATATTTTACCGGTTTTTTATTGCACATAAATCCTAGCCCTAGTTGTTACCTATTCGGTTATAATACCGTATATTGGTTTTTTTTTTTTCCGTACACGTACAAGAACCGAATAATTCCCACCGTCCGGTACCGTCGCGAGTCAGTACGATACGATATCCAACACATTTTACGTGAGAAATGATCTCACGATCTGACGATCGCGGCCTATATTGCTGCACGTTGAAGCGCGACAACAACGGATTTATGGGCATTTTTGTATATTTTGTTTGAGAACATTTATTTTACGCGCGTCAAAACATTTTTCAAGCTTTTCCGGATTTGACGGGGGGGAGAGCTTTGAAAACTTTTGATGGAAAACTCTATTTCAACGACGGCAATATCTCTCTACGCGCCGCGTGGAGTATTTTTTTTTTTTTTTTTTTTTCCGGCGAGGGGTGGCCCTCCTGCCACAGCAGTCAAATAAAGTGAAAATGATAATGTACTCTTGTCGAAATATATATATATATATATATATTTTATTACGAAAACTAAAATACAAAATAAACAGCTATATTATATATTATAAACTTTTTCGAACTCTATTTTACACACCGGAAAATACCTACGTCATATTTATTTATTTGACATATTTCGGTTTCGACATTGTTATCGTAAATCAACACGAGTTTTATTTAAACACGCGTTCGGTACGCTCTTCGGAAATAAATAGAATTAAAAATGTTGACGGTTTATTGAAAAAAAAACAAAAAAAAAATCACAAATTCTCGCACTGTCGTTAATTTATGTTATATTATATACAGAGTGGAGCACGTTCAACAGCCGATTTTAAAAATTGATTTTCTCGACAGTAATTTAAGATAAAAAGGCTTAATAATTATTACAAGTTTAAAAATAACATAGCATTTAGCAAACATGATCCAGTACCGTCAGCTAAGCTATTAAAAAATGAAGGCTGAACGGTAAAAAAAATATCATTTGTACACATGGAAACATCACTGCTCTCTTAAAGAGTCCAATACTCATGCTGTTCGACAGTTTTTTTGGAAATCGCATTGTTTTCAAAAACGGTGATATTCATTTGCCACCTCGATCAGCAGACTTAACAGCGTGCGATTTATTTTTGTGGTTGTTAGGTTAAAAAGTAAATTCTACGCACAAAAACATCGAGATGCTGAAGAACTGAAAAACATACGAGAGAGATTACAAGAGTGCTTAAGAAAACGTGGCCGTTCATCTTGACAAAATAATCGGCATGCTATGTACTTTTTTTTACTATATAAATAATTAATTTTTTTTTTTTTTTTTATAATTTAACTTTGAAAATGTGCCGTTTAAGTGCCCTGCCCTGTGTGCACTGTTTTATATACACACCGTCGAACGGCATGGTGATCTAATCGGTATTAATACGAAATACGTTCTGCAGTCGACGCGATTATAGATTTTACTATTGGATCAAAAAATGCCATTAGTAAATATGGCAACTAATAAATATGGCATTCGAAATACGGATTGGCCAATACTTATTGTAACATTATTTCTTTGTACGCGCAATTTTGGTGAACGTTCGAATTCTGAACAAACCCTCGTTGCGTGGCAGACAAGTACCTAATATACACACCATTGAATTTTTTAATAAAACGCCCATCGGCCCCTCACCTATTGAGCAGCATTTTTCGAATATAGATAGACGCACGCGCCGAACCCCTGCAGTCGAGGGTCCTTTCAAATAGATGTATTCGATAGACGGCAAATGTCGCTGAGCTCATCGCATTTTGGATTCGAACACACGCGGCAAGCATTTCCTACGGACAGTGCGTTTTTATTGGTTACGATTTCACGACGATAAAAAAAAAAAAAAGAAAAGAAAAAAAGTTGACAATATTGTACAGGGTTGGGGCGTGGTTACTTCCTTATTTTAAAAAATCATAACACGAAAAGTCTTGGCAATATTGATTTAATTATTTTTTCTGTGTATTATTATATTTTCTGTAGGGGTACATTTAAAGTTTTATTTTATTTGGTTTTAAATACTACATCTCGGGGTAGGTGGCCACCGTTCTCGTCAATGCACTGAGATAGTCGGAATTTGAAATTCTGGATATTGCACACCAAACAGTCACACGTTCTGTATGCAGAGGCTGCTCATGAAGATCTCTCGGGTTAGTGGGGCTCCAATATCGCATGTTTTGTTTGTTCACAAATCTTGAAATATGGAAATGTGCCTCGTCATTAAAGAAAACAAGGGCGTCCTGAGACAAGTTTCTGTTGAAGGCTTCACATGCATTTTTTCGCGCAACATAATCGCGTGGATCAAGTTGTTGCACCACCGTCAATTTGTTTGGGTGAAAATTAAGTTCCTCATGAAGAATTTTCGTCTCACTGTGCGACTAGACATCCCTAAAGCAGCCGAATGTTTGTGCGCATTTCGCCTAGGGGATGTCAAAATCGCCGCCTTCGACAAGGTATGGCACCATGGACTTGAACAAAAATTGAATTCTCTAGCTCTTCCCAAATATTTATTAGAAACCATAATATCTTTCATATCAGATCGAACGTTCCAAGTCAGAATTGGAACACAATTTTCTCAACCTCAAAAAATACAAGCTGGAGTCCCCCAAGGCTCAGTTCTAGGTCCTACCTTATTCAACATTTACTGCCATGATATACCAATTCCTTCAAACTCACAGCTGGCGATGTTTGTGGATGATACAACAATTATAACCCAAAGCAACTCCCTAGAATCTTCAATTCAAAATCTTCAAACTGCTCTAAACACAGTGACCACCTGGTTCAAAACATGGAAACTAAACCTCAATCCAACAAAAAGTGCAGCAAAAATATTTTCTTTAAAACGATACGAAGATCCCCAACTCGTTTATATTGATAACCAACCAATACAATGGAACAAGAAAGATGACTCCGTCAAGTACCTTGGAGTGTTCTTAGACGAAAAACTGACATGGAAAATTCATATAAACAAAAAACTCTCTCAAGGCTATGCAAAAATAAACACCCTTTATCCTCTGGTTAACTTCAAATCAACCCTCCAAATGAAATCGTCCATCTTACTGTACACATCAATAATCCGGCCATTAATCACTTATGCCTGCCCAACATGGGCGGCAGCTTCCTCAACAAAAATCAAAAAAATCCAAATCCTTCAATACAAATTTCTGAGATTATGTCTCAAAGCCCCATGGTTCATGAGTAATAAACAAATTCATAATGACACAGGAATTCCTCTTCTCCAAGACTGGATAAAAATACAATTCAAAAACTTTCACGCAAATCTCAATACATCCGATGGTGCACGGTTCTACAACATTGGAAACAAAACAAAAAAATCGGCGTTTAAAACCACGTCTCTACCTCAAGATCTTCTTCTATCACATTCAAGCGAAGACGAAGACCAAATTTAAATTATCATTAAAAATAAATATTAACTAACATTAGCATGTATACTTCAGTATCACTATGTCACTAACTAATAATATTAATAATTCATAATTTGTCATGTGTAAATAGAACCCGTTCTATTAATAAACTTATAATAGCATGTATAATATGCTGAAACATTTTAAATCTAATAAAAAAAAAAAAAAGTATATATACTTTATAAATATTTACGTTATAATACTATGTTTTTCTTTTTGTATAATTAAATAATTTCTATAATTGTGTTATTGTAACATGTATTTGTAATAATAAAAACATAAAAAAATCAGATTTTCAATAAATTTATATGTTTTTTTTTTTTTTTCATTTCGGATTATTGGGACAAAATAACATGCAACCGATGTGTCCCAATAAAGCGGAATCGACTGTACTATATGTAATATACCTATACATTATATATAAAAAAAAGCAATAACTCACCGTATTACATTACAACAAAAATCATTAAAACGTTTACGTTGTAGGGGAGTTTTTGTCGTTTCTTATTTATTTTTTAGTCACTTATTTGTTTGTAAATTTAATTTTAAATATATTACTATTCGAACCATTACCGTTCTTCTGATGGCATTCGATTATTTCCACCGATAGACAGAACAAATTACGTCTATACGTTATAAAATCATTCTTGTCAGCGTCGTTAAGCGAGTACTAGCGAAAAATGTTTTTCTTTTAAGTAAATAGGCGCCTTTCTAAAAAAATGTTAAGATATTTTTTTTTTTTTGTTTTGTGTTTAATCTCAACAGATCAGCCGCACAGCTGGTGTCAGAAATCCTTTAGATGAATCGTAATCGTTTGAAATACGTAAATAATCGCGTCTTACTCAATGATAATATCTCTCTTTTTTTTTTTTTTAAATTAATTTAAATATTATAATAACGGATGAATATATTTTGGTAACATATTTTGTACTTATGACGGTGTTAATAAGTTATTATAATTTAAGACAATTTGGAGGGAGCTAGGGGATCGGAGTCAGCGACCTATCAATAAATACATATCCCCCTCCAGCCCTCAAGACGAAATCCTTAATGCGTATTAAGGATTTTCTCTTGAGTTACGCCTCTGTAACAGTGGGTATAAAATATAATTAGGTTTCAAGCCGAACTGCAGCCGTTTCTATGAATCGAAGTTTTTGTTTTATTATTATTTGCCCCGATGCATCGTTCGTTTATTATGGCCGTATAAACACGACCATAAAAGCAATTTCCCACCGTAACATTCGATTAAGGATAACGTATTTTTTTTTTTTTTTCTTCGCCTACAATACAATAACATAGGCGTATACGTCGTCTTTATCGAAATCATTACTTTTAATATACTATTTAAATCCAACGCATTGCGTTCGATTTTGCCAAGACCATTAGCGTCAGTATTTATGTTTATTGAAAGGAGTGACGATTCCGGTGCGCAGACGATCGAATATAATGTAAATATCGTTATTTTTACATTTCTATGGCGGAGAAAGTACTCGAATGATCATTGAATTATTATCGTTATCGTCATCATCAAGACAATGACGATATAATAAATAATTGTGTTTTTAATAAATGGAGTTTTCCCGTACAAGTTGCTATCGACGAATGTATCTTATCCGTGATTTAAGATATAAAAAAATTAGATTTTTGTTTTCCGGCGTAACAGACGGTTTTCAATTGAAAACAGTTCTTTAGTAGAACAAGGACTGGTAAGTATTAATTTCAAATGATTAATAATTTCCGTTATATTTGTTGTTTGCTTGGAAAAATACCAATCCTGTAAATTACTGTAAAGATATTGTGTTTGTTTTGGATATCCAAAATGGGAGGTTTTTTTTTTGTTGTTGTTGTTGTGGTAAACGTATTTAAACCGATAAAACAATGATTTCGGCGCCAAATCCGGAATCCGCTATAATACGCACGCCGTTACGATACGTGTACTGTACCGCGGGGGTTAATTACCGGTGTGCGGGCCGTTTTACGGGGAAAGGACAACGAAAATACGACCGATAGACGAGGTCTATTTAGTGTTGATCGTCCGAGTAAGACTGTCCTGCTGCACTATACAATAATAGTAGTAGTAGTAGTAGTAATAATAGTAGTAATAATAGTAATAATAGTAATAGTAATAATATTATCGCAAAACATTATACTGCCGCGGGAGACGTTATAATAAATCAGACGGCGGCGCGGAAACACCGGGCCCCGCCGTATAATACAACAACAACGGCCGCGACGACGGGCACAACGACGACGACGACGACGACGACGACGACCCCTCCTGGGGAAATCGTGCGAGTATGTGGGCGTCGTATACCACCGCAGCACGCGCCTCGTATAAATAATAACGATAATAATAATAATAATAATAATAATGAAAATAATGAAAATAATAATAATAATAGCAAACGGATTGTCCGACCGGGGTGCGTACGAACGTTCCGGGACCCGTTTCGGCACCCGATTGTTTCCGGATTCGTATTTTAAATAAGCGCGGTACGTCCTTACTGTAACAAGTAAGACATCAGGAGCCGGGTAAGTGGATTACGATGTTTATCGAACGCTTAATCTCCCATTCAAATCTACTTTATATCATATATATATATATATATATATATATATATATATTACATTCTGCGAGTGCCGGGACGATTCCATGCGGAATATATACAAATTATATTACATTTCCTGCGACCTGGATTGACTTCGGCAGTGGTGTCGACGTGCAACACGAATATATTTCCGATTATGGATACGAACGTGAATTGGAAACAATAACGGAACGAACGCTTTATAAAGTGGACCAAATATGTGTCGGTCTCGACGCGGAATGAACGCTGGATGGTGGAGGTGACCGGAGACTAAAGGTTATGTTTCCTAGAAAATCGATGCCGTTATCTAGCGGCCGTCATTTTACGGTTGTAAATAACGGCCGTCTTTACGGTGACCAAGCTGTGATTTCCTAGGAAGTAGTGCGATCGTATTCAATCGCAGTCACTCGGTACTCACTCGAGCGTAGTAGGCCGTGCACTGGTGAAAAATTGACGATTTGGACATAGCATTATTAGTATGTTTGGATGATGGAGAGTCATCAGAAGACGAAAAAAATCGTTTGGAGGACAGTGTCATGTTCAAAAATCGTGATACTGAGGGTGCATTTCAAATTTTAGTGCGTCACCGTCTGCAGTGTAATGACGAAAAATTTAGGCAATACTTTCGCTTAACACCAGTGTTATAAAGGCTCCCCCCAAACGAAGCGGATCATTATATTTTAACTATAAAGAGTACTTTTCAATCGTTTTGCTAGCAGTCGTTGGTTAGTTACGTTTCCACTCATTGTATTAATTAAATATGCACACCGTTACACGCGTAAAAACGTTCGACTACTGTTTATCACCGCTATGACGGCCGTCATGCAACTGACAGCACCGCTATTTGACGTTACGGTGACACTTAACGTTCTCTAGGAAACCATAGCTTTAGGCATCAGGAGGCGGGTAAATGGATTACGAGACTATCGAACACTTAATCCCATTCAAACTGCCTATCTACTTTATATTATACATATATATTACATTCTGCGAGTGCCGGGACGATTCCATGCGGAATATATACAAATTATATTACATTTCCTGCGACCTGGATTGACTTCGGCAGTGGTGTCGACGTGCAACACGAATATATTTCCGATTATGGATACGAACGTGAATTGGGAACAATAACGGAACGAACCAGCTGATGCTGGAGGTAACCGGTGACTAAGAGACCTGGATGGGGGGCGTGTGTATACATAGGGAGATACAAATGGGAGACAGTGTATGCTGTCGTGCGGTCGATCAATATAATATTTTTATCGTTAATGTAATAGATTATTTAAATTTACTAATACAAATTAAAACTATATCCTAATAAAATATAACGAGAGTGTGCTGTAGATCAGTGTTTCTTAACCTGTGTTCCGCGGAACCCGAAGATCACTTAGGGGTTCCATGAAAGTGCTTTTATTAAAATAGTATTTTAGTTCAACGCTAATGTCGCCGTTTAACGCCATATTTTGCGTACTCTTCTTTTTAAAGATAATATTTCATAGGGGTTCCGCATAAAAAAAAAAATATTATTGTTCGGTGTTCCGTGATATAAAAAAAAATGCTAAGCAACACTGCTGTGGATAGCGAAATGCAATATAACGTTTCACTGCTAAGGAATGTTAAACCATAATATCACTGCATTATCCGTACGGATCGACATGCGTGCGTCGCGACGATGTCGCGACATGGATTGACGCGGCCGAGTCACACAGTCGAGAGGGCTCGAATCCGGCGATCGCCCACCGTATTATTTGCGCGGGTTTGTTTCACTGTTTTACGTTTACACGTAGGACACTATGACTTTGCTCGGCGATAATAACGTGTGGTGTGCACGAATCGGTGATATATAATAAATTTTAGACGTCAATTCAATAAACGCTCGTGTGCCCGTCAATGCGCGCGCGTAGAGGGAGTCATTGATAAGCAGTGATAAGCTTGTGATGTGCCGGTGAATTTCAGTCGACCAATCGGATACGACCCGGTGCCGGAACTGGTGCCAAAGTGCAAATATGTGACCGTATTTTGCGAATGCGGGCACTCTCGGAACCATTACGCTGCACAAGCTAACGTGCAAATAATTGCAAGCTGCGCCGTGGGTTTGAGTGTACTCTTTATGTTTGAGTGTACATTTTATAGGTCACCGAATTCCTTGAAGCATCATCACTAGTATCGGGTTTGAACCGACAGTGTTGTCGAGCTTCATATCGTCGACAGAAATTAATAACTTGGCGTGTTCAAGTACGGAATAATAGAGAAGGATAGAACGCATCGGATGACGAATTACGAATACGGGTTATATTATTATTATTGTTATCTGTATTGCACTTTTGCCTCGCGTGATAATAAAGTAGATAATTTAACCGAAATCTAAACATCTTTTTTTCTACGAAGATAAGAAACAATTTTTTAATAACGTTTTTCGTTCTAGTGTGTATTTTTCGGGCTTCTTTTCACCTTCGTTGTACAGTGATCCGTATTACAGGAAAGAAACTTTTGAAACGTTTTTGAACTTTTAAAATTTTGATAGTATCATGACCACCCCCACCACCAATTTGGACATAGTATTTATTAGTATGTTTGGATGATGGAGAGAAGACGAAAAAAATCGTTCGGATGAGAGTGTCGTGTTCAAAAATCGTGATACAAAGGGTGCATTTCAAATTTTAGTGCGTCGCCGTCTGCAGTGTAATGACGAAAAATTTAGGCAATACTTTCGCTTAACACCAGTGTTATAAAGGCTCCCCCCAAACGAAGCGGATCATTATATTTTAACTATAAAGAGTACATTTCAATCGTTTTGCTAGCAGTCGTTGGTTAGTTACGTTTCCACTCATTGTATTAATTAAATATGCACACCGGTACACGCGAAAAAACGTTCGACTACTGTTTATCTCCGCTACGACGGCCGTCATGCAACTGACAGCACCGCTATTTGACGTTACGGTGACACTCAACGTTCTCTAGGAAACCTACTCCGATGTTATTTATAGACAATGTTTATAGCAACATGACGGCCGCTAGATAATGGCACCGCTTTTCTAGAAAACCGTAGCTTAATCGTAGACGAAATTTTGAAAGGCCACCGTCTCCGAAACGGATAATTACGCATTTGCCGATTGATGATTTCCGAGCTGTTGTCCCGTACGGGTCCGTATCGTATCGGACGCTACGCTTAACTACCCGCGGCCGACGACGCGGCGCGGGACCGTACACGCGGACTTCATCATCGTCGCCGCCGTGTACCGGAAATTCGAAAAATACGCGGTGCACCCCACCGTTGTGTGCAAAAGTTTAGCGGTCGTACTAATAATATACACTGATAGGTATTGTATACAGTCAATACGATTAAAACGGTTATATTATGAATAAATATAAAGTATAATCGAATAATATTAATAATATTTTTTTTTACTTTTCTAAAGTACGTTATATCATCATACGAGGTGTGACAATAAAATAACGAGACTTTCTAAATATAACCTAAACTATTAACGTTATCTATAAAACGATTATAGAAATATGATTAGAAAACAGTTATCTAAAAGTACTATGAACACTGATGGCATCGATTCATTTTCTTATATGTTAGTAGCCTTGTTATTAGTGCGAGTTCGACTATACTGCCGAAAAATGTTAGATATAAAAATCGAACAACATGTGTTAACATTAAATTTCTTGTTAAATTAAAAAAAACTGCCGCGGAATCGTTTCGTATGTTATGTGAAGTTTATGGTGAAGAATGTTTATCAAGAGCTCGTGTTTTTGAATGGTACAAACGGTTTTGTAGTAGAAGGGAGGACGTCGAAGACGATGATCGTTCTGGACGTCCTACCACGTCTTCAACAAACGAAAACGTTGAAAAAATCGACAAAATTAATTAATCAATATTATTATAAAGAGGTATTAATTAAATTAAGAGAACGTGTCAGAAAGAAGCGACTAGATCTATGGAAAAATGGCTGAATTCTTCACCAAGACAATGCTCCAGCTCACAGTGCATTTTCAATTCAACGTTTTTTAACTGAAAAAAAAATGTCTGTACTTCAACATCCCCCGTACTCGCCAGACCTTGCTCCTTGTGACTTCTTCTTATTCCCAAAAATTAAAAGTTTATTAAAAGGAACCCATTTTCAAACAGTTGATGACGTAAAAATGAAAACGGCAGAACTTCTAAAAGGGCTGAATGAAAGCAATTGGCAACACTGTTTTCAAGAATGGCAGCGACGTATGCAACAGTGTATTGATGCTGAGGGAAGGTACTTTGAAGGTGATAATCATTAAATTATAACATTTTTAAAATAAACAACTTTTATTCAAAAAGTCTCGTTATTTTATTGTCACACCTCGTATTACTAATTCGACAGATATTTACCAAAAAACAATTTGTAAAATAAATGAAATATTTCGTAATCGATTCAATAACTTGGAAAATAATGGACTTACGATTATTGTTATTGTTATATATATATAATATATATAAAATTAAAAAAAATTAATTTAATTAATATAAATTCTAGTATATTATATTAGAATTTTTAATTTAAAAAAAAAATCGTTCGGACCGTCCAAACCGACAGGGTTTTTCGCCGACTTTCGGCCGTGGCGGATGGGTGCGGATAACGTGATAGTCGGCACGTCGGAGCACTGGCGGTTCTGGGAGCGCGCGCGCGCGCGTATGGAAAATACGCGGCCCGCCGAACGACGCCGGACACGTATAGGCGCGCGTTGGCAAACGTAATAAAACGTAACATCCACCACCCCCCCCCCCCGCCGGCCCGAAACGGCGGCATCCCCCCCCCGCCGGGTACGATGGTAATATTACAATATTATCGCGGACCGCAAAAACGCGCGTCTTGGCGGGCCGTGCTGTTGTTTACGACAAATAACGCGCACGTCGCCGTCGGGTCCGACGCTATATATTACGTTATTGCGCGGTTATTGTATAGGTACCGTATTGTAATATTTTATTGCCGTCGTTTTACGCGATTTCCCGGCGCGCGGAAATGCGCAATAACAGCCCGTGGGGGGCGTGGGGAGGGGGGCTCGTACTGCACACGTGACACGCTAATGCCGTGACGTCGAGTGGCGCGACACCGGTAGAAATTTAAACGCCCCGGGCGTGTGTCAGCCAGCGCGTTATTCGCTCGTATGCAACTCCGTAGTAGTGACCCGGACGCAATCGATTTGATAATTTCGACGCGGCTAACAGGGCGCTGTTTGTTGTCCTGGGACCGAATGAAATAATACACCAGGGAATTGTTCGAGGAGAACCGATAGGGTTGGTTAGGTTGGTTAGGTTGGGCGCGTCGAATGCGTTCCGCGAACGTGTCGAACTTTTATGTTCGGTAGATCATTTTGCGCCCAATCGCCCAGCAATCTGTCTTCGACCCGCACACGACGATTTGTCCTTACAAACACGGGTACACTTGGTAACTTTCAAGAACACTTATCGCACGTGTCTGACGATATGGAATAGTCGACGAACGAAAATGTCGCATAATCAATATTTACTACGTCTACCGCGTGGTTTAGTCCGGTATCGTGTCGTTTTTTTTTTTTTTTTTTTTTACTTTGAGTACAAAATAATATCTTTTGCCAATGTTCGTGGCCGTCCGCGATTGTGTCGCGCCCATGAGGGCATAAGACGAGAGAGGATTAAGACATATCGCTTTTAGGCTTAGGGTATTACTAACGGTATTGCCGGTTAACGAACGTTATTCCAGTCGAATTTAACATAATATTTGTGTAGACACTTTCGACGCGAAACCCTTGTGGGGGGCGCCGTCTAATGAAAATCTGTCGCTTTCGAAGAAAATCAAACTTTACGACCGCGGCTGTACCGGCACAAGAACGTCGGTCGGTCGAGGCTCTACGACAACAATAAAACGCGTACACCGCCCACGTTTCCGCCTGTACGGGAAAGTGAATTGTATTATAATATTATAAAAGCGGACCGAAAAAGTTTCGGAGACCGGATACGAAATTATATAGAGACGAACACGGTGGCCGCCGCGGCGTAAACAAAATAGTTTGTCGGCCGCGCGACGACGACTTTTTGTTGTTTCCCTCCACCCCCAAAAAAAAAAAAAAAAAAAAAAAACTGCGCCCGACGTCGCCACGGCTTTACTTTTTCGACTTTTGCCGGTACGCTCATCAACCCTTCCGTTAAATAATTATTATTTGTCGTGTAAGCGACGGACGCGTTTTTTTTTTTTTTTTTTTGTTTTTTCTTATTTTTCGCCGTTGTTCTTTCTCTCTTGGCGACGAGACGCCCGATAATAAAAACGAGTGTCTCCGGCAGCAGCAGCAACAACACCAGCCCAATAATATAATACGCGCGGTATTCCGTGTCGTCCCCCGCGATTAGTACACCAGCAATTTTAATTAATTAAAAAACTCCCCGGCGCAGAAACACACAAAACGATTATTTTTTACCCCATTCGCCGCTCGCCGCCTGCTGCCGCCCAGAGACGAAAAAACTTCCTCTCGTCAATCCGTCGTCGTCGTTGGCTTTCACAAACACTTTTGCCGTTTAATTAAATATCAGATATCTTTTCCGGGGTTTTTATTTTACTTTTTTTTTTTTTTGCACTCGTATTTTTTTTTTTTTTTTTTATATAATATGTATATACAATGACAAAACCCATATAATAATTAAAAAATAACAAACGTCTCCATTCGTCGTCGTCGCCTTCGCCTTCGACTCGATAGCTGCCAGAGTAGGTATACGCTCAAATTGAAAAAAACACCACCGTATCTGATGGCGGTGGGGGCAGGGGTGTTATTTCGGTAATCGTTTTGTTTTATCCACTGCGGCAATATTACTATTATTATTATTATTATTATAAAACTTTTAAAAACCGAAAATATTTTATCGCAGCCTCCGTTGTTTTATTGTCCTCTGGTGCGTAGCACAAGAGTTTTACGGTTTTCGACCGCAAACGACGACCGGCGTCCCCGAATATAATAATAATTAATTCGGCCCAAGTTTCGTAATTAATATTAACGAACGCAGCGCACTTACCTATATATTACAAGACCGCCGCCGCCGCCACTGCCGTAATTATTACAATAAAAATTAAATTTTAGAATGAAAAAAAAACAAAAAAACTACGTAACCCGTAAAATATTTGTTCGGGCGGGAGTATGAACACAGGGACCGCCGGGAATTTTCCAATATCCCGCGCCGGGATACGAGTCGCTGTTTTACACCCTAACAGGTACTAATCTGTTATCTCAACTACCGGCCGACGACGTGAATTCCGTCGTTAAAAGCTAATCGGCTGATTGCAGTGAGCCGGACCGGGTGGGTACGACTCGAAACTATATACAGTCGAGTGCACACATGATAACTCGAACCTCGATAACTCGAAGAACTCGACAACTCGATTTTTTCTTTTAATTCCCCTAGAAATTATAATAACGCTCAATGTATTATTATAAGTCTTGTTAACTCGAATATAAAATTGTGACGAATAGCTCAGTCGAAGTATATTTTTATATCTGCTATATCTGGATATTCTGGGTATTTCGTGATAATTATTATGTATTATGTTTTATCTACTTCAGTACTGTATAATAAAGATTACTGATTATTAGCGCACACACAATAATAATAAGTATGGCTAGGTCAGTATGTGTCTACACTCTACCTGTCGTGTTTGTCGTGCGTATTTTTGAATGTTTTTATAGTCAGTGGAATGTTAACTGATAACGAAATCATGGGTATAAATATATCAAATAGTGATTCCGATAATAATGAAAATGATGAGCCTGAAACAACTTTCAATATGATTACGGCGAACCAAGCAATGTCATCGTTACAAACTGTTAGGCAATTTGTTGAATCTGTCGAAGGCGTGGATACTTCTATTTTCGAATCCATAGGCAAATTAGAAGATTTTGTCAATAAACAGCCAAAAAACCAAAAATTAATAACAAATTATTTTTCTACTGTATTTCATAAATAATACATATTTAGTTTTTGTATAGCATTTATGTATAAACATAAATGTATTATATTTGTGTTAACGTTTTTATCGTAAAATTTTAAAATTATATTTCATTACATAGGTAACTCGAAATATTTATTTTATTTTGATAAATTCGAGTTAGGTATCTCGAATAATACATATCTCGAGGTGAATTTTTATCCCCCTTCAACTTCGAGTTACCGCGACTCGACTGTATATAGGCGAAGTCACCGTTGACTGGCGGCTTCTCGGTTGATGGATGTTGAATGGAAGAAACGGTTTGAAGACAATAAAGAAACACTTATAAACAAATAAAATCACTTTGTTCCACTGAGACTGGGTAACCCGCGGTTCACACAAACGCAAGGTACGGTACCAACGGTCTGCCCATACATCGAGTCGACACTAAGTCTAAACCAGAGGTTCCCAACCTATGGTCCGCGGACCACCGGTGGTCCGCAAGACAATTTATGGTGGTCCGCGAGCCATACCTACAAAATTTAGGAATAATATTTCATTTTTTTTTTTTTCCACTGGGGCCTGACACAAATACCGACAATCGTGTATAGCACGTCGTTTATTGATAAATTTAAATTGTATAATGCCACTTATGTTATTATTTTAACCGATAATCAAATCTTGTTTGTACAGCATGATTAGACTATCGGTAGTAGACAATGTGTTATGTTTTCAACAAGGATTTTCCGGGCTGCTCTACATTCGAAATGAACAAAGAAATCGGTTGGACGCCATTAAAGACATGCGTGTAGATATGAGCAGTATTCCCCCAAGAATGTCTTTGTTAGTAAAGAAAATGTAAGCCCAAAAATCACATTAAATTGTTTTTATAATTGTAATTCCCCTTTAATAAATATAATAATATTGTGTACATTTTTTTTATAATAGTAATTTTCGTTAAATTGTAAATAAATATAAAACTTTTACTTAAAATTCATCAATTATAAATAATATTATAAGCCTGCTATACGGAATTTCATTGGTTTTTATTTATTCATAATCTAAATTCTTCTAAAATGATGAAAAAAAAATTGATTCTTGTTTATAAGAAATATAAGGTCTAAAGTTTTGGTGGTCCGTGACGTAACTAAAGTTCTCTAAGTGGTCCGTAGTGTCATAGAGGTTGGGAACCACTGGTCTAAACCAAGTCTAAAAAATTACGGAAACCCCGCGTCTCCGTATGTAGAGCCGACTCTCCGGGACACGGCCTTGCGAGAGTAGAAATCACTTAATTAAAACATTTTAAAACCACCACGGGCCACTTCGACAATGTGTTTTATAGGTCGCGGACCACCTCAATTTTACGAAAACTAGGAATACCTTCTGTTTGTTCATTAACACGAATTCGCAAAACTTATCGAAAAATGTTAATTTTTATTATTTTACATTACATTTTATTACCATACTTCATTAATTATACTTTACTATACTAAATAATTTACTTAGTGTGAATTTTGTGACCGATACCTACACACTTATAAAAGTGGCAAATACTTGTCGGTCTACAGCAGCAACAACGATAAGATAACCGTATACGGTTCCTCAATAAGTTGTAATTTTTGTCGCTATTTAAATAAAAAATAACAATTAATTTGTAATAGAAATCGAAGAAAAATTCTATGGGACCGCGGACCGCCAGTTGGGAAACACTTGTCTAAACGATCGTAATTATTAATGGTAAAAAATTCGTATATTTAAGCGCGTAGTAACCATAAAAAGAGTTCGATTAATATCTTACTATGCACACATTGTGTACAAAGTAGTGATCGCGGTTTTACCTGATTACTACATGATCGATCAGCTGGTTTCCGTTGTATCATCACAATGCGAGATTTGGTTCACCGACGTTCGAAATTCTACTAAACAAATACTATTAATTCGGAATATACCCAACAGCGAAAGAGACGCCCCCGAATTCTTACCGGAAAAATGTTTTACTTCCGACAGGCACCGCGAATGAAAAAAAAAAAACGGTCATAATAAAATTGATAATTAATTGAACACCTGAAAACAAAATTAATTTTATAAAATCAAAAAAATATCGTAATTTAATAATATTGAAATCGTAATAAATTAAAAGTGATATTATAAACGAAATGGAAACTAAAATCGATAAAAAAAAAAGAAAGAAAAATGAAGTTTAACTCGTAATCAATACACGCAATTAAATCGATATTCTAGAACAGTGTAAACGTCATAAAATCGATATATTTTATTTTTAAAACGGAATCAGTAAAAACTATACTGACCATCAATAAATAAGCGAAATAAAAAAAACGAAAATTTATATTTCGATTTCAAATATTATTCTTCAGTTGTTCACCGTCAGCCGTACGGTGAGTGGTGTTTTTTTTCTCCGACCGTGTAATTTGGGTTTTCTAATAAATTAATATAGTAATTATTATCGTATGAGCCGTTTAAGTATTAAGTCAAGATGTTTTTTACACGAACAGGATAAAAAACGACCGAATTGCGGCGTTATAATAACTGCAAGCATTTACGTCAATTTATTTGTTGTTTTTTTTTTTTATTACTTTCAATACACAAAAGCTCGAGAGCGCCGGGGAACCTATGTCCACTTTTTTTTTTTTTTTTTTTTTGTGTTACAATTAAAACAAATGCCCATTTTGCCCATTAATTTCGAAAATTATTATTTTTTTCGTTACTTTCAATACGCAATAGCCCGCGGACACGGCCGTGGAACCACATTTCAAACCACGATGGTTTAGTGGTTTCTGAGCGAAGTCTAGTGATTTCTGAGCGAAGTTTAGTGGTTGCTAAGCGAAGTTTAGTTATGATTCAATAATCATACCTAACCTAACCACTGAACTTCGCTCAGAATCGTTTTTCGTTAGCAATGATTTACCGTTGCGCTACTAAATTTCTCCATGTATGACCTTATCAGTATTATTAGTTTTACTTGCCATAAGAGGACTGTTTTTTTTTGTCTATATATATATATATATATTCGCTTCAGCCAAAAAAAATAAACGTAAAGTCTACTATAAACTCGATCCGTTTGTGCGTTAAATGTTTACGTCGCGCCTACACCAACGACACAATAATCCGGATAATCGAATTACGATAAAAAAATAAAAAAAATATTCGATTCGTAAATCGTTTCGCTATATTAACGAGGGGGACAAAATACACGTTACACGTTTTAGTTTTACGGGCCTTTGAAAAACAACCTTTACGGGATCAAATTTAAAAAAAAAAAAATCTCTGCAAACAACCGAATATATTATATTTTATGTATACCGGTCGAGCAGAAAAAAAAAAAAAATACAGATCCGTCATCACAAAGCAGTGCGGTATATTATAATGTATTTTTTTCCCCGTTTAGTTTTCACTGCGTTGAAAATTTGTGTTTTTTTTTTTTTTTTTTTTAAAACCGTGTTTGCACTAAAAATATAAATACATATATACACGTGGGGACGGGCAAAGGACGCGGTGCGTATATAGCCGAACGTGTTTCATTAGTGGAAGCATTTTTTGTTTGAACGAAATCAAAAGAAACCTTTTTCTCTCTCTCTCTCTCTCTCTCTCTCTCACTATATATTATTACATTATTATTTTATCGTCATTTTCGGTCCACGCAGTAAATATAACGAAAATAAAATTTAAAAAAAAAAACTCGTAGGTAAAAATCTGGACAAGGACGGATGAAATAATAATAATAATAAAAAAACCCCTCTTGTTTTATTCGAAATTGAAATGGGGTCGGAGGTGGAAGTGGCGGCGGCCGATGGTGGACATGCGGCAGAACGTGCCTCGAGGACTCGGCGCGATCAGAATAAAAAAAAAAAAAAAAAAAAGGGGGTAAAAAAAAAAAAAAAAAAATAAAAAATATATATCCTGTGCGAAATAAAAGACCGCCGCCACCGCCTTTGTGTGTGTCCACCGTCACGAGGAAACATCGTCGGTCGAATGTTAAATTGAAATCGTCTTTTGGCGGTCGATGTATGTGTACTCGTACCTTCTTCGGCCGATAAACCCGTGTCCGGAATACCAGATAAGGTACGCGGGGGACGTGGAGTTTAGTGTAGAGAAGAAACGCACGCCGAACCGAAGCTTGGCTATTTTCATTCTTTTATATTCGGTTTTTTTTTTTTTTTTTTTTTTATTTTACTTCCGTCCTTTATATATCGCCGGAGAAATCCTCTTTGGTCTCGGTCAATTTACGCACAACCTACTCTCGGACTACAAGAAGCACCGCGTCCGGTTGACCGTAAAGACGCCGCACAGCACGCCGGGACCGAGCGGTGGACGGCCACACTCCCCCTCCCGCAGCGACTCTCTCCGTTTTTCATCATTTTCGTCATTTTTTTTTATTCCTTTTTTTTTTCTTTTTTTCTTTCTTTCTTTCTATCTCGTCTCTGTGCGGGTTCGTCGATGTGGAAATATCCTTCTCCGATCGTCAAGTGCCACTTTTTCATTTGTCAAAAGTCCTCCGCCGCGCGCGGTAATACAATGCAAACGAGATAACGTTGTTTTCTTTTCGGTCCGACGACGACGGCGAAATAAAGCCAAAGAACTACGTGCACCGCGTACTGTATAATGCAAATATATTCCCCGAGAACTTTGGTTCTTTACTCGGACTTCGTGTATATTTATATACGTTTAAGTTATACGGTCCCTCAGATTTTCGCGTAGGAATCCGCCGGGGACCCGTGTTTTCGTATTGTATTACCGCTGAAAACGGCGGATTATTATAATAAATATAAATTACGAACGCGCAGTTTGATTAGACTGTATGAGAATTTGAATTTTTTTTTTTCCCCCGTCGTCGAGGGATCGCGTCAGCGGCGTACTCGGTGGGGTGAGTGACGGGTGCGATACGGACCACCATCGATGCATCACCACCCCGGTCCTATGGTGTAGACGTCGTTCTTTTTTCCTCGACGTATACAATACGGAAATACCGTAGGTATGGTGCGAGACCAACAGTTAGTTGCATTAACACAAAATTTGCCAACGATTATTATAAATTATAATTTAAATCCCAAATGCCGCATTCCGATCCATATCCCTCCGTCTCCACGGTATGTCACGAATAATGCACTCCACAAGGACTTAACTAAGTCCAAACTGTTGAGCAACTTACCAAACAGTATTACATTAAATTTCACAACAAATTACAGCAACATCGAAATCCTCTTATATCCCACCTATCCTCACTTACACTACCTGAAAACCTTAAAAGGCGCTGGAGTCGGGATCTTTTGTAATAAATAAAATTGAAAAAAATCTATAAATTAAGTTTAATTTAAATCCGAAGGGTTCTATCACTGGATGGTCTCACTTATCATGTCTTTCTGTTTGTCTTCATTATTTTTATTACATTTTACCACATTTGCTTATTGTGTTTTGATAATACAGATTGTAAATTTTTCAAATAAAAAAAAAAAAAAATCCTAAATGTCAATAAAATTACGTGATATACAGTCACGTATTTTTATGATTCATATCATCCCACTCGCAAAAGGTCCTGGTCACGGCACTGGATCGTGCGCAGTGGCGTTTTCACTGGGTGTGCAAGTTGTGTGTTACATGCCCTATAACATTTACGCGTGCAATACTGTAATACGTATTACACAGTTAAGTAATTTTATTTCCAAATTATTGAAGACACCCTGCACCACACCCTGTATTGCGTATATAAAAAACGAAATGTTTAATTCGATATATTATTTGTACAGTAGAATTTTTTTCGTATGGCGACGTTATCGAATGTCTACAAAAAACCAATACACCTACCGGACGGGTACGTTTATTCGGAGCACCGGTCGCAATAATCGTTTTTACCTGAGAGGTGTCGTGTTTATGTGTACATTTTTCGTAAATATCATATATACGATTTTTTATTTTTTTTTTTCTTAAATTTATTAGAACGAGACGGAAAAAAAATATATAAAAAAAAATAATAATAATAATAATGACGTCGTAACGAAAATATAAATCACTTAGTTTACTGTTATTATTGTAAATAATAATAATAATAATAATAATATTATAGCGGTTGTCGTCGGTATTCAGAGGAGGACGGCGAAATATCATAATAAAATGTACAATATTTACCCGTACCGAAAACAAAAGAAAGAAAAAAAAACGTCTCGCCGCGCGAAATATTATAACGCGTACAAGGACGTTGTATATATATATATATACATAGCAACACCGCATAACCGTATCCGGTGACGTTATAATAATAATAATAATATTTAAACGTGTGTGTTGTTTATTGTAATAACGCGCATACGGCGGGGGTTATTTTATATTAATATTATTATTATATCGTTCTAAAATACATATATATATATATATATAAACATGTGTGTGTATTAAGTTAAAAAGGGCCCGGGCGACTGGGGAAGTCGTAATCGTAACTTTCCGGGAGAGCGGGCGGGCGGGCGGGCGGGCGGGCGCGCGCGCGAGAGACCGTAAACGCCTCGGCGCGAGGATTTAGCGGCGCGGTTAACTCCGCCGGCACGTCGTCGTCGTCGTCGCCGTCGTAGCCGTCGTTGCCGCCGTCGCCGTCGGGACCCGTATTAAAATATTATTATTGCCCGCCGCGCCTTACCCGTCGTTTTCCGGATGGGGCCACTGCGCGCACCGTTCGCGGTCGTTTCGGAACACGCCCGAAGAATATTTAACCGGCTCTTTCCCGTAGACACACTTTGGCCGTGTTGTTTTACGCCCGCCCGGGCCGTTTGTGCACACGGATAGCTTCTAATTAAAACCGCTCGCCGATATCGTATATCAGGCCTCCTAACCGCCGGCGCCCCGGGCCGCCCCCCCCAGTCGGTTTTCGGGGCGCGCGGGCGGTTGTTCGCGGTGGTAACCGCACTCGGTTCTCGCGAGCGCGCCGCCGCCCCGGCTCGTCGTTTTTATTAATTGTCTCCCCCGCTCGCACGCCGCGAACGACCGACATACGTTCACGTGTACCGGCTACAGTTGAAACCCGAACGCGAAATGAATTCATTTTGATTATTTTCTTTATTGTTTTCTACCGCCGCGAATAAAGGTTCGCTCAAACCGAAGCGGCAGCGGTAGCGGTAGCGGCAGCGAAATTTAATGTCCATACGTTTTAATACGAGTGCACTCACTAGCGCGAAATTAATACCGCGGCGAAAATGTTACCGCAAGATTGAGCGCGATTTTTTTTATTTTTCGCTTACCGCTGCGATAATCAGTTGTAAATTCCCAAATCATTTTAATCGTACAGTGCAACAATGCAATATGAATATTAATATATTATTATCACATCAACATATTCAACATCCTAACTCTAATTATAATATATTATAATTTTTTGAGATCTATAAGTCCCTAAGCCTAATTATAATCCTATGGTACCTTTTTTGTTCTTCATCATCCGTTACAGCTGCTAACAGTAATACATCTTCTTCATCTGAACTTGAGTTTTCATAATAAATATCCATGGTATGATAACAATTTAAAAAAATATATAGAAATATGTTGTTTTGTACTTTTAAATATTAATATTAGTAAAAAAAAATATAATACGTAATAACAAAATAACATGTACGCGCACGGGTGTCACAGTGTCGACTAGTAATTTTTGGCGAAATATTTCGCTCCGGTTAGGTTAGATCAGCGGTATTTAAAAAGCGATAAATACCGCTGCCGCTATCGCTGCCGCTACCGCTTCGGTTTGAGCGAACCTTAAGTCGAAATCCAACACGACAATTGAATACGATAGATTTTACGCCGCGAACGGGCCACCAATCGCACGCCCGATACTTTTTTTTTTTTTTTTTTTTTACTTGTCGACCGGTTTCGTAATTCCGTCGGCCCACCCCGCGGAAATATAAAAAAAAAATACAAATCGCCCTTATCAATCCGGCTAATTATTTCGTTGATTTCAATATATTTCAACTTATTCACTATCATTACAAGTCACTCGGATACTTCATAAATTGCTGTAATCTTCTTGGCATTTTTTTTCGGCAAACTTTTCCACCGACGTGTTAATTATTTTTATTTTTTTTATTACCTGTTCTTTCCGCCTTTTGATACGTGGATGCAATTTTCGAAAGTTTTAAAATCATCAGTTTCAATTTCCGATTTTTCGAAAACCAAACAAAATATTGTTTACATATAATATTTGTACATATATTACGCATGAGTATATATTATTAAATTTTTGTAATTTTTAAAAAAATAAACTAGGGGTATACAAGACAATTGGTCAATATTGTTAATATCGCATTAAAAAATAGTGACTGTTTTTATTTTTTCTTAGAGTTCAGTTTACTTTAGGAAATATTACACAAGGGTTTCAAATTATCGCGGATCCGCCGGCGACGCGGTGTCTGCAGGCCCTCAGTTACGCCCACTGAATAGAATAAAAAATATTCCGTATTTTTATACGATTTTGTCGGTTCCCAGTTTCCTGTTCATAGAATACGCTTTTTAATTTCAATTATAATTCGCCGGGAAGATAATATACTGCATACGATAATTTGAATGTAAAAAAAAACAGGAATCCATGTGAAATTTACACGGTAAATAATGGGATTGAAAAACGGGTGTAGGCGGCAGATGTCACGCGGTGATGTACCGCCAATCTTATTATTGTTTTTTTTTTCTTTTCTTTTTTTTTATTTCTTCCATATTACTATAAATGTTATTTTTGTTTTGCACTATGACATTAGAACGAATAGATGAAAATCGGAATCCGGTTGTAATACGGTTTCTATTGCGTAGACGTTTGACGTTACGACACCCGGGAGTCGGTAACTGAACGATTAAAAAATAAAAATAAAAAACAACGAAAACACGACGTTTGTAATAATATAAGTTTTTGGCTGGATAAAACGATTTCGTACACGCGGTCGACGGGTGGTAAAATAATTTCCGCTCGGCTTCTCATAAACGCTCAACAACTTTCCTAAAGAAAAAAAAAAACAAAAACCGTTCAAAGGGCATCGACACAGCCGTTTTGCTACCAAAATAGGGTACGAAATTACGGGTTTCCTCCAAAAAAGGAGATACCCCATTTTGTCGTCCGCCAAAGTCGATTTTCCTCCGTTATCGAAGAATCGAGGAATTTTCTCACCGTCCTGTAATAAACTTTTGATACACTGGCCAATAATATTTTTCTACAATACACAACCGTCAATAATAATAATAATAAAGTTACTAACAGAGTGAATACAAATTTCGTCGTACCGAAAATACACTATAAAAAATTAATTTTTATAAAGAGATTTTCCAGTCGAATTTATAGACTGCGAGTGTCTCGCTTTGTTTTTATAATGCACCAATATTATTGTGACGAGTCTAAGCTGTCGGTACCGTATTAAAAAAAAAACCCCTTAAAACATCGATATTATGATTTTAGTTGAAAAAAAAAGTTAAACTGTGACCATTAGTAAGTATATTTATTGAACACAATTATGCTCAAGTATAAATACAAAGTAAACATAATAATATTCAGCGAACGGTTTTTTTTTTTTTTTTATACAGGGTGGGACGTGGTCACTTTCTTATTTTAAAAAATCATAACACAAAAAGTATTGGCAGTATTGATTTAATTATTTTTTCTGTGTATAGGGATACATTTAAAGTTTAATTTTATTTGGTTTTATTTGGTACATCTCGAAGGTGGCCACCGTTCTCGTCGACGCACTGAGATAGTCGGAATTTGAAATTCTGGATATTGCAAACCGAACAGTCACACGTTCTGTATGCAGAAGCTGCTCATGAAGTTCTATCGGGTTAGTGGGGCTCCAAAATCGCATGTTTTGTTTGTTCACACATTTTGAAATATGGAAACGTGCCTCGTCACTAAAGAAAGCAAGGGCGTCCTGAGGCAGGTTTTCGATGAAGGCTTCACATGCATTTTTTCGCGCAACATAATCGCGTGGATTAAGTTGTTGCACCACTTGTCAATTTGTATGTGTGAAAATTAAGTTCCTCGTGAAGAATTTTCGTCTCACTGTCCGACTAGACATCCCTAAAGCAGCCGAATGTTTGTGCGCAGATCGCCTAGGGGATTTCAAAATCGCCGCCCTTACCCTTTCGGTGTTTTCTGGCGTCCTGACGGTTCCGGAAGGTCCATTATGTTTCGTCTGCACACTACCGGTATCCCTGAACGTGTCCACCCACAAACAAATCGATTTCCGATCGGGCACACGACCTGCAGGTGGCGATATTGAAATTGTTTCTGAAAGCACGCCGAGTTGCGATGATCGAACGGCTGAAAGAAAAGTAGGGCTCCACGGTTCTTGGTTTGTCCACTGCATCGCTGACACTGAATTAGTTATGAGAAAAACCTTAGATAACGTGCTTTCGAACAAGCCATAAACTCTACTATTAGTAGCCGCTAAGTTGCTAGAGTTTCGAGATAAGGAAGTAACCACGCCACACCCTGTATATATCTCCTGATCAATTTGTAAAAATCGAGTACCCGGGTGTTGGCGCGTGGCTGATTGCCGGTACGCATATATACTGTTTATTATATGGCTAGTATTAAATAAAAAAATGAAAAAATTCGCTTAATACCGGTGGGGGAGGGGGACGGAGGGAGAAACATTGCAGCCCCGACAGTGGCGTTTTCGGGAAATTCTGCATAGGTGCATAGGGGTGGATATTCAAATTATTTGCAAAGTGAGCGGTCGCGAGTAGGGGCTGGCTACTACGGGACAATGGCAATAGAATGATAAATATCGAGGGGAAATCGGGATTGACTATATTGCGGACTCTATGGCCGTATTGGGAAAAATGTATTATTATTGCTTTTAGTCTTGACAGCCGTAAATTCCGAGTTCAATCGGCGGCGTCCCGGATACAATTTAACGAGTTTTTCTATAAAAAAAAAAAAAAAAAAAAAAAACTCTTTTGGCTTTTTCAAACCAAATCCCCGGGTCTTACGTAGTTCGACTCGGTGTTACGCGTACACACAATACATTAATCGTAGAAAATTATACGATTATTGTGCGTGTGCGTATGCGGGGAAAATTGATCGAGTTATCGAGAATATGGGCGTGTGCGTTTTCCTCTCTCTTTCTCTCTCTCTCTCTCTCTATATATATATATATATACCTATACGTACGTGTATAATATAATATTTTGTACCGTGGTCCTCAACCGTACGCTGGTAATATCGCTATTATACGGGATCGGGATACAGTGCACATAACCCCTCGCCGTGTTCAATTTGTATATCGTACGCGCGTAAAAGCATAGTATGAAAGCGGCCAATTTGCCGAACTTCGAGAGACGTATACACACGTATATTATATTATAATACGTAATAACGTCCTCTTCCCTTCATCATCCGGTGGCGGCCGCGGCGGCATCTCGCGGATTTCGCCGGGCGCGTTTTCTCGAGTTTTTCGCACACGAAAAGGGGTCCGCCGGGTCGCCCGATATTAATATATAATATTATATGTGTATATATATATATATATATATATATATACACACACACGTACACGTATACACTCGTAGTAGTAGTAATATTAATAATAATATATAGTAAAACGACGACGACGACGACGACGGTAAAACACGCGAAAGACGAGTAGTAGTAGTAGTAGTAGTAGTTGGTAGTAGTCGGATTCTATAAACGGCTCGGCTGTCGTCGTCCGGATGACAAGGTAATTAGCGGATTTAACCCGCTGCGAGCCTTTCAAAAGCACGCCCAGGCGTATATATTATATCACCGGGGCCCCCGCACAACGGAGACGGTTAAAATCCGTGAGAGACAGACACGAGACCCGCCGCAAAAATATATATATATATATACGAGTTCTGTTCAAAAAGTTCCCGAACTAGAAATAGAAAATTTATAGTATCGTAAATGTTATTAGATTAATATAGAATAGAGATAAGCAACTATCTTTTCAATTAAATCGCAAATGTTTATTGCTATCTAACCGTAAACTGTGCGCGTTCAAAGTAGACGATTCGTGTGTATTGTGCGATTATTAAGATGAATAACATTCGCGAACAACGTATTAACATTAAATTTTGTGTTAAACATTGTAAATCTTCTACTGTGACTCATAAAATGTTGCGAAATGCTCATGGTGATCGGTGTTTAGGACGTGCTCAGTGTTACCACCGGTTTAAACGTTTCGAAGACGGTCGGGAATCAGTTGATGACGACCCACGTTCAGGACGTCCGTCGACATCGACAGACGATGTTCATGTGACAAAAGTCAATGAAATTGTGCGGTCTAATAGACGTTTAACTATTCGAGAAATACCGGAAGATTGTAACATATCGGTCGGTTCATGCCGTGAAATCCTGGTAGAAAAACTTGGAATGCACCGCGTTGCAGCAAAATTTATCTCTCGGTTGATGTCGCCAAGACTCGTGGTATCTCCATCGCGACAATGCTCCGGCACACACTTCCCTGTTAATTCGCGATTTTCGCGTGAAAAATCACATGACTGTGCTTCCTCGTCAGCAAACTTATTTTTATTTCCAAAACTAAAATCTCCGTTAATAGGACAAAGATTTTCTACGATAGACGAACAAAAGAAAATTCGCTACTAACGGAGCTACGAGCAATTCCAGAAACTACTTTCCGGGATTGCTTTCCACAATGGAAACGCCGTAGGCAAAAGTGTATAAACCAAGAGGGAGAATACTTCAAAGGCGATAAGACTCAATAGCTTGTACAGGTTATAGGTAAGCACTATAAATTAAAAATTGAAAAATTCGGGAACTTTTTGAACAGGCCTCGTATATATATATTCTACACGCGTGTACGTCCGGGTCGAATTCGCGAATTATCGTCATCCGATTTCGTCTCGTCGTGTGGTATATTATAATAATATTACCAGTTAGTAGTACCCGTCGGCGAATCGGATTTAGAAAAGAAAAAGATTTAAAATTAAAACAAATACTATTGTCGCGGTGGTTTTTTTTTTTTTTTTTGAACCGATGGGGGCTGAATAAAATCATTTTTAAACGTTCGAAAAAAATAAATCATAAATACTTTTTTATTATTATTTTCTTTAGTGGATAACTAAAATAAATACCTATATTGAACTGAATACATAAAAACGGTTCGAATTTTATTCGTCAGTCTTTCGCAAAAAGTTTATTTCAATCGTATTTTTGGTTTAAGGCCCTAGACCCCCGCAGACTCCTTGAAATTTTCATCGAATAGATCTAATGACGCCCGACTACGAATCGAGGTACGATGTACTGTGGTTCGATTTTAAAAAATGTCAAGGTGCACGAGTTGATAAATAAATATTGTAATTTTGCGTATAATCGAATGCGCAGAGTGAACCATAACTATAGCATAAAAGTCGCGTAAGCACATTTCTGCCGTAGACACTAATATAGTTTTAAATCGAAAAACTAATTTTATTCGATTTTTTTTTTTTATTTTTTTTGTATTTCTCGTGAAATTTGAAAACCCTATATATATATATATTATAATATCGTATATCCAGTTGTTTGCACGGGTAAATGTGTTTAATAATCGCGAAAAACAATAAAACATAATAATATATTGTTATTATGATTATTATTGCCGTCGTCATACACGAAACCGGAGACAATAAACAAATATTACAATCTCTTATTCGGCAAAATAACGTTTTCGCAACCTACACGACAATTTACAGATATTATTATTATATATCGTTTTTGTACAAAGGAAACTGTATTATTATTATTATTATTATTATGTAAACGCATCCGTATACGATAATCCGCAGTACCACACGGCGAACAATCTGATTTATTGGCCGTCCGATAAACCCCATTGGAATTTCCTCCACGATTCCTCGTTCGCCCGCTGCATTTCCCGTCGGAAAACTTCGTTGTTTTGGTTGAAATGTTTTATTACGGCCAATAGCACGTTGTCGATAGTGTTTTCTGAAAATTTACAAATTTTATATGAAATTCGTATAGGCGACCCGAATCTCGGGGGGTACCGATGGTGCTTAGATGCACACACCCCGAAATCCAAATAAGTCCCCTACACCTCAAATATATTCCGTGAATGAATATCGTAGTGATAATAAACCGTTTTCGTCGTAAAAAAGTGCCTGTGAATTATACGTATTATACGTAATAAGTAGTGCGAGGATTTTGTAGCAAGTGCTTCGTTTATTGACGGGACCGTGATAGAAAGATAATGCTTATATACATATATAAATACGTTTCGAATCGATTACAATAAAATAAACTTTGCTGTTTTCCCAATTTGGTTTTTTTTTTTAGACATTCTAAAATGTTTACATCATTTTCATGAAAATTCAACATATTTCTACGTATAATAAAATAATATAAAATAATATTGGAGATGGCGTAAATAAAAATGAAAATACGTCTGACTTGGACTTCATTTGTCCGACTTCGAACGATATTTGAAAACGAACAAATTCGTAAGTATCGAAAACGATCGGTTTTGCCGGGAATCAAAGTCCCGGTAAGGGTACTTGGTTTTGTGGATTCCCACAGTGACACTGCCGTATATTTACCAAGGATCTTATATTGATAACGTAATAATAAACTATTTCGAAGCAAAGCGGTGTAATCACGACTTGGTGGACTCGTGGGGTATCCTTATCAGTATGGGAATCGTATAACCCGGCTGTCGGTAAGACGCATTTGATTTGGCGCCAAAACCGATCGTTTTGAACTAGTTAAATTCAAAAAAAAAAAAAATAATAAACCTTATTAACCAAAACATAAACGTATTTTCTCACTCGGGCCGATCTATACAATTAGGGAATATTGCGATTGATGAACGGTGGGCACATCCGATTATTGTTAATCGGACGGGTTTTTTTTTTTTTTTTTTTGTGGTTTTGAAAAAGGGGTTAAGTCATTTTCAGTTTAGAAACGAGTGTTAGAAAATGTATTTGTTCAATATAAAAAAAAAAAAAAAAATCGGCCTGGGGCGGCGGGCGGACACCCCTATGGACGCAGCGGACTCGGGGTCTAATGCGCGCCGACAAACTCAAATTCAATTGCGAACTAATTAATCAGTCGATTTAATTGAATTAAAATTAATTTTATTTTGATCGCGTAAGTCAGTGGTCTTCAACCTTTTTGGACTCGCGACCCACGTGAGCTTTGTAAACAAGCTAAAATTGCTTAATGCTTTGCAGTGCTATTATTAAAACTTAATCGAAAATGTATAAAATTCATATGAAAATATAAAATAAAATGAAAATATGATACAAAAATTTTAATGTGAACTTTGTCCTTGAGTGTTTTCACATAATAAATTCCACCTTGGCTCGATTTGACCAAGCGCGATCCGTAAATCATCTTCAGTTTCAAGTCTATTTCTCTTTGACGTTTTCAAATTTGCCATAGTAGAAAACGCCTTTTCGCATAAATAAGTCGTTGGAAATATTAATAAAATTGAGATGGCTTTAGTTGCTAATTCTGCGTGATTTCCCGTGCATAAGTGTGCCCAAAATATTTCTAATGAAGTTTCACAAAACATTTGTTTCAATTTGTTATCACACGGTAGCTCAATTAATTGATTTTCAATGTCAGTAGACATATTTACTGTCATTATGTCTACTACTGCGAATGGTTGTTCAATCCACTCATAATTTACTCGAATATCCTCAGGAAAATATTGGTTAAATAATTTTTCTATGTTTGTCAAATGTTCGTTTACTAATTCAGAAATGTCTTCAAACTTGATTGAAGAATATTCTTCTAAAAACTTCTAAAAACTTCTTCTAAATTTTATAAATTTAATTTTTATTTTAATAAGAAGACTTATCGCGGCCCAATTTTAAGACTTACGCGACCCAAAAATGGGTCGCGACCCACCGGTTGAAGACCACTGGCGTGGGTAATTACGTGTGGGAGCCGGCGGCGGTGGGGCGTAGTAACCGCACGCGTCGCCGTCCTCGGCGAACGCCGTAAATTCTTGGCAAAAAGACGGCACCGCGATAATGGACCGGCCGTGCCTCGAGTCGGTGACCGCCGCCGGTCGGCCGCACGTCGCGACGCACGTCACCAACAACAACAACCAGCCGGACATCGGTCGCAGCGGCTGCACGCCCGCGATTTCCCGCAGGAGACTGACGGCCGCCGTCGGTTTTCGTCCGGTCGCCATAATATTCGTCAGCGTCGTCGTTTTACTGCGATCCGTTCGGACACTACAACAATAATATTGCGGTACAACGTAATCGTGTTTGACGAAAAAACGTTAGTATTTGTTTGATTATATCGCTTTGTGGTTTGCCTATGTTGTTATGCAATTATGAAATAGGTTTTTTTATTGCGAATTTAACGCACTATAAAATCATAAAAAAAAAAAAAAAATTACAATTAAAATCCACTAAAATATTTATACTTTTAGCGTAAAACACTCGCAAAAACAATAAAAAATTATTCGGACGGTACAACTACAAAATCAGAACACAACGGTCAAATTCAATCGAATCTATTTATAATTGCTTTTCGTAATACCTTTGTAAAATAAATAAACTCGAAGGGACTCGAACGGAAATGGATTTTTTTTTTCGATTTAAGTAACCGGTTAAAATATTGTGTTGTTCCTCTTCTGGTTTTTAGAAACTGGTTACATTTTGTTCTTTTTAAATATAATTTTAAAAAAATACTTATTGGAAAAATCAACATTTAGGGATTCTAGAGACATTAACAAATTACCAATAAATTATTAATAAATACTCATTTTAAGTTTGTAATCACTAATCCAGCGGCGCAACCAGGAGATTGGTTTTGAGGTTGTGACCCCCCCACCCGATGTTTTTTTTAAAAGTCAAATTTCAAGTGATACGTTATTGTACACTGTACATTTTTTTAAAGTTATATAAGTATAATTATGTATAACCCCCCTCCCGCCCCGTAAATAAATCCCAGTTTCGCCACTGCACTAATCACTTCAATCACTTCATTTATAGCAAACAATTATATCTAAAAATATATTATTAAAATTTACTGTTCCTATTTATTATATTATAATTTATCATGAAAAAGGGCAATAGACGAAAATACGAGTGTATTGACAAAACAAAATAATAATTATTATCTTTTATTTTTTATTTTGAGTTATCGTTTTATCTTTTAAAATCAATGATCGAACATCATTTACTCCTATCATTTTTCAGACTAGAAACAGTGTATCGAATTTCACTTAAAAATTTAAAAACCGTAAAAATGAATTGTGAATTTTCAATTTACATTTATCAACAATTTGTTAAAAACACACATCATTTTGTTCATTCTTAAAATCATAACTTGCGGTTTCGTTCATGTAATATTTTTGTTAATTCAGTAATCGGTTTCAAACGGCAATGCATATTTTGGCATTTTAAGGTTTCAATAGTAGAATTTTAAGAAAATTTAAACGCTAGATACAGGCAATTTTCGTTAGCTTATTTGGATACGGAAAAACTATTAGGGACATTCAATTGCATTCATATGCCACACACAAAAAAAAAAAAAAAAAAACCACTGGTCAATTATCGTTTAAATGATATAAATTGTTCTACATCGACTAATCGTATTAAAAAAAAAAAAAAAAAAAACAAATAAAAAATGAAAACAATATTTAATCTTGTATGGTCATCATAAACTAGTAAGGTATTAAAATTGTAATTAAATTAAATACTATCTAAACGCTAATCATATGATGTTTCAGGTCGGTATTGATTATACCATGATATAATTTGTCAAAGCAGACAACACCATTTTCAAAACTGCTACGTGAAAATTTCAAAGATGGACGCCAATTGTCGTCAAATACTAAAAACCCCAGCAAATATTCATATAAATGAAAGTAAGATGTATAAAATATGGAGGGGCAAATTATATTTGTTATATCCCATTCGTTGCTCCATCAGTCTAAACGTTGAACCGTTACAACTCATAAACGGTAAATCTGATACTAGTGTTGTGTGCGTATCGATTTTTTTTACAAAAATATTCCCTATTCGAAACTGAGTTTAAAATGGGGAATCCCTGATTAAAAATCAAACGTTTATACTCATTTAAAAGGTTTAATATAGAATATAGGAGTAAAAATTGAAAATAATGTTAAAATGAAACATAAACGATTCCGGATAACGAGTGAAAAATACATATATTATATAACCCACTATATTGTTTTAACGGTGAGATGATGTTTTAAAAATGTTTCATTGTTTTTACTTGTCGCGAGCTAACGTGCGTCGACACAATAGTTAATTAATATAAAAACGATAGAAAGATAAATCTTGTCGAATATTCAATCGGAGATTCACAAGATGGCTTTATGGCGTTTGGAGAATCATTGGAAGCAGTCCAGCAGTAGCCGCCCCATACAACCGTTTATCGCGATTGTTGGTATTTTTCGTAAACATATTATTTATTTGTGTTAGTAACTTACAAAGACTCGCTCATTGAACGACGGAATTAAAATTAACGAAGACCGTGATGCCCGGCAAATCAATTTTTAGCGTACCCGCGAACAAGACTATACACGGAATACGCCGTGACGACGACGGCACGACCGCCGAAATCTCGCGGTTCGCAATGCGAAAAAACACGCGTGTCGATTTCCGGATTTGAAAGATAGTAGTATTGTTGTAAAAAAATAAATTAACGTTATCGGGCTGCGGCTGCGGCGTTCGTGTCGTCCGGCAATAATAAAACTAAACTGATAAAAATAGTTAGCGTTCCGGGGGCGGGGTACCAGATATAAAATTAGAAAATCCAAAATGAGACGAGAACACGGGGTGTTTAAAAAAAAAAAAAGAGATACGTGCCGGAGGTGTGCTCTGGTGTTGGCGGCCAGCGCCTTCGGCTGTCGGACTACTGGAGATAATGTCAGTGATAATCGAACGATTTCGATAATCCAGATTGTTAATCGTTATCTCATTATCGTGATCGTGTCGTTTCTCTCAAGACCCTCCAGAGCTTTGAAAACCCTGGAATTTAACTGCTCCGGTCAAACCCGGGATATTGTCCTTTAATGTGGATTAACAATACGACCGACCGACCGAAAACGTGCGGACTAACGAACCCAACGAATCAGTACGATATCGGGTGTTTTTTTTTTTGTTGTTTTTAAGATTTATAATCGTTTTATAAATGATGTAAAGGAAACCGTTATGAAAGGTACATAACGCGATCCCCTGCAATCTATCACTAAAGTGGCTAAAATTATTACGTGTAAGGTCGTCAGCTACCCGTGAGCGTTCATTATGTTCCGTTTGAGGCGCATTATGAACAAACACGATAAATATTGAGACAACGTTTAACCCAAGCTAAATCACACTCCGATTTGTCGTAACGGTGGTGGTTGCTGCACTTCCTTCGTATTTCGTTGGATTTCCATACGAATAAAATGCAAGGAAATCCAAGGCGAATCGAGTACCAGCGTTTTGCTAACTTGATGAAATTCAACTACGGGTGGGTAGTAAACCGTTCAAGGCCCTCGAACAAATTCGAGGCCCGTACAATGGTCGATATATACTTTTTTTTTTTTTTTTTTATTGAGAAAATTTAAAATCCGTACGTTTACGCCCGTTTAAGTAAATTCGATCGTGAAATTGACTTCGTAAAAATACATACGATTGTGACCATCACTAAAGACGATATGATGTCATTGGGATTTTTTTTGTTGTTTTTTTTTTTTTTTTTTCGTATTCGTTATTCGACATAATACCATTTGAACTTGTCCCGCGGCGAGCGTGTCGCGGAGGCGATAGGTCACGGATACCGGACACCCGTGCGTGCTCTTTGGCCTCCAACCCGGCCGCCGGCCGCGTGTAAAAAAAAAAAAAAAAAACAATAGCTGATAACGAGTCATAATATTATTAACGCTCCGTTAGTGTATATAATAGTTGTTATATTTAAAATAAAAAAAAACGATTGATAATCCCAAGGTTTCACCGCGCTGACGCATTGCCGACACCGCCGTTTGTTACGGATCCGTGTGGTATTCCGTCTATCCGAATCTCTATCTCTCAATATCGACGATGACCCCCCGACGGTCATCGGCAATTCTCGCAACGTTCGTGCGTGCAAAATAATGCCGACGGTCAAAACGCGGCCGTCGACAATTGCCGTAATAAAACCCGCGAAAAACGTCGGTTTTTTTTTTTTTTTTTTTTACGCGGCCGACGCCTGATAACCGCACTGTAATAGTGTTTCCCGCCGTACGCGTTTTTAAATCCAATTGGTCGGTATTTGTTCGCGAATCGGAAGCCGACAATATCGGTCTGCGACACGTGGGGTTGTCGGCGTTACAATACAGTAAAGGTTAGGTTCCCTAGAAAAGCGGTGCCGTTATCTAGCGGCCGTCGTTTTACGGTGGCCAAGCTGTGGTTTCCTAGGAAGTAGTGCGACCGTGTTCAATCGTAGTCGCTCAGTACTCAATCGAGCGTAGTAGTAGGCCGTGCACTGGTGAACAATTGACGATTTGGACATAGTATTTATTAGTATGTTTGGATGATGGAGAGAAGACGAAAAAAATCGTTCGGATGAGAGTGTCGTGTTCAAAAATCGTGATACAAAGGGTGCATTTCAAATTTTAGTGCATGGCCATCTGCAGTGTAATGACGAAAAATTTAGGCAATACTTTCGCTTAACACCAGTGTTATAAAGGCTCCCCCCAAACGAAGTGCATCGTTGTATTTTAACTATAAATAGTACTATTCAATCGTTTAGCTAGCAGTCGTTGGTTAATTACGTTTCCGCTTAATGTATTAATTAAATATGCACACCGCTACACGCGAAAAAACGTTCGACTACTGTTTATCACCGCTATGACGGCCGTCGTGCAACTCGACAGCACCGCTATTTGACGTTACGGTGACACTCAACGTTCTCTAGGAAACCTACTCCGATGTAATTTATAGACGTCACCCAACGCTATATTACGGCCGCTAGATAACGGCACCGCTTATCTAGGAGACCATAGCTTAAAGCCCTTACAAGGGCGTCGCTTCGAGACAAAAACAACAACAACGACGACCACCCCCGCCCAAAAAAAAAAAAAAAAAACTACAAATAAATACCCACGTCATTTTCAACAAAACATACAGCCTCCTGCGGGGTGTTTATGCCACAATTTCGAATTTTTAAAATTCCCCGATTTTTCCAGAGACAATTTAAGATATTTAAAAAAAAATTTCACTTGCCCAACAAAATAATACGAGTTATACGCATGAAAAAAAAAAAATAATAATAAAAACAACTGACGACAATTCACAATAAATACACCCATGGCGGGGATTACGTGTACTCCGAGAGAATACGCAACACAAAAAATAACGCCGAGACTTTCCATCAAACACCACTGATTATTAAAAGACGTTGTTTTTTTTTTCTTCTATTTGACGTGTTTAAACGAATTAAATAACTCGTTTTACCAAATTATTTTGACTCTTAAAAATTTAATATTTTCTAAAGAAATAAAATACAATAACAGAAATATTGGTCTGCGACACGTGGGGTTGTCTGCGTTACAATACAGTAAAGGTTAGGTTCCCTTGAAAAGCGGTGCCGTTATCTAGCGGCCGTCGTTTTACGGTGGCCAAGCTGTGGTTTCCTAAGAAGTAGTGCGACCGTGTTCAATCGTAGTCGCTCAGTACTCAATCGAGCGTAGTAGTAGGCCGTGCACTGGTGAAAAATTGACGATTTGGACATAGTATTTATTAGTATGTTTGGATGATGGAAAGTCATCAGAAGACGAAAAAAATCGTTCGGATGAGAGTGTCGTGTTCAAAAATCGTGATACAAAGGGTACATTTCAAATTTTAGTGCATGGCCATCAATTTTAGTACTATAACACACCTGATTTTTGAAGTGTTATTCCAATTTCGTTCCACATATGTTGCTTCGTCAGGGCTTGCCTATACTCTTTGGATTTGATATTGTACAACGCTTCGTGATTTTTGACAAAATCAATTAATTGTTCGTCATATTCGCTCGTCCAAGTCGCGTTTCCACTCGTTGTATTAATTAAATATGCACACAGCTACACGCGAAAAAACGTTCGACTAATTGTTTATCACCGCTATTTGACGTTACACGTTTGACACTCAACGTTCTCTAGGAAACCTACTCCGATGTAATTTATAGACGTCGCCCAACGCTACATGACGGCCGCTAGATAACGGCACCGTTTCTCTAGGAAACCATAGCTTAATATTATGACCGTAATATAATAATTCGTTGTGTTAGGGTTGCATTCGGGCACGTTATAGTCGAAAAATCGGGTTAATATCGAAACTATTTTAATCGAAACGCGGTTTGAAATGCGAAAATGAAAACAAAAAAAAAACCGTTTCGTTTGAAAGAAACACCCCTTCTAAGTAATAACTATTGTCGGCAATAATTTCGATTCCTTTTGAACAAATTAGAAACAACTCAAATTGCACGGTGACAGCAACCTTCAGAACACAGTAACATGCTAAATTTCAGGGTATTTTTTTTGTCCTATTTCAACATTCCGCCATCGTACGTACCATATATAATATTTTTCACGTCACTTTTCGAATTGCTGGCGAAATTTCACGATTTCGCATAGTATATTATTTTATATAAAAATACGATTTGTTTGTGCAATTGTATAAATTGCATTATTGCGCGGGACCGTATTATACACGTACGTCAACGGCAATGGTTGCAAAAAAATAAAAACTCCGATTAATTTCTATTATTAACAACACTGCACAATATACTGCGGTATTGTGCAAGTCGAATAATGATTTTTCGCCCTGCAATTATCTATTGTGTACCCGTCGGCAGGTACTCGTATTTAATGGTTTTTTTTTTTTTTTTTTTTTTTTAACTTACGCACATGATAGTCGATAGACTGCTGCACTTTTATCGCCTATACCGCTGGGTTTTATCAATCGGAAGAGTGATAAATATTATTACACGTGCGTACATTGTTTATTGATTAACGTCTAAAACCAATATCGATTAGTAAATCGGACACGGTTTAAAGGTCGGGCACTGGCCAATACGCCGTTGCAACTGGGACGCCTCTTGGACGCCTCGTAAAATACATTGCATACGGTATTTATAAAAAAAAAAAATTTGTTTTTATATATATATATATAAAAACTAAGCATTTAAATTTAATATAGATCATAATATAAACGGATTAAAAAAAAAATCCGGGGGGGGGAGGTTGAGGGATAATAATAATATAATGCAATGACTAATATCGAATAATGGTAAGTGTACAGCGGCGGATTAAGCGATTTGCCGCCACATCCGTACGGTTAACAAAAAAAAAAAAAAAAACCCCAGAGATTTACATTGTTAATTTAAAAGCATATAAAAAGTAGCATATATAAAAGGGAAATTTTTCAAGTGGGAAACATTTTTACACGCGCCAAGTAAATATCTTTTCGATCGATTTGGTTTTTAAACGTGTTGGTACGATTCAGATTTGAAGCTGATCCAACGATTCGTTGAAGATTTTAAATAAGTACATTAGTATTAGAGATATTTTTTTAAAAATATCAACGATAAATAAATTAATGCTATTTTTTTTTTTTACGAGTGGCAAATTCGAAGCCTTTATGTCCAGTCGTTCTGCTTGTAAGCAAACCCGACGCTGATTTAAAATTTAAGTTTATATAAAAAATTAATTTAGACGTTTAAAAGCATCGAATCACAATCGTGTTTTGTCTCGAATACTTGACTTGATGTACATCGACTGTGTTGTTGAGAAACAATTGTTTCCAAATACGTGTCGGCAGAAAAGATTACAAACAAACTAAAAAAAAAAAACCCATCGTTGTAACATCAAATATTTTCAAATGTTATAAATGATAATTTTCTTCTGGTTTTTTTTACCCCCGTTTTATGTGTAGCACGGGACGCATTAAAAATACAATATATTTAATTGTTCGGTTTTTTGTATTCGATATGATTTTTTTTTGTTTCTTACCATATGATAACGGATATATACCTATAACGTAGATTTTTTAATCTACCATTAGAATTTTTAAATTTTTTATAGGTAATTCATAAAACGTAAAATTACTTACTGTCGAGCGCATTATAATAGTGTAACAGTTTTCGCTAGTTACGGGAGATGAAACGAATCTCGAAAACCCGGCCGTCGATACAATAATTACACTTGCCCATGTAAAAAAACGGTTTTTCTCGCGTGTGTTTTGCCGCCGAGATGGTCACGAAAGGCTAAAAAACGAGTTGTTTTTTTTTTACAAAATTTGAATAGCTGTATTTTATTAATTTTTTTCCTGTCAAACACAAATCGACGACCACAGCGGTAAATCCTGGTAAAAGATTTTAGATTTAGTGGCGCACGGATTATATTGTGTCGTGCACAATGATAATATTTTTTTAGTACGGTTATATCGTATTCAGTCATCTCGACGATTTTTTTTTTTTTTTTTTTGTTTCTTTAAATATTGTATTATTATTATTATTTTTTTTTTTCTACGACGTTTCAAGCCTACAAACTTGATTACTGGACAAATTATTATATTATTATTTACGTAGGAAACGACCGGTCGAAATGTACCAAAACCTATACGGGGAACAACACGCGGTTTTAACGATAGTTTTGTGGTGTCCCAAACTGAAGAAAAACCGCATTATTTTTTTATTTTATTTTTTTTTTTTTAAATATTTTATATCCGTATTCGATAATTTCGAAACGTGCAAAACTATGCAAACGGCAAACCTTGCAGGAACCTCCGTGTCCTTATTAGTTGCCGGCATGCACACTGTTTACTCGAACCCGTAAGTAAAGTTACTATTTTTTTTTATTTTTTTATTTTTTTTATTGACAAACGCGATAAAAACGCATACATTTGATATATTTTATAAATAACAATACAAAAAATTAAAAAAAAAAACAGTTTTATATGCGTTCGTGTACTGTATCGAGTAAATCGAATAAAAATATTTTTTTTTTACAAAAAAGAAAACAATTTCTTAATAAATAATAGATACAAAATAAAAAAAAAACAAATCTTATAACAATATACAATTTATTGGACGCGATATTTTGGATTTACAACGTAGAGGTTTTGAAACAGAGACGTATTTAGGTGAGGGGGTGGGGTTGGCGGCTAGACGGGGGCGATCGCCCCGGGCGGCAGTTTTTTACGGACCGCATTTATAGTCTTGCCCATGCACGGCCATTCTTTCGTTGATAAATAATTATGACATTTCAAAATTAAAAAACACATTATCCGTTAAATAATGGACAATTTAATGTAGTGTAATACATTTTTTTTTAAATTTTACGCGTCTCTGAATTCAGAGAACAGTATAATATTTTTTGCAGTGGCGTAGTTACCCCCGAAATTCCCTTTCCTCTTCCCCCCCACATACGTTTTAACTAAAATAAATGCATTTTATAATGCGCACGATAGTGCATTTCGTTAGTCCTAGTGTCTACTGTAAAAAAAAAAATAAAAAAAAAATATATAATATATTTTATCGTTCTACACGAGTCCTCCGACAGTTCTATTAGTTCTATTGGTTCGGCGTGGTGTGCCGTCCAGGGACCAGATCGGATTTTTCAACTGAACCGGTTCAACGAAAAGTATTGACCGGAAATCGCATAAAAAAACCAATAAAAAAAAAAACGTATGGCTTTTGTACGAATATAATAGCTGTGTCGGGGGGCGGGGCGGGGGGGGGGTGGGGTGAGGAGGTTAGGTTAAGTTTGGATAGGTGATAATAAAAAAAAAAAAATCGTAAAACGTTCGCGAAGTTTTGATACATCGAAGACATTTACAAACCGTACAATAAGTATTTTGTTTTTCGTTTTGTTTGGATAAAATCCGGAACGGTGCGCATAAAGGGAATTGGTCACTTAACCTACGGGCGAACCGCTCTCGTATAACAGAACGGTTCGTATATAATAACCGGCGGTCACTAATAGTCGTAGTTCTTCTTGGCCCGTTTCAGTAATCTGAACCAAAAGCCTTCGAATTCCGGCACCACCGTGAATATGGAACGACGGGACCGTGCGGCGGCAGCGTCCGTCGTCTCCGCCGCCGCCGCTGCCGCCGCCGCCACCGCCGCCTTCCGGTAACGGTCGCGGCCGTTGTCCATGGTCCCGGAACAACACGCGAACACGGCCAGCAAAACCGACAGCGATAAAACCGCAACAACAATCACGGTTGGTCGTCGGCCCGACATGGCTAAACAGAAACTGAACACGACCGCCCGACCGGTGTGGTGGCCGGTAGCAGCCGTTAGGAGGTAGCCGCCGGCGTCATCGGTAATCCGACCGCCAACAGATGGCGTTGGCGAATACCCGCCGCCGGACAGCACGAACAAACGGATAGGAAAATTACACGACGAAATGTAAATAACGACAGCGCCGCCGCCGCCGCCGCCGCCGCCGCTCACCGCGAACGGAAATCGATTGTAATTTCATTAACGTCATATTGGTCGGTGTATTCGTGTATTTACTACTCCGGGAAACGTAATTATTTGCGATTACCCTAATGTATTGTATTGTGTTTGCACTACGGTCGCAGCGTAGCGCACACAGTCCGACTACGCCCCCCTCCCCCCCCCCCACACACACACACACACACACAATGAATACTGTCGTTATTCACTTTTTGCCCTGTGGTTCACGGGAGACGTTGTAAACATTCGTCCGCAAACACCCTAACTCCGGATTATCAAACATTTTCAATCTTTTTAGATTCTGACTACTGTTAAAAATGGACGTTAACAACAAAACAACGTTGTACGTGTTACCGACCGCGTTTCCGCCGGCGAAACGAGTTAAAATTAACACGCAAGTCACGAATATCAAATTCGCCGCTGAAATTTACATACGATTTTATTATAATAATATTATAAACGTGTATTGAAATAACACAATAACCGATATAACAATATTCGAAGAGAAATATATAATACCATTTAATAATAATAATAATATTACGGAGCAGTTACAATATTATAGACTTTAATTTGTCATATAAATAAAACGACATTGGACAGGAAAAATGAAAACACTTTTACCTGATAACACATTATCCGAGAAATTGTAATACTATTCTTTATGCTCTCCGTTACACGTCAGGGTTAACCCTGCAGGGTTCTAACACTGGATAGCCTCCCTCATCGAGCAACCACGTTATTGTCATTTTATTTATTTTTTTTCTCTATGTACAAAGTTATTCTGTTTGCTTATTGTGTTCTTCTTTCTTTTTTTTTCTGTAAATACAGATTGTAAGTTTTTCTAATAAAAAAAAAGTTCAGTCGAGATTATGATTTTATAACCGCGACTATACTTACGATTTGTTTTAATCTAAGTAACGAGAATGATAGCGTAGTATGCTATCTAGCAACACTAATGGCTTTCCGGTTGATAAGGTTTATAGATAAACCATCTATGAGTTTGTACTACATAGTGGCACGTGTTGGCCTGTAGCGATTATTATTGTAAAATAGTTTTTTTTTTTTTTTTTTTTTTTTTTCAGACTTCGAAACTTTTCAAAAACTCCGGCAAGCGTACGGCTTAAGCGTGTTTTCAAGTACCCGGGTTTTTAGGCGGTTTGAGGCATAGTCAGAAGGCAGAGAGTCCGAGTTCACACATCAACAACACCTGGGTGCTACGTCATGACGTCAATGCGCCTTGTCGCACAGCCGGTTTAATTAATCGGTTTTGAGCAATCAAAACTATTCCCAAAACCTCTCAAATATAAATTGAAAACGTTTCGGGAGAGGTTAAAATCCCCCGCATTGGCCGTCCGTAATTGTCGATAAAAGGTCCAGTGGCCCCCTCTTATACTCTTATTACAGGCCCTCTAACAATAACTATTTACAAATTTCGGGGGATAAATTGCATGTTTTTTTTTTTTTTTAAACAGACACCGTTTAAGATTTTTATTATCCCCCTACTTTCTTCCGGTGAGAAAATCCTAGACACGGCCGCCACTGAATTTTAATATATATATATACGAGGTGCGACAACAAAATAACGAGACTTTTTGAATAAAAGTTGTTTATTTTAAAAATATTATAATTTAATGATTATCACCTTCAAAGTACCTTCCCTCAGCATCAATACACTGTTGCATACGTCGCTGCTATTCTTGAAAACAGTGTTGCCAATTGCTTTCATTCAGCCCTTTTAGAAGTTCTGCCGTTTTCATTTTTACGTCATCAACTGTTTGAAAATGGGAAAAGAAATAAGAAGGAAATAAGAAGAAGTCACAAGGAGCAAGGTCTGGAAAGTACGGGGGATGTTGAAGTACAAAAATTTTTTTTTCAGTTAAGAAACGTTGAATTGAAAATGCACTGTGAGCTGGAGCATTGTCTTGGTGAAGAACCCAGCCATTTTTCCATAGATCTGGTCGCTTCTTTCTGACACGTTCTCTTAATTTAATTAATACCTCTTTATAATAATATTGATTAATTAATTTTGTCGATTTTTTCAACGTTTTCGTTTGTTGAAGACGTGGTAGGACGTCCAGAACGATCATCGTCTTCGACGTCCTCCCACTACAAAACCGTTTGTGCCATTCAAAAACACGAGCTCTTGATAAACATTCTTCACCATAAACTTCACATAACGTACGAAACGATTCCGCGGCAGTTTTTTTTAATTTAACAAGAAATTTAATGTTAACACATGTTGTTCGATTTTTATATCTAACATTTTTCGGCAGTATAGTCGAACTCGCACTAATAACAAGGCTACTAACGTATAAGAAAATGAATCGATGCCATCAGTGTTCATAGTACTTTTAGATAAGTGTTTTCTAATCATATTTCAATAATCGTTTTATAGATAACGTTAATAGTTTAGGTTATATTTAGAAAGTCTCGTTATTTTATTGTCGCACCTCGTATATATACCCTAACCTAACCAGGGTTGGCCATGAATTGCGAATATCCCAATTATCCGTATAATCCGGGTTAGTTTTTTATTTTATTGTGGAATTTAATGGAATGTTTAAAAATGTTATAGAACGAGAAATTTATTAGAACAACAAAAATGGACCGTTGAGACCAGCGAGATTTAGTCGGATAATCAAATGTGGAATACAAACTGGTTAAGAAAAACCGTCGTTGATTGTTGTTGTTCTGGTACGGCGAAAAACGTTTCGTTCGACCGAAAAAAAAATCATCTATCGTTTTATACGTATATTAAAAGATTACGCGTAGTACGCATCGTAGTGGAAAAAAAAAAAAATAAAAATTAAAAAATAATAAATAAAAAAAATATGGCCGCGCACTACTACGCCTCCGCCGAGGGAATTTCACATCTGTACAACAATCGTAATTTAATTCCATTATGTAAATACCGTCCGCTTTTTCGCAGACGTATTATTTTACGTTACAGTATTTTATCGTGTATATATAGCGGTAGTTGTAATTTATGATATTATTGCGCTCTTATAATACGAATGTATATATATTTGCGATAAAAAAAATAATAATAATAATAATAATAATAATAATACAAGTGACTTCCGCCACCGCCCGTCGTCGTCGTCGTGCCGCCGAAAAATAAATCGCCGCGCGTAACTTTCAAACGAAAAAACGCATATATATTTTTTATTTTATATATACATACATGAACATGTAGAAAATTGTATTATTTTTCATTTAATACGGACACCGCTCGGCATGCCGGCGTCGTAAATGTGTTACGTTTCCAGAGCAACGCTGCGCCGAGACGAATCGCACGGTTGTCGTGGATGGGAAAAAAAAAAAAAAATGTTGATTACATTTTCGTAAAACGAATTTATGGGTTTCGACTCTCCGGCACTGCTCCGGCGGTCGGACGATAGGTCCCCGGGCCCTTCTCGCGTGTATGATTTATATTTTTATCATCCACCGACGTTACGGGGGTATTTGCTTGCTTGCTGTCGTTTTTCGTTTTTTTTTGTTCTACTCGGTAAAACTCCCACTAAGAATATTCGGCGGGATTGCACGGTGCGCAGGGAGGGACGACAACAAATCATTGAAATATTATTTAAAACAGCAGTTAAGCAATTTATATTATAAATACGCTTTGTTTAAAAAGCAAAAACAAAACGCAGAAAACGCCGTCAGTCAGTGAAATATTATAATAAATTTTATTCACAGTAGTGGTATTGTTACACGCGTTTTTATCATTTTTACTACGATTATTTTGTACGAATGCTGTACAAAACGAGAAAAACCGTTTGTTAATAAATTACCGTACGATTAAAAATTTATCCAATCACTTATAATGGGTTTTTAGTCTTAGATAAACACATGTCCGGTGAGTAGAAATTCGCTTTAAACCGTTCACATCGCATCATAAAAGGTTAAACAAATGATTTCAAATCACAAAAATCGCCATAAACCCATCCGATAACTGATAGCGTACATTACCAGTTTACCAAACTCCGCTCAGAATGATTTTTTTTTTTTTTTTTATTGCAAGCATTGCAATCGTTGCTTTCAGTTTATAAACCAAATACAATATTATTTCAATTATTTTGTCGACGAACATTTGAACTCGGAAATATAGTAATAAATCGTATTTTATAAAAATATATTCGTTATTATTTCTTCTACGCGCACGTTAGAAAATTTGACTTTGGGTTTTTTTCGATCTGAGTATTTTTTTTTTTTTTTTTTTTTTTAATTTATGTGATACACGCGCATCGATATTACACGGGCCATTGATTTTAATTTTCTTTTTCTTTTTTGTTCCGGATTTACAAAATACGCGAAGGGGAAACTCGATTACGTCATTTTGAATGTTAGATGGATTATACTAGTGTATAACTATATATCTTTATACGGACCATTATGACGTGTTAAACCATTTTTTTTTTTTTTTTCATTTTTTTTAAACGATTAAACGTGTATTATCGTATTTGTGTTTTAAACGAATATTTCAATAAGAATATTTCGCAGACCATTGTTACAAATTAATATTAAGTCGTTGTCGTCTCTGTCTATTTAACGGGCAATATGGCAAAAATATGCATACGATAGTACATCGTTGGTTTTTTTTGTCTGATATTTAAAAAAAATAATAAAAAAAATAAATTGATTCAATTATCGTTTGTTGTTGTATAATTGTGTAGAATTGTCTTAATTTATCACCGACGATCGATTCTGGAAAATTAAAAAAAACCGTTTTGTACATTTTTATAGATTATTTTGTCAAAAACCAGGTCGTTCGAATCGATAAGTCGTTAAACTGACATCAGTTCTGTACAATTTGCAAAGCTGTTTTAACCTATTCATATAATTATAAGTGTTTTATCACGTAAAAACGTCATACGGTTTTCATGTTACTATGATTACCTTAGTTCTTCTTATTCACACCCAACTAAAAACGAAACGATAAAATATCAGTATGGCCAGGGCCGGCGGATGGGAGAGGGGCACTATGGCCTATGGTTCTTTTAGATTCTGAGCGGACCGAGAACCGTATTAGTTTTATTATGATGTATGAGGTTTTTTTTTTTTTTTTTGTATCTTTGATTAACTTCCTCCTACCAGAAATCTTGATAATACTTAGAACAGTTATAGATGTAATAATTATCCTGGATTCGACTAGTTTGTGACCAAACATCACATTTTAATAAAAAAAAGATGCACTGGAACTGTTCCATTGTACTAACAAATCCCCATTACTTCAGCGGGGGCGAATCGAAGTTACTTAAGCTAATTCGCAAGTACCTTAAAAGATCTACGCCACAAGACCGCTTAAGTGGTCTGGCAACTTTAGCTATTAAAAAAAAAAGAATCAGAAAACGTGAACTACGAAATCATTATTAATCGTTTTGCATCCCGAAAAGAGCAGAAAATCGAATTTTATTTTTATGTACCAAAAATATATTTAAAAAACAAAATTCAATGCTAAAAGAAAGTGAGTGTAAAAATGTATCTAAAACGGCTCTCGTGCAGAATACAAAAGCTTAAAACGAACTATATGCCGATAAAAAGTTTTTATTTTTATTTTCTACGGGTCAACACACCGTTGAAAACTAATAATAATTGATGAAATATTTCACTTTAATATATTTTATACGTCCGTTTACTTTTATATTATTAAAATATTTAATGTTTAATATAGCGCGGAGTAAAAAAAAAAAAAAAAAAATATTACTGGGTTTCGACGATAACTTTATATTTTGCATAGGTTATAATAAACGGTTCTTCTGCAGCGTTTGAAGCAGACGATTTATTTATATAATTTTTTTTTTTTTCTCCAGAGGGGGCGAGCAATTTAACGAAAAAAAAAAAAAAAAACTTCGTACCCAATAATAATAGCGCCTAACAAATATTAATAACATTGTTACAAAGCGGATTTTTTTATTTTTTTTTTTTACTTTTGTATTATTAATAATAAACGCTTGTAGGAAAAAAAAAAAAAACGATGTGCTTCCTCGTAAATTGAAGGTGAACGATTTTATTATTTTTTTCCATTTTTTTTAACTCGAGGGTCTGGCGCGGCCGAGAACCGCCTACAATATTTTAATAACTTTTCCCCGTCGTCCGTACGCGCGCAAATCTTGCAGCGAGTAAGGCGATTAAATTTTCGTTGGTTTCTTTTTTTTATTATTATTATTATTATTATTTACATTTTTTTTTTTTTTTTTTTTTTTTTAAATTGATGTTTATTAAGCAATTAGAGGGGTAGGTACTCGCGTGCGCGAGCGACGCCGAGCTATTTTGTAATAAAAATATATTTGCAATTCAATTAACCGGGGCGGTAAGATTTTTTCGGGGTCGCGGCTCCGGCACACGCCTCGGCCCCTCCTTTACCGTTTCGAAAGAAAGGATTTTCTCGGTGCGGGATGGGGTGAAAATAAAAAATAAAAATATATATATATATATATATTCGCCCGACAAAATAATATGGGGGAAAAAAAAAAAAAAAAAAACAAACCCGCGGCGAATTAATAATAAAAATAATTAGCCGTTTACCGGTTAATCGAATATCGCCGAGAAAATGTAAGGAGAGCAAAAAAAAAACTAAAACAAGAGCCGCGGCGATTGAAAATTAATACGTCCCCCGTAGGTATAAGCGAATTGTATCATTTTTTTTTAATTTTCTCGAGAATAATTCACGACCGGCGCGATATACGAGGTTAAAATAGATCGGACAACGGACGGTAAGATTAAAATGAAAGCAAACGAAATACAATCGGGATCGTTTAAAATTCAATATGCTTTTCGGTAAAAACGTCAATACACTTTGCCGTTGGGTACTTATTTTTTTTTTAAAAAAACGGTATCACGCGGAAACCCGGCAGATACGCGATGCCAATAGTAAAATACTCCGCTGTTATTGTATGGTTCTCTAGACGCCGAATTCTCGGTCGGCACGCCGGTCTGTTGTACCGCTGTGCGGGAACGGAGTCGCGACTACTCCGGTTTCTCGGCGGTGATCATACGAGACGCCCGGCGGTATTATTCTCGCCCCTGGCCTCCCCGAGGCCCGTCCGACGTTTTGTCGGCCGAACAGGCTTCGGATTTTACTCGACTCGGGACGTCTTCCGAATAATTATACGGTGTCTCGTGTGTTAATCCTTATCGGCTTTCTGCGCCCTTGTACAACGCGTCCCGGACACTCCCAACTCTTCCGACCCGCGTCCAAATTACCGTTTAGGTGGCCGTTTGTGATTTTGACCTTTTTTTCTCGCGGTCCTCCAAATACACCACGCCGCGGTGTTTAAAATTCTAATTTTTACATCTTAAAAACTGGAATAATAACACTAACAGTATTTCATTGCATGCTTTACGGATCGTGTCTATTATACATTTACGAATATAAAACTATGAGCTTAACTCGCGTTGTTCTCAAGTTTCCAAACTAAATTATAATCTATTATGACCATAATATATATACAGTAAAACCTCGTTAAGACGCTCTCGAAGGGGAAATCGTAAAACCGCGCAATATGCGGGATAGCGTTATAGGCGATACCCGCCTATTAAAAGCGTTTTAAATGTGATAATATGTAGATAGAATAAATTAGAAAAATGTTCATAGTGTGACTTGTTATGTATTACACAGTAACATAAGTTGTATTTAAAATTAATAATAAAAAAACATCAAATATACATACAATAAAATTATTAGGAACATATTTTATAATTATGTATTATTTTCTTGGATTAAAAAAAGTGGTAATGGTTAGTTGTTTCAATACATTATTTTTATATTTATTCAATAAGAAATTTTCCACCCTACCTAGATATAGAAGCATGTTTTCGGAGCCATCAGTTGCAGTAAGTGCCTGTCTCAATGTAGATATTGATTGTACAGTACTAGCGATTGACGGAAGTGGTGGAATGTATTCTTCCTCATCATCACTTGGCACATCTGGTTCATCGTTTACTGTAGCCTGATTGATAATTTCTTCAAGTTCTAGTGCCTCGTTCGTTATCAATTGGTCGTCAATGGATGTGTAGTCTGGATAAACCTCCTCAAAGTCCCGAAATTTCAACGAAATTCTTATCGCTGATTGTATTAATCGGGTTTTTTTCTATTTTAAAAGGTTTGAGAAGCCAGCAATTAGAGCGTATTATGCGGGATTACGTATTATGCGGTGGCGTATTAAGCGTGTTTTTTTCAATGTTAAAAGTGTACAATTACCTGGGACCGGGAAAAATCCGCGTGTTAAGCGGGATGGCGTATTAAACGAGAGCGTCTTAACGAGGTTTTACTGTATATATATACATGAGATACGATTAGGTTCGTTTTGAAACACACCAACGTGCAGACATCGTAAAACAATCTTTTTTTTTTTTTTTTTTACGTGATATATACAATCTGTGTCCGAGGATACAATAAGAATATGTGATAAAAGAATATGTATAACATGATTAAGCTTGACGGAAGAAGCCGGATAATATTTTTATTTTTTTATTAATTACTAAGGAGGTCTCTACACTACTTGCTTTTTAGCCGCCTCGGTGGGTTGCCAGAAATGGATTGGGACAAAAAAGGAGTTTCGAACCTTTTATAGAAATGAGAAGTTGGAGACATGCGGTTGGAGATTTTGCGTAGAAAAAATTTTAAAAAGTTTAAATTTAAACCGCCCGAAGTGTTCTTTGACGTTTTTAATTTTTAAGGTAATTTTTTGGACTTTTTAAGTCATATTTTCCTTTTTAGTTAATTTTCCGGTATTTTTAATCGAATTCCGTCAATTAACATCTTTACACGCATATTTATTGTTTTGCACAGGCTATATGTACGTCAAATTTATATTTTATAAAATAATACTTTACACAAGCTGTATGCGGGTTAAGTAAAGATAATGATTCGATAAAATTTAGTTTCGTTCGCGAATGTACAGCGAAGTGCGTTTGCAGTAAAATGCCGAAATCTAAACCGTTTTTCTCGTCAACAAAGCGAAAGTACGTCGATGCATTCAGACGAATATTGCAGAAAACGGTGTTCAAATTCAACATTCAAATTCGATCAACACTTTTGTGTATATAATATACTCAAATATCAGTAATAATATCAAAAATTAAACTAATAACCAATGTATGTGCATTTTATATTGCATTTTTTTTTATTTTTTTTTTTATGGATTTTAAGGTTTGGCAATGCGTTCAATTCACAGCCCCAGTTGTTATCAATGCGACCCGACCGTTTACGTATATTATTAGTGTCAATCAGTAGTACACCATAAAACCGAATATCGTTTACACCGTTCATGTTGAATAAGAAATTATAACGGTCCTATATTTTCGATTCATTATATGCCTACCGTTTCACGTCCGTAAACGGATAAATTATATACGAGTCGGAATTATAATTGTTAACGGCGCGTTCGCGACGGTTTGGGTAAAATAATTATTATATACAGGCTACGACAGCCGAAAAACGCGGCAATCGCGAAACGTAATTGGCGCAAATATAGGTATTTTAAAAGTGCATGAATATGTCGTGCATGTTTATTAAAATTAAATTTTATCAAATTAAAAATTAAAAACGTCAAATAATGCAAAATAAAAGTACCATAAATGAATTCGTTGTTATACGATTCAAATTTTACGTACTTGGAAAATTACGTTTCACAATCGGCTAAAAAAAAAAAAAAAAAAAAATGCACTTTCATACAAATTCACAGACTTGACGATAATAACGGTTACATTCCAATTGAATAACAATAATTACGATATTGGTGATAATAACAAATGGCGAAGAATAACGATTGCGGTGTGGCGCTTCCGCATATGTTTGTAAATCTTTATTCGGTACTTTTTGTACCTCTTCGGAAAGTTATCCCAAAATGACTAACGAAATTATAAAAACTTTGACAAAAAAAAAGAACCTAAGCTATTATTATAAATATTAATTCTCCGTTTATAACGCCGTACATAAACAGGTTCACAAATAAATGAATTATCGTGCGTGTTTATTTATTAATAATAATATATCGTATTACCGACAGTCGTACGGACGCGACAAAACAATAAATATCCGGGACACCTCGTATTGTGTTTGAAAATATCGTCACAAAAATGATAATAATATTTATTTACACGTCAACCTAAATATATTACATAATTATATATGTGTACTCGTGCAAATACATTTTTCGATAAATATGATGGTTTTTTTTTTTTTTGTTTCCGGTTATATTTTAACCTAACACCTTAATTAATAGTAATAAATCCGACAAGTGTTTTTTTCGATATCTATTGTATTGTCCACATTGAAATCCACATGGGCAAAATTAATAATTATTTTAGCTATTACAAGTCTATACGAATAACTATACTGACTGTACGAATCGTAATTACTCTACGATTATATCTGAATTTTTCAAAATTTCAAGGATCTGAACCCAACACAAGTTCCTGTGATTCACAGAAATGTGATTATTATATATTTGCACAAAAATCTTGGCGACGAATGGAATTCCGACAAGGAATTTGAAAAACTCATAAGGGGAATAAAAATTTTTAAAAAAAAAATGGAAAGAAAACCGGAAGGGAACGAATCGTTGTACAATTTAACATCACTTTTGTTTTTTTATAAAAAACAAAGAAAAAATGAAATAATCTAACATAACCATTGTCAACAAGTCGTGGTGTACAGGCCGCGTAAATTTGAGAACAATTTAAAATTAATATTCGTTTAGATGTTTTTTTGGGTATTGTTCGCCCCAAATGATTTCATTTGGAAGGAGCTCTTGTACTTTTGTATATTCTACGAGAAATGCTTCGGTCGGGGTTCTTGGCCAGAAAGCAACGGTGCCAGTGGTTCTGGTGGCGGTGTCGGATTGTGGTAATTTGACCTTTCCGCTCGCACAACATAATCCTGGCGGTTCGTGTCGAAACCTCAAAGCGAGCATTGCAATGTTGACAAACACTGCCCATCGCGCCAAAGTCTGCCGATGCATTCACGGCGAAATCGACTGTTGGATCGTATCCGAACGCCAAAATTTAATTTCGAATTGTCACGTTTGGCCGTCCGTCTTGTTCAAAATTACCATGTACGTAAGCTCCAACTCAGCGAGCAGAAGTCGACTGCAACATTTGTTCCCGGGCTTGAGAAATTCTTATTCGACCTCTTCTACGCTCTTCGCCAGTCTTATTGACCCGACTTTGATTGTTGCGCGTACGCTGACCGATATTTCTACACCTCAGTGGTGGCATTTTTTTTTTTTTTTTTGTTCCAAAGAAATACACCACGATCTGTATGTGTGTGTGTGTTAAATTTGAGTAACGAAAAAAAAAAAAATACCACGTTTTTTTTTTGATAACTAAGCGAAATATTAATGAACCAATGTTTTTACCAAAAAGGGAGAAACGTTAAAAAAAATACCATTCGAATTTCCGACTTATCCGGTGGATTTTCCAATAATTTTTTTTCGTACAAACCTTGACCTGTCAATTACGAGCACAGCAAATAAACAAAATCAGCCAAATCGGTCGGAAAATCGTTGCGTAACCAAATTTTTTTTTTCTAAACTAATATTTTTATACACAATAATAATATTATTATTATTATTATTATTTGTATTACTATTATATTACCAATTTCATTCGGGTCGAATTCCGTACAACGAGAAACGTAAACGTCGCCGAAATCGCGATCGGGCTACGTCCTGACGGGCGGCACAAGTAGCTCAGTGGGACGAATGGCTACGGCGGGGGAAAAACTATTTTTTTATTTTATCATTATTACTATAAATTATACTGATAAATTAATAAGTAATAATATTTAATACTAATATTATCAATGTACGTAAGAGCAGTGGCGTAATCGTGGGGGGAAGGCAAAGGTGTCATCTTGCCCCCACCCCCACCACCCCCATTCAGGCGTGACAACAGATTTATAAATCTCTGGATTTTCTAAAATAAAAAAAATATTATTTTCCTCAAAATAATGTCGTATAAGTTTATATATATTTCGCGGTTCTTCCGTTTTATATTAAGAAAACGAACATTATAAAATAATAATGTATTCTTTGGTATATTTTTTTTAAGTTTTGTTGAATTAAGTCTGTAATTATTTTGATTTTTGTGAATAAATTATTTTGCCTCGACCCCCCCCCCCTCTTAGTTTTTTCACAAAACGGCCCGTGTCTGTAAACAGACGGTCGGGGGTTTCGTAAACGTACGAGTTACAAATTATTAGCGAATTCACTTGTGACTTGTACTAATAAAACAGAGGATTTCATAAAAAAAATACTAATCGACATTAGTTACGAGTGAAATTTTAAGAAAACACTAGCGTTTTGTTTCATAAAAGTATAAAGCTGATTATAATGTATTCGTTATTTATTTGTATTAAATTTACAAGAGAACATTGGTTGATACGTTTCATTCGTGTAGTAATGTATTATTTATTTAAATTAAGAGAATTCAGTCTTAAGTTCCTATAAAATACAATTTTACATTTCAGAGAATATTAAAAGACACCGTCGCCGCAGTATTAGAGTATTTCGCGGTTAGGTTTTGATTTTGATTTTTTATTATCTAATTACGATTTTAAAGAATCGTTTCGCACGAGTACCGCCACCGTGGTTAAATATACCACGGGCAAACGGTGCCGGCTAACTTCTATCATGACCACAGCAGGCCCTAAAACAAGATTACCCGGGTAGCAATTGTTATGTGTAGGTGTGTGAAAAACGTGCATAAAACACAGTGCCGAGAGGGCTAAAATACATTTTATTCGTTTCGTTTCGCGAAAAGCCGCCATTTGATCCATTTGTTCGTTTCGCCTGAATCACATTTCGTCCGCCACAAAATAATCGATACAACAACAGTTAATTCTTATACTCACGTTTACATCGTCGTTATAACTGCTATTACAGCAACTCGTAATTTTTGTAATAACTATAGTAGTATGCGAATACCTATCCACAAATTAAAGGCCTTAGTATAAAATTTGAACACGGTTTATTAGCGATTTCACATGTCAAGAACTAATACGTTTTTTTATTTTATTTTTTTCGTATATTTACGAGATCACGACAAATTAAATTCGTATCATACGCATTTTAAACATATAATAATATTATTTACGTAATACCTTGGAATAAAATTATGTTCAACTTGTATGCATTCCACAACGATTCGTGCGTAAATTCGTAATTTATTACATCGCATTACATTCCGACCACGGAAGGCCTACAGTTTGGGAACCGCTGATATAGGGTATATTTTATTTGTTCGTTTAATCCGGAAGAAACACGGTTTGTTTAGACGAGAATTGCAACCAAGCAACCGGCCATTAGTTTATTTGAAGCTACATCGATACTCGACATGTCGCATACGTGTACCGACAGAATACCTGTACATCCGTAATTGTCGGTAAAATATACATAAACGGCATGCCAAAGCGAACCGGCAAAAGAAAATGCAGCTTATCAGTGACTCGGCCGAAAAAATTAAGTCGGAACTGGAAAACAAAATTGGAAAGTCTAGATTAGAAGCGTCACAGGAACAAAAGAATAAAGAGTTAATAACTCTAAAACAGCAAGTACCTTACATTATAAGTATGTCAAAGCGAACCGACAAAAGAAACAAGCCGCTTATCAGTAGCTCGGCCGAAAAAATTAAGTTGGAACAGGAAAAGAAAATCGCACAGTTTCGATTAGAAGCGTCACAGGAACAAAAGAATAAAGAATTAATAACTCAGAAACAGCAGGTACCTATCACGTTATAAGTACGAATATTAATAGAATTGCATTTTTAAAAATCTATGATATTTAAGTATTTTGAATTAATAAGTTATATTAATTATTCTATATTAATAATTACTCGCAATATCAAATGTACCATCTTGCCTATAGTGTGTTCCTACACGTAGTTTCTGAAAATATAATTTATAGATTATAAAAATATTATACCTATTCGGCTTGATTTATCATAATATTATAAACTGTTGTTTATAATACATAAAAATGTATCGATATTTTGTTGGTGATGCCATAACTTGAAAACGGCTCGAAGGCTGAGTATTTTGTTGTTGTTGTGTTCGTACTTGTGAGGACAAGGTTTTTATGAAAGAAAAAGTCGGAAATATGGATGGTATATTTTAAAATTTCTCACATTTGAGAAAAACAATAATACGTTGCTGGGTTACCAAAAAACGTATTTTTTTTATTCGTTATTCTATATAAATATATATATAAGGCAAATACCACTCACTCGTTCACTGATCACCGCCTAGGCCAATCCGCTGGACTTGAAACTTGAAATTTTGGTGGTATATATCTCTTATGGTGTACGGATGAGATAAGAAAAATTTTTCGGAAATTTATCCCCTAAAGGGGTGCTCGCATATGAATTTTGCTGAAATTCAATTTCCGGGTAACTTTGGTGGGCAAGAAAGTCCTCTTTTAAAAGAGATTAGCTGACCCAGCAATGCTGCTTTGCTATTGCTAGATATTGCTGTTGCTAGATCATTAAGTATTATTGTCCTACCCGTGTCACTATTTAAAAAAAAAACAAAATAGTTGGGTAGTCCACCATTAGCAGCAAACTAAATGTGTTCTACTTTGTTATTTCAACCGCTAATCAACAAAAATAATATAAGTCACAATTGAATTAAGTCAGACTTTCATGTCGAACAAATATTTATTTTTTTTTTTTACTATGACGTAATCATTTCGTTGATTTCAATGCTTTATGATGTACGACATTTTTGTTTTGTTGTCTGTCGCGTAAACAAACAAAGCTGATGGTTTTACATGTTTTTAGTTTTTATTGTAGATACCCGTACAGCACAGGAATTGCATTCCAATAATAGTTTTTTTTTTTTTTTTTACTTTTATTAGTAATTATTACAAAAATTATTAAAATTTTGTATTAAAAAATACCTAAAAACCGAATAGGGGTGGATTTCAATAGCTATAAATCTTCTCCGGCAACGCGGAACATTTTGCAAAAAAAAACCACGTAAAAATCGCTCCAGTAGTTTTTGAGTTTATTAATCTCATACAAACAGACATTCATTTTTATATATATATATAGGATAAAATCCAAATACCCCCTCCCCCCAATTCATTTATCTTTGCCGATAAAGATATTAACGAGAAGAGAGAATAGGAACGATAAAGTTGAGCGAGGGATAGGGGTTAAATCCACGGACAATTCTAATTTTTCACGGACAACGACGTGCGGTACAGCTAATATATACATACAAACAATAATCCTTCAGAGGATTTTCTATCCCTCCCCTCACCCCCAAAGATAAAATCCTAAATACGCCTCTGGTATCCACCTAATATTTATCCCCCGACCGAATGTAATTAACAGCGATACCTAAATTATTATGGACGAATTTTTTCGTACAGATCCGCGAACAACGATTGAAACCCACGTGTGCCATGCTATCGGAATTAACGGCGAAAAAATACGAACACGACCGAATGTACCGCGACGAGCAGGACTGGAAACATTACACACAGTGCGACGGCACACCCAACCCTCTAGTTGTACAAGAAATTAACACGTATCTGTTTATCGAGAGACAAGTGGCCCATACTGACGACGAACAACACACTTATGTGAATAAATGTTTAGAAATTTTCAACATTATGGACGCTGTGGACGACATAGTGGATTTGCCGCTGGATTTCAGTAATATATAATAATATCACGTATACGACTATCGAGATTTACATTTATTCAATACAAGTTTTAAATATCGTGTTAAATTACTAACGTAAATAATCAAAATTTACATTTGTTTCAGATCAGTTTAAAATCGAATGTTATCGGGAAGCTAGGGATAATTTGGGGAGACTACTCGTAGAAATAGTATACAAGGTGTGCTATCATTTGTTGAGTGATTACGACCGTAGAATGAACAAACTTGATTTAAAAACGGTGGAATATAAACATTCGTGCGAAGCATTTGCTGTGGGTTTGTATGTCGTGTGTCACAGGCCCAGATTGCAAACAGACAACACGCCTTCTCCGACGTGTGATTTTCCCGAATGTCTGGTCACGGTAGAAGTACCGCCACAACTATCACGGGATTATATAGCGATAATGGCTCTATGGTTACGCTGGGACCCATTCACCGAAAGAATGGCCGAGTTCAACGTTTCGATATCACCGGAATTGAACAGCCGAGATCTGTGGCAGTACTCGGTGGACACATGGGAAGAACTATACAAAGTAGGAAACGGCCACGGTAAGACAAAATAATAGTAGAGGGTTTCCCAAATGGAATACAAAATTAAAATGTATGCGATTGTAGATCGAAACAGTTATCCTGATGATTCGAAAGCGTGCCGCGAAGAACAAGAAAGAAACAACACGGGCGATACAGGGAACGAATACTCCGATGCACTGCAAGACGAACAATCCCGTAGCCAAATACTAAAAGAAAAACAACTGGAACAAATGGAAATTATTTCGAATACATTAAAATATCCGGAAAAACCAAACGAACTCAATCCCAGAAGGTATAATATAATTATAGTATAACCAGTAGCCGTATTATATTATATTAAAACTAAAGCTAAAAGAGAGCCGGGCATACTTGGCAATATGGGTGGACCACTGTGGTAGATAGGAAGCTGGCAGGAAATACAGGATATTTTAATTTATATGTGTATGCAAACCTAGTCGCCTAACCTTAATCATTGAAATTGTAAGTATTTTTTAACGAAAGTTATCATACATTTGAACTGAATTAAACGCTGATAAAATTGTTTTACCGCTAGTACATTTTAGCGACATAAAACCAAAACGATAAAAGTGCACCAACTAGACAACATTTTCTACCAGAAACAACTCCTGAAGTTAATGATCAGAACAAGATTTCTAGTAGAAAAATGATAAACAAAACAAAAAAATACACAAACAATAAAACCAATTGCTACGCTCAGAATTTATAAGCAATTATTGGTATCTTAATTAGAATACAATTCTTATTTTTATTTCTTTAGATACTGGATTATTGGTGGCGCGTTTAACGTGGCGATGTGGAAACTGCCTTTGCAACCTGTCCATCGAAATGGTGGAGTGTGCGTAGTGATCATCGGGCCTGCTATGCTTCAGTCCGTCGATTATCAAGAAAAATACGAACCTGTACAGTTATCGATGGGCTTTTCGTCGACATCCTCGGAAGATGAAGAAACTGACAAAATCACTTTGAAAAAACAAAACCAAGAAGCACTGAAAAAACTAGCGCTGATAAATATCAAATTACCGGAAAATGTGCTCTGGTTCGAAAATCCCAAACCAGTCATGTGGAACGAAGACAAAAAAGTCTGGACAACCGATTATATATACGACATAAGGTGATCAATTCGAATAGTGTATATATTTTTTTTTAATTTCTCATTCCTTCTTTGTTCCTGTTAATTAAATCTTATTTAACTGACAGATATTTCCAAGTTCAATATAACTCAACAACATCAGAAATCGCAAAAATTAAAGCGGCTGATCCACAAGGTCGTATACTTTTCCCCTTCCTTTTTAATATCTATATAGCTGACCAACCTATCAACCAACAAACCATTGTGACAAATTCATCATATCTCTTAATCTCTTATCTGAGTGGTATGAAAATGACGAGTCAAATTAAACCAAAATAAATCAATTCACACTCAAATAAGGAGTATGCCCAAATATAACTATTCGTAACGTATAAATTCCTACATCCGGCATAGTCAGATACTTGAAATTATTCTTAGACAAAAGACTGACACAGGGCAAACATATTAGAACCAAAAGACTAACACTTAATGTTCGTATGCGAATGCTAAGACCTCTTTTAATTAGAAATAAGTGCACTACTTTAAACACCAAATTCTTAATTTATAAATCTCTGCTCAAACCAATTTGAACGTATGAACTTCAATTATGAGGCACGACATAAAAATCAAACACTAACCGAATTCAAGCGTTCCAACACATATCTCTGCGTCGTCTTTCCAAAGCTCGGCCATTTATTTCCAACGTAACTCTTCATAACGATTTCCATATAAAAACAATAGAAGACGAAGCACGCGCGTCTTCTACACACGATTCCACAAACGGCACCAAAACCATTCTAATCCACTTATAATAAATCTCTCCTTAAATACACTCCCAGGAAGTCCTACCCGCAGGCTAAAAGGATGTGGTGTCGTGACTATATAAAAAATTCCTATAACCAAATAAAAAAATAAAAATATTTGTTTAATCACTAGTCAAGAGTCACTAATGGGCGGCTACTTAGTTCAAAACTTTCATGCCTTGTTCTTTATTTTCATCATATTAACTTATTGTGCAATAATGTATAGATTGTTTATTTAAAAATTAAAAAAAAAAAAAAATGTCTCATTTAGGTGTTATCGACCAATAAAAAATAACTAATAGTAATAATTAAAGAGAACTAAAAATAATGCATTTAATACCTATAGAGTATACCACTATGGCCGTTGTATAATAAGTAGGTAAGCGTTCGAAACCCACAGATATGCTCAAAAGGCTTTGAGCGTTGTGTGTTTGGTCCTTCCCGAGGACTTCCATAAGGAATTCTAGTCCCGTTAGGAATTCCGATGCTGTTATAATATTATTATAAAAAACACGACAAAATAATATTATTATTAAAATCTTGTGCTGGATTTGAAATAAATAAACTAAATATCATTGTTTCGATTTGCATCAAAATTTGAACTTTAAACGCTTATTTTAAAATAAGGCATTATAGACTCAACTTTTATGATTTTTCAAAATTAAGTACAACTTATGACGAATCTTGTGCAAAAGGTCAGCGGAAATCAAATGATGACTTCCCTCAACGCACCAACTAAATTCAAAATGCTTGCGGAAAAGATCCCACACTTCTTGATAATCGGAGCAATATTTCTGGCGGAAAGGAAAAAAATGTAAAAGACACGCATCGTATTAAAACCATTTGGTTTGCTCACAAACGAAAATAGAGTTAAAACGATAATAATATTATTTTGTTTGATAAAAAAATATCCGACGACCGGTAAATTTACACGTAGGGCAATTTGCCTATTTGTTTTCTCATTTATAATGGTGGTTTTTTGTTTAGATTTATTAAATTTAAATCGTTTAAAAGTTAAAATTGTAAACATTGGAAAATAATAATCCAACCTAACCTGTCCGTACGTGTCTAACCAACAGGTTCAACGAAGAAAAGCAGACCGTGTCTTTTCGGGCTGGTCGAATGGGTTCGTTCGGACTTGCTGTGAACCGTTACTCGAACTTTCCGTTCCAGTCGTGGGAGATACGTCCCGAGGGCGGGGGCGGTGTGGTGCTGTCCATAACTGCGGCCACGGTGCTGGTGGAGTTCGTGGTGCGCGACGACCAGGTGGCCATGATACAGCTGCAGAACGCCACCACGGTCGCCCTGCAGGAGATGATTGGCGCGTATTACCGGCCGGACAGACTGATCCGACTGTTGCGTCGCGGTGGCGTCAACCTGTTCCCCGCGGCTGACGCGTGCCACTACGTCGACGGCCGCCGACCGCCCAAACACGCGGTGGCCGAGCGGCACACGTACCGGTGCATGGCCACACTGAGCGGCACCCATCAGTTTACCGCGTCCCGGTGGAACGTCAACGTGGCTGCCGACCGGATAGTGTTCCAGATGAAGGAAATACCGGTTGACGAGGCGAGCGGCAGTAGTGACACTGGCTCCGGAGCTGGCGCGGGCGCCCCGTACAAGATGGTCATGGTTACACCGGAACAGGCCGTGCTGCTCAAGTGCAGTGAGGCCAACCAGGCGTTCTCCGAGGAACCCCAGTCCCCCTCGTTCACACCCGACTTGTTCACACTGGCCATGGACGTCACGAGCACTGACCGGGCGCGGATGGCCATAACCGACGTGGAAGTCTCCAAGACTACTGAAACTCTGTACTATCTGATGGACAAAATCAAATTCTTCAGCTATTCTTAGCTAATCGAAATCAATGAACACTTCTTCTGCTACTTTACCGTATTCGCTCTATGTATCGTTTTCTTCTAGTTCTTCGATAGACTAACCAATACGACCTTCGGGATAACTGTTTCCAAAAGTAATTTGTATTATTTATTGTGGGGGGGGGGGTTATTTAAAAAACGGTCGTCTACGCAGACCCACCTACTAGTATTATGCATTTGAAAGATAAAATAAATTCGTCCTGTATTCAGCTTACTGAAGGGCAAATTTTAACTACAACAAATAGGGAATATCTACGGTGGGCAGAAACATGCTTATATCATAATGCAGAGCAGTTTAAACAATTTATAAGATTAACGTATGTACTCGTAGTTTTGACTAAATGTAAAAGATTATTATTTATTTAATAATACATTTTTCTATGAATAATTATTTAATGATTATTGAGTTTCAGAGTAATTTTTTAATTTTTATTAAATTTATTATATTATAATTTTTTTTATGTGGCTACAATTTTTTATTTAGAATAAAGTATATTTTTAGAATTATTGATATTTCTTTATGCAATTTATTGTTTATAAAAGTTTATTATTTTTTAAGGTTATTGAAATTGGTTGAATTGAATATATTTTTAATAGAGAGTTAGTTTTTTTTTTTTTTTAAGGTATTGATAAATAAATCAAAGGATTTTTAAAATAAATATAAGGTTTAAATTTCATTATTTTATTTATGATTTTTTTATTATTTTGTTATATATATTTAATTAAAATTAATTTAAATAAACAGCTTATTAGTATGAACATTATATTGAAGATATAAAAGTAATCTAAATATTTTTAAATATTTAATATTTTATCATTTATTACTGTAAGGTAATTTAAAATTTATTTGTAAAAAATTTAATAATTAAAATAATATTATTTAAAAGCATTTTTTTTTTTTTTAATTTTAGCGTTAAAATTGGTCTAAATTAAAAAAAAAAACAGGTGATTTCCTTATAGGCAAACATTTTCTATTACTTTAGTTGAGGAGAAATATTAAATTTATTTTTTAAATAAAAAAAAAGGGAAAGTACTTCTTATATATTCGATTTTCAGAAATTATTAAATTTACACATATTTTTTAAATTAAATTAATATTTATTCATTAACTTGGAAGTTTTTATTTTTTTACAATTTTATAATTTTAAAATTAATTCTTTTTTTTTTTTTTTAATCACCTAGGAAAACAAGTTATAAGAAAAAAAGTAAGTTATGGTAGGTGGAAAATTTGGAATAACATTATTATTTTTAAAATCAGTCTGTACATTGCATACGTTCTTAAATCTATTATCCTAAACGATAGTTAACCGGAGTTCACTATCGTTTAGTTACTTCACGAGAATGTCTTCTGTCGAATGACCACGCCGAAACTAGGGTAAAATTTCAACGTAGATCACGACGAAACTGTCTTCCTGGATCGCATTAATTGTTCTTAAAGCTATACATAAAAAGCGCTTATGGCACGACATAAAAGTTATGGTTATAGAAGAGACGACGGCGTCGATTTAATTTTCACATTAATCGTATACTTTCATTGTCGTTGTCTTCAGACGGTTGGCAACTAATCTTTCAGGGCCGGGTGGTGAAGAAAGTATAAAAACTAAATCACACCATCGTCCACGTTCGCGACAACAATTTCAAGTTGAACTTACGTATTCCCCGTACTGTTAACGGGACGTCAGCTAGATAGCTGCCGTCAACGCGGAAAACTCGAACATTTGAAAACAGTTCGAGTACATCAAGCGTAAGTCATATAAATCGCCGGCAAACGTAGAAAAAAAAAAAAACCATCGGTTATGGGTGTAATAACATATGAAAAATGAACATAAGGTGTACGGTGGCAGCAACAACGCTGTTAAAACCAACTGCTCTCGGGAATCTATTTCGTACAACGTCGCGCCCACGGACATTTCTCTTTATCTCCGGCCACGGCTATCGAGTCCATCTCCTCCGTATAAGGCCGTATTGGTGTTATACTACACGCATATATAATAATAATCGTACAGTTTAAACGCGTTTATATACGTATAGTAGGTGCATAGATAACACGTTATTATCGCGGTACAATTCGCGTTGCGGAAGACGTAGCAATAAAACCCGGCGGTCTGCCGGGGGGATACGACGTTATAAAACGGCGATTAATTCTGCGCGAAATTTCGCTACCGCCGTATATTAATTGCAAAAGGAATATAATAATATTACACCGCGCACGCGAATACCGGCGACGACTTATCGTAAATTTCGTCCGTTTCCGAAATGCCGAGGGTAAAACACACGCTAAACAAGGCGAAATTCCAACGACAATAATAATAATAAATAGGGTATTGTGTTAGTCGTACGGGGGCTATCTCAATATCAACCTCCAAGGGGAACAATATTCGTTTTCAAAAAACTTTTTTAAAAACTATAATTGATCGCATAAAATAGTTTTATTCGAATTTAAATTACTTTTTTACGTTTTTTTTTTTTTTTTGTATTTTCCACCCTAAAAAATGGCGCCGTACAGTGTTTTGAGCCATTGATTTACTCCGTCCGTAAGTTCCACATTAATCGTCGTAAAATGTTGAGAAGCGATCGACGATTTCGTTGTCGGAAAGAGGTGCTTATCACCGAATCGGGTCTGTGGGGATGGCGGGGTCGAATAAAATTATCCCAGTTGAACTCCTCGACTAAAGTTTTCATGTGGATGACCACGCAGAAGGCCCCACAACTTTGGTAAGCATTATAACCGGCAAACAGGTACAATAATAACAATTATAGTAATAACACGGGAATATAATTTGACGACGACATATTCTGTCGAAGATTTTTTTTATCCCCTCAGCAGCGGTTCGTTACAATAATAACAATAATAGCAACCGTCGAATTAATTCGAAATTTGTATAATAAAAAAAATAAGCGCGCGGGGGTTGTCGTTCGTCCGTCGTCGGTTCACTGCGATTATTTTTTTTTTTTTTTAGTCATATTTGTTTTGATGGCGCCGCGCGCAGCAAAATGTCAAAAAGTTTAAATGGAGTAATTTCAAAGAAACAATAGTATAGTGCGTCAAATTGAGTTTTTCGTTCAGATTTTACATCGCCTCCCGTGGGGGCTCTGAGACGTCGGAAAAAAAAAAGCCTCCGTAAATCTTATAAACCGGCTGCTCCATAATGTGCCACAATTTGCGTTCGCCCCTCAAGACGGTCGACCACATGGTGTAAATACAAGCCGTTTTGGACTTTTAGTTATTTTGGCGAGTGCTCTTGCGAACTGCTGTTACCTCTAGTGACCAGCTAGGGTCAGTTTTTGACATTATTTAATGTCGTGGTCAAACGACTTGCAAGTATTTTTTTTACGCTTTTCTTTAATTTTATTTAAAAAAAAAAAAAAAAAAGCAAATGGACTACGGGCTAAATTTAAAGAAATCAATTATATTCGGTCAAATTGAGTTTTTACATCGCCTCCCATTGGGGGCTGTTCGAGACGTCGAGGAAAGCCACCGTCGGCTCCATAATAGTCCATCACCGTACTCGCTCAAATACACGTGGCGATGATTTGCTATACTTAATTTGAAATCGTACACGTTCGACTGTCGGATAAACAAGTTAATAATAATAATTTCGCGTTATCCAGATATAGAAGTTTCGTTTTCGAAACAGATTCTATTTTTTTTTGTTAACAGATTCATAAGCGCACCGTCGAAGAGTCACAGCGACCGCGGGGTGCAAAGTAAATTCCCGAGTGTTTATTAAGTATTATATTTTATTTTTAATAAATTATTTATATATTTTTATCTCAATAAAAGGAGTGTCGTCAAAAAAAACTAAAACTTGTCACACGACAATTCATAAAAAAAAAAAAAAAAAAAAAAAAAAAAAAAAAAAAAAAAAAAAAAAAAATCAAATTTTAAATAAAAAAGGAGACTGGCGAGAAGAAACGATTTTTCCGTTCAAAGTTAAAATATAAGATAATTGAATTAAACGAAATAAAATAGCATATTTTTAGATCCCGAACACGAAAGTAAAGACCAGACGATTGTAAAACGGTGGCCGGCGTCGGATTGTAGAATATTATTTTATAATATTTGTACGGCCGACGCGAAAGAAAAAAAAAAAAAACGATTCCTTTATTTAAATATAAAATTACGATACGCGAGACGATCTTTTCCGTCTTTAGGATTTTTTTTTTCTTTCTTTTTCCTCCTCGTATTCTCTGTTCAAAGTTCGTCGCGAACCCCCGGTCACGGGGAAATTATTATTTACCTACCGCGGCGGGCAAAAGCGGTAATTTTTTTTTTCTTTTTTTTTCCCCCCCGTTCTCGATTTTGATACGAATAACTATTAAATTATTATATAGGTATGTATGCATTCATTTTTTTTTTTTTCGTATTATCATCATTAACACAAAGCATAAAATATATATATACGTAGATACGATTTTATTATAGTGCCCGCGAGACTCTACAAATATTATTCGAATCGTTTTATATATTCCACTCGCCCCGACCCTTACCGCCGTAAACTGGCAGCGGTGTGGCGGCGGGCGGCCCCTTTGTCGTACCGGCAGAGACGACACACACGCAAAAAGTCCAATTACGCATTTTCGCCGGCAAAAACGGGCGCGTTTAACAAGCGGACGACGACTGTATTGCCGGCGGTGGAGGTGGAGGTGGATGCGGCGGCGTTGGCGGCGGTGGAGGTGGAGCCGGCGTGCACCGGGGCTTTGGATTACCAATTCAAAACAAGCTCGTTTCTTCGGCACCCCGGCCATCCGCGTCGCCGCGCCCGCCGCCGGGCCGACCGGAGAAACACGCCGCGGCACAATGGATACAATTACTCCCGACGACGACGCGCGCGTTTTACGCGTCCCGCTCGTGTGTGTGTGTGTGTATATATACGAATATGTGTACCGGCTCTTATTAAAACTTCTGCTCCGGTTATGCAGATACGTATATATATATATACATGATAAAATAATAATACAACCGAACACACACGATATTATTATACAGACGTGTGTTTATAATAATATTACGATACGATTTTCCAAGAGACGGCGACGCGACACCGCGGTGACCGTATTTTATAATATATAACGTCCGCGCCATTATATTTCATCCGCAACGATCTACGATTATTTCTACGATTTCTACGATTATCGAACGATCTAGTACGATTGTTGATCGAATCGAGTAACTACCCGACCAATCGTCGTATTATAATTTACAAAATCCAATATCCGTACTATATTAATATATTTATAATACAGTCGATTCCGTTTAATAGAGACAACCGCTAAATCGGGACAATTCTACAATTACGAAAACAAATGTATACTTGTAATGTAAAAGTACGCCGCTTATCTGGGCCGCGAATCCGGATAATTGGGACATTTTTATCCAGTATAATATTAAATATTAATAGATCGATAGTCCGACAATCGCGACTGACTCGCGTAAACGATTATTAGATAAAACTATACACATTTTATCTTATCGTATGTTCAAATGCGATGTGTGTTAAATGTTATTTAGTGCATCATTAGTCGTGTTTGTCGCGTGCAGTAACGATGTCTCGTATATGTAAATATTTATCGTAAAAATTAGAAATTCTAGACAAAATTACATTACAGCCACCGGGCTGTAGTACTCGTTGTCGTTCAGAAATTTTAGAAGTATCGAAATCAATAACCGCGCGAATTCAACTACAAGAACAGTTTTTGCGAGAACAAGCTCTTAGCCAAGTGACAACCCGGAAAAAGAAACGAGAGGGTAAAGATGCAGATGTATACGAGACATTGACCCAATGGTTTACACTGGCTACTAGTTGAACAAAACAAAAACGCCTATATGTCTCGTCTTGGACAACTGTACCTAACAACTAACCTAACCTAACCATCCTAATATACATGTATCTTTGGAGAACATCAAGCTTGAGTTCTTACCACCTAATACAACGTCACTAATTCAGCCTTTAGATATGGGTGTTAACCAAAATTTAAAGGTATAGAGCAACACTGGTCAACTACATTTTTGAAAAGTTGAAGACAATTTACTATTTATTTATATGTTATATCTAGTGTTCTATATCAGTGTTTCTTAACATTTTTTTTTCTATATCACGGAACACCGAACAATAATATTTTTTTTTGCGGAACCCCTATGCAAATTATCTTTAAATAGAAGAGTACACAAAATATGGCGATAAACGGTCGACATTAGCATTGCAATGAAATACTGCTTTGATAAAAGCACTTTTGTGGAACCCCTACGTGATCTTTGCAGAACACTAGGGTTATGAATCACTTTTCTATATTATAGTAATAAGAGTGATCAAATGATTGTTCTGATTTAATCGTTATATTCATGGAAATGTAATATAAACCTATGCTACAAAACTATAAAATATATAAAAAATGTATTATTTAATGAACGGTTTTTTTTCTTTTCTGTTCAATAGTAACACGATTGTCAAATATAGAAAAAGTTACACATTCATCGCTAAAGTACCATAAATGTATATATTACTGAAGTATTTTACCATGTGACTGGAATCTAGTGGGTACGGACTAAAATATATTAGTCAATATATCACCTATATATTTATATATATATATCCTAATGTGTATAAAAAAAAACGATGGTTCGTCGAACGCGTTGATTGTTATTGGATCAATTGTAAAAAAACAAAAAATAGTCAACTTAGTATACAGTGGACTACATAGTGAGAAGCGGCGCAAAATTGGGCGAAAGGTGGGCAAGAACCCACCCAACATATAATTTAGCCAATTTATTCCCCCCCCCCCGTACAATAGGAAAAATTGATAAACTGATGAATTAAGATAATTTAGCTGCTGAAAATAATAACACGAAAAGCGTAAAAACAACAAAGAAAAAAAGAACAGTGAAACTAGGGAAACAAAGGAAACTAAAAGTTTGTACGGTAAAAATAAAATTCACACAGCACGTAAATTATTTAATTTTTGTAAACTTACGGCTAATGTACTACCATCAGGTTACCGATGTCGTTTATGAAATGTTAAAAAAAAACGTTGAATTTCAAAAACACATTCGATAACAATAATTACTTAAATCGAAATGTGTGCGTGACCGTTCGGCGGATCACGCACACATTGGCGCGCGGAATTGATGCCATATATACGATATCGTCTTCGACAAGGTGATAGTAATAAGAAAATCGTTGTTCTATTAATTTTAAGTCGATATTAGTTGCATTTTTAATAAATATAAATTTAAAATATTGCAAATTGATGAGAAAAAAACACCTAAGGGGGAGATATCACGCTCCTAACATGGAAAATAGGTAATTTTCAATCAAAATCGTATTTCATTTGCAATGACTTATCGTAAGGAACTAATATAAAACAAAATAAAAATTTATTCGTTATAATTAATCATTTATTTAAAACATAATTCGACACCAGCTGTAAATATACACAAATTGATGCTTTACAAATCATCTAATCGACATTTTCTGAAACAAAAGTTAACATAATATATTATTTATATAGAATAGGGACACGAAAACTAAACAAAATTACATTTTTTATGAAAAACCGGTAACAGTTACGGGACGATGGATTCGGTTCGGCTGAAATATTCGTGCAATCGATCCATCACCTCCGTCGTCTGTACATGAAAACTGCGAGAAAACCCACAAACACCTGTTGTGCTTCGCACAATGTTACGGTGACGTGTTCCAGTGGAATATGTGTGACGGGAGCTTCAACTTTGTGCTGTCCAAACAGAGCAAAGTTAAAATAAAAGGTCAGAGATAAGGCATATAAAATACCTTATTGTCCAAATATAATCCCACCGGTAAAACTCGGAGATCAACAGGACAAACAACATTTTATTTGAGTTCAAATTATTAGTCACAACAATTTGACAACACACTCTTAAGTTTGCGGTGGCCAAGTTTTCAGGTGCATGTCTTGCCACAAACTACTTGTAATCTCTCCTCTCTCAAAACAATTTGGTCCCTTCAACTGTATCCGGACGCTTACAAAATTATATCGATTTCAAACTAGAAATATCCTTTTGTTGTCTAACAATCACTAAAGTAATACCAAGCCTATGTATTATATAATATAACGGCAAAACACACCCATGAAATTCACCCTAAATACATAAATCTTAGTATTTTTTTCTTAAACGTAAACATAAAATACCATTTATACAGAATAAGTAAACAAAAATAAAAAAAATTAAATTTTTATGACAAACTGATGACGACTACGGGACGATGGAATCGGTTTTGCCAAAATCTTCGTCCAAACGCCGTTTCACCATCATCATTAAGGCGTTCCAAGGTGGACCAAGGTCTGCAAAAGGAAACTTCCAGGCAACCCATAAATACCTGTTGTGAATATGCACATTGCCAAGGCGACGCATTCTTGTAGACGATTTCATAATTGTGCCGTCAAAAAATGTAAAATTGAAAAAAAAAATACTTTCAAAACGTGTTGATGACTTGCAGATTTTTATTTTTTCAAGCCTTGCCGCTATAAAAAAACATACGGATCAAATTAAAAATCAAATATCATTATTATTTATTTTTTACTAAAATATCAAAACGAGTAGGTGAATTGGTGAATTTGAAGACATAATTGAAACAGAATAAACATTTTATAAGTCACATTTCTCTTACTATTGACCAATCATAAAAAAGTAATTAATTATTTAAATATTTTAAGACAATGAGAATTTATAGATCGAGAAAATGTATTACTGTACAAGATAATAGCTATTACACATTTTTACCTTGGGTATCGTAGATTTTACGTTCAATAATTTTTTTAGTACTATATTATTAACCCGCTCGGCTTCTTTATGTTTCGCCTGTCGGTTAATAAACGATGTGGGCTTTAGGTTTCCACTCGCTGAAGTGTTGGCCGTCGGCCGGACGGTCGTCGTGTCGGAACATTTTTTGTAAACGTCCACGATCTGCCGCGTCTTTTTTACCGCTGTCTGTTTGGGTGGCGCAAACTTAAAGGCGTTGTCTGTCACCGCCCACAGGTATTGGAACGCGTCGCCACGGCCATTATTAGGCTTCGTTGACGGTATCTTTTTCGGCTTTTGATCAACCTTAGAACGCTTCACCGATGGGCGCTTCGGTGGTGGTGTCACGGGACTGTGCAATGAGCTCAGGTCATCACCGCAACCGTACTTCTCGTATGGTCGCTGTAACACGGCGGACGATACCGAGTCAAAATCATTTGCTCTGCTGTCAATCGAAGAGCACTTCACGTTAGCTGCGGCAAGCACGGCGGTCTGTGTCGGGAACTGCTTCCGATTTGAGGGATTCTGCTGCCGCCGATCGGACGATCGGAGCACCGTGGGCTTAAGCTAAACAATACGGAAGATAAATATATGAAATGCCGATATTTTGGGAAAATACAATATTTTAAATTATCCTTTTTCGTATTGTCGCGTGGGTTAATCAATTTAAGCTTACCGTGCTTACCGTGGTTTTCTGAGTCTTGGCACTGCTGCTCGCTGTATCGACCCGGCGCCCGACCGCGGATCTCAACGTCGTCGACGACCGACTGGTTTCGGTGTCTTGGACGTAACTTCTGTCCACCGAAGAACAGCTGAGCGAGTTCTCTGCAGAAGGCACAGCAGCTGTTGCCTGGAACGGACCGCGATTTGAGGGAACTCGCAGTCTTCGATCGGAAGATGCGAGCACCGTGGGCGCTGGCTAAAAAAACAGAACATACGTATATAAAACGAGCTATTTGTTGAAAATACAACTCTCAAATAAATTATTATTTAATATTTTAAATTATTCCGTTTTGTATTGTCGCGTGAACGAACATTTCGCGGTTTAGTCAACAAACTCGCCGTGCTTACCGTGGCTTTCGTAATTCTGGCACTGCAGCTTGCTGCCTCGACCCGTCGTCCGAACGCGATTTTCACCGCCGTTGACGACTGACTGGACTCGGTGTTGCGGACGTGACGTCTATTCGCAACAGAATTGGCGTTCACCGACATCACTTTCGATTTCTGATTAACCGATAAAGACATCGCGTATTTTATTCAAAGAATCAATTATCGAAATAAAACACTCGAATCAAAAAACTATAATATCAATTGCGAGTAAAATCTGTGAATGCGAATAGGCAAATTAATAAAACCGTCAACACAACAGTAAATGTATTTGTTTAATAAATAAACAACACACACATAAAGTTGCCTAGTGATTTTATTTACATTTTATTATAGACGGCCGTCACCACGAAACTCGTCAGATTTGCACGGCGTACTTAACTCTAACTGAGCTACAAACAACCACACAATGTGGCGACCGAGTGGGTACGCGCCGCAGAAAGGTAGTGCGCGCGAATTAAAAGTTGCCAAGGAAAGTACAAAATTATTTTGTGCATCCAGCCAGTACACAAATAGTCAACGAGTAATAAGTTTTTTGATTATGTTAATTTAGCTGCTGAAAATAATAGCACAAATAACCTAAAAACAGCAATGAAAAAAAGAACAGTGATTTTACCTACAAAATTTACAGCGTTTTTAACAGAATCATTATCAGAAATCAGAGCCATGCAAAATACCAATGATATAAAGTTAATAATATTTTATCCTATAATTGTTAAAATACGAGTAGGTCGAACAAAATATGTATTAACAAGAGCCCCATATTAAAAGGGATATGGTCTTAAAATCCTACATGTTCAACATTATTGGATCTGGCAGCAGAATTAAAACTATTACCAAAGTTAAAAGAAATTATAGATAATAAAATAATTCTGTAGTAAAAACAATGATTAATCTTATACACTTATTAGAAAAGTATAAAATATCTATTCTGAAATATTTATTTTATGTACAATTTCAATTGTACGGAAAAGTGAAAGTCCTTTACGCCGCGCACTGTATTGGAAATTTAATCATTCCATGTTTCCTAGTTGAATTAAAATACTGTACATGATATGAAAAATAATGGTATTTATGTATAGTATATTAATTGACGAGTCATTTTAAAAAGTTATATCGTCTAAACTCAAAATGATGGCTTTGATATCGCTTTACCATTTGATACGATATCCCAAAAGCAATGCTTCCGAGCAGAACGCGATCGAAACTGCTCTATCGATGTTTAGACCGCAGCAATGTTTTCAAGTATTTATTCGGAATTTGGACGCCCCAGCTGGTTTCTAAAGCATAACAATTGCAAAATGGTACTAAACCGTCAAAATAGTTAAGTTTTTTTTTTTTAAAAGAACGAATATTTTCTGGATTTCATATTCATCGTTTGAATTTACAATAAGTAAAACTCAAATAAAAAATTAAAAAAGTGATTGATAAAATTATAAAATCATTCTTTTAGTTATGATTTCTAGTAAGTTATTTTCTCCTGGTAATTCTCATAGGGAAACCATAAGTTTGTACGATAACAATAAAATTCACACAGCACGTAAATTATATAATTTTTGTAAACTTACGGCTAATGTAGTATATACTAACGTCCGGTTACTGGTATCGTTTATAAAATTATAAAAAATATACTTTAATTTCAAAAAGACATTCCATGACAATAATAACTTAAATCTAAATATGTGCGTGATCGTTCAGCGGGGATTGCGCAGGGATTTGATGCAATATTTGCGATATCGATTTCGATAAAGTAATATTTATAAAAAAAAAATGGTTGTTCTATTAATGGTAAGTCTATACTTAGTACCTTTTTGTAAATTTTAATTTAGAATATTTTGTTGATGAGGAAAAAACACCAAAGGGGAAGATATCACGCTCATAACATGGAAAATAGGTAATTTTCGCTCAAAATCGTATTTCATTTGCAATGACTTATCGTAAAGAACTGATATAAAATAAATTAAAAAGTAAAACGTTTTTCATTAAACATTTATTTAAAACATAATACAAAACCAGATGTAAATACACACAATTTGATAATTTAAAAATCATCTAATCAACATTTTCTGAAACAAAAATTAGCATAATATATTGATTATATAGAAAAGGTACACAAAAACTAAACAAAATTACATTTTTTATGAAAAACCGGTAACAATTACGAGACGATGGATTCGGTTCGGCCGAAATATTCGTGCATTCATCGATCCACCACCGCCGAGGTCTGTAAAAGAAAACAACCAGAAAACCCACAAACACCTGTTGTGCTCCGAACAATTTCACGGTGATGCGTTCCAGTGGAATATGTGTGACGGGAGCTTCAACTTTGTGCTGTTCAAACAGAGCAAAATTAAAATAAAAGGTCAGAGATAAGGCATATAAAATACCTTATTTTCCAAATATAATCCCACCGGTAAAACTCGGAGATCGACAGGACAAACAACATTTTATTCGAGTTCAAATTATTAGTCACAACAATTTGGCAACACACTTTTAAGTTTGCGCTGGCCAAGTTTTCAGGTGCATGTCTTGCCACAAACTACTTCTAATCTCTCCTCTCTCAAAACAATTTGGTCCCTTCAACTGTATCAAGACGCTTACAAAATTATATCGATTTCAAACTAGAAATATCTTTTTATCGTCTCCCAATCACTAAAGTAATACCAAACATTTGTATTATATATTATTACAGCATAATATACAAACAAGATTCAGCTTAAATACATAAATCTTGAAACTTTAAAAATCATTTTTAAAGTATCAAGATTTATAAGGATTTTTTTTTTTATAGTCAACATTTTCTGAAAAATCATTAACATAATATATCATTTATACAGAATACGTAAACGTAAATTAAAAAAATTAAATTTTTTACGACAATCTAAAGGCGGGACGATGGAATTGGTTTTGCCAAAATCTTCGTCCGAACGCCATTGTGCCATCATCATTGATGCGTTCCAAGGTCATACTTCACAGGATCATTTCTGTAGTGTGCCTGAGTGTGAGACAGCTGGTGACTTAACGATTTTAATCGTCGACAGTCAATCAGCGACAATGATCGCAACCGATCTCCTGACCGGGGGTGTAAGTGGACAGACTGTTCCTCCCGAAGAAGTATCTCACGGTGTTTCCGGGAGGCGGGGGTATTGCCGGCATAAAAAAAAAAAAAAAAAAAAAGTGGACCAAAGTCTGTAAAAGAAAACTTCGAAGCAACCTATAAATACCTGTTGTGCATATGCACATTGCCAAGGCGACGCATTCCTGTGGACCTTGTCCGTCGACGATATCATGATTGTGCCGTCAAACAATGTAAAATTGAAAAGAAAAATACTTATCTTAAAAGTTTAAGAACAATAACCGTATTGAAAACATGCAGCAGAATAGAGACATCAATCGAATTATTATTTTGATATTCTGTATAGGTTCTGAATATAATCAATACGTGTTCTTGCAGATATTTATTTTTTCAAGCATTGCCGCTATAAAAAACATTCGGATCAAATTAAAAATCAAATATCATTATTATTTATTTTTACTAAAATATCAAAAAGAGTAGGTGAATTGGTGAATTTGAAGACATAATTGAAACAGAATGAACATTTTATACGTCACAGTTCTCTTACTATTGACCAATCATAAAAAAGTAATTAATTATTTAAATATTGTAAGTCGATGAGATTTAATAATCGAGAAAATGTCATACTATACAAGATAATAGCTATTACACATTTGTACCTTGGGCACCGTAGATTTTACGTTCAATAATTTTTTTAGTACTATATTATTAACCCGCTCGGCTTCTTTATGTTTCGCCTGTCGGTTAATAAACGATGTGGGCTTTAGGTTTCCACTCGCTGAAGTGTTGGCCGTCGGCCGGACGGTCGTCGTGTCGGAACATTTTTTGTAAACGTCCACGATCTGCCGTGTCTTTTTTACCGCTGTCTGTTTGGGTGGCGCAAACTTAAAGGCGTTGTCTGTCACCGCCCACAGGTATTGGAACGCGTCGCCACGGCCTTTATTAGGCTTCGTTGACGGTATCTTTTTCGGCTTTTGATCAACCTTAGAACGCTTCACCGGTGGGCGCTTCGGCGGTGGTGTCACGGAACTGTGCAATGAGCTCAGGTCATCGCCGCAACCGTACTTCTCGTATGGTCGCTGTAACACGGCGGACGATACCGAGTCAAAATCATTTGCTCTGCTGTCAATCGAACAGCAGTCCACGTTAGCTGCGGCAAGCACGACGGTCTGTGTCGGGAATTGCTTCGGATTTGAGGGATTCTGCTGCCGCCGATCGGACGATCGGAGCACCGTGGTCTTAAGCTAAAAAAAAAACGGAAGATAAATATATGAAATGCCGATATTTTGGGAAAATACAATATTTTAAATTATCCTTTTTCGTATTGTCGCGTGGGTTAATCAGTCAAACTTGCCGTGCTTACCGTGGTGTTCTGAGTCCTGGCACTGCTGCTCGCTGTATCGACCCGGCGCCCGATCGCGGATCTTAACGTCGTCGACGACCGACTGGTTTCGGTGTCTTGGACGTAACTTCTGTCCACCGAAGAACAGCTGAGCGAGTTCGCTGCAGAAGGCACGGCAGCTGTTGTCCGTAACGGACCTCGATTTGAGGGACATCGCAGTCGACGATCGGACGATGTGAGCACTGTGGGCGCTGGCTAAAAAAACAGAACATACAAATATAGAACGAGATATTTGTTGAAAATAAAACACACAGATTATTATTTAATATTTTAAATTATTCCGTTTTGTATTGTCGCGTAAACGAATATGACGCTTGTTAGTCAATCAAACAAGCCGTCCTTACCGTGGCTTTCGGAATCCTGGCACTGCAGCTCGCTGCCTCGACCCGTCGTCCGAACGCGATTTTCACCGCCGTCGATGGCTGACTGGACTCGGTGTCGCGGACGTGACGTCTATTCGCCACAGAATTGGCGTGCACCGACATCACTTTCGATTTCTGATTAACCGATAAAGACATCGCGTATTTTATTCAAAGAATCAATTAAGGAAATAAAACACTCGAATAAAAAAAACTGTAACTTTAATTGCGAATAAAAGCTATGAATGCGAATAGGCAAATTAATAAAACCGACAACACAACAGTAAATGTATTTGTTTAATAAATAAATAACACACACACATAATGTTGCCTAGTGATTTTATTTACATTTTTTTATAGACGGCCGTCACCACTTAACTCGTCAGATTGCAACAAAAAGGTTCCGGACCGAGTGTGTACGAGCCGCAGATAGGTGACGCTCGCGAAGTAAATGGTGACGGGGAAATCACAAAATTGTTTGGTGCATCAAGCCCGTACACATTTAGTTAACGAGTAATTATTTTCAAATAATACCAAGGAATTATTTTCAATTTATTGGACCGTCTTTACGATGACTTTTTTAGTACAATACATAATTGTCGTATATTTAATGAGGTACGCATATTAATAAATGTATACTTTTATGGAAATTATTCTTCTAAGCCTCGCTAAACTTTTGTGGAACCCCTACGTGATCTTTGCAGAACACTAGGGTTATGAATCACTTTTCTATATTATAGTAATAAGAGTGATCAAATGATTGTTCTGATTTAATCGTTATATTCATGGAAATGTAATATAAACCTATGCTACAAAACTATAAAATATATAAAAAATGTATTATTTAATGAACGGTTTTTTTTCTTTTCTGTTCAATAGTAACACGATTGTCAAATATAGAAAAAGTTACACATTCATCGCTAAAGTACCATAAATGTATATATTACTGAAGTATTTTACCATGTGACTGGAATCTAGTGGGTACGGACTAAAATATATTAGTCAATATATCACCTATATATTTATATATATATATCCTAATGTGTATAAAAAAAAACGATGGTTCGTCGAACGCGTTGATTGTTATTGGATCAATTGTAAAAAAACAAAAAATAGTCAACTTAGTATACAGTGGACTACATAGTGAGAAGCGGCGCAAAATTGGGCGAAAGGTGGGCAAGAACCCACCCAACATATAATTTAGCCAATTTATTCCCCCCCCCCCCGTACAATAGGAAAAATTGATAAACTGATGAATTAAGATAATTTAGCTGCTGAAAATAATAACACGAAAAGCGTAAAAACAACAAAGAAAAAAAGAACAGTGAAACTAGGGAAACAAAGGAAACTAAAAGTTTGTACGGTAAAAATAAAATTCACACAGCACGTAAATTATTTAATTTTTGTAAACTTACGGCTAATGTACTACCATCAGGTTACCGATGTCGTTTATGAAATGTTAAAAAAAAACGTTGAATTTCAAAAACACATTCGATAACAATAATTACTTAAATCGAAATGTGTGCGTGACCGTTCGGCTGATCACGCACACATTGGCGCGCGGAATTGATGCCATATATACGATATCGTCTTCGACAAGGTGATAGTAATAAGAAAATCGTTGTTCTATTAATTTTAAGTCGATATTAGTTGCATTTTTAATAAATATAAATTTAAAATATTGCAAATTGATGAGAAAAAAACACCTAAGGGGGAGATATCACGCTCCTAACATGGAAAATAGGTAATTTTCAATCAAAATCGTATTTCATTTGCAATGACTTATCGTAAGGAACTAATATAAAACAAAATAAAAATTTATTCGTTATAATTAATCATTTATTTAAAACATAATTCGACACCAGCTGTAAATATACACAAATTGATGCTTTACAAATCATCTAATCGACATTTTCTGAAACAAAAGTTAACATAATATATTATTTATATAGAATAGGGACACGAAAACTAAACAAAATTACATTTTTTATGAAAAACCGGTAACAGTTACGGGACGATGGATTCGGTTCGGCCGAAATATTCGTGCAATCGATCCATCACCTCCGTCGTCTGTACATGAAAACTGCGAGAAAACCCACAAACACCTGTTGTGCTTCGCACAATGTTACGGTGACGTGTTCCAGTGGAATATGTGTGACGGGAGCTTCAACTTTGTGCTGTCCAAACAGAGCAAAGTTAAAATAAAAGGTCAGAGATAAGGCATATAAAATACCTTATTGTCCAAATATAATCCCACCGGTAAAACTCGGAGATCAACAGGACAAACAACATTTTATTTGAGTTCAAATTATTAGTCACAACAATTTGACAACACACTCTTAAGTTTGCGGTGGCCAAGTTTTCAGGTGCATGTCTTGCCACAAACTACTTGTAATCTCTCCTCTCTCAAAACAATTTGGTCCCTTCAACTGTATCCGGACGCTTACAAAATTATATCGATTTCAAACTAGAAATATCCTTTTGTTGTCTAACAATCACTAAAGTAATACCAAGCCTATGTATTATATAATATAACGGCAAAACACACCCATGAAATTCACCCTAAATACATAAATCTTAGTATTTTTTTCTTAAACGTAAACATAAAATACCATTTATACAGAATAAGTAAACAAAAATAAAAAAAATTAAATTTTTATGACAAACTGATGACGACTACGGGACGATGGAATCGGTTTTGCCAAAATCTTCGTCCAAACGCCGTTTCACCATCATCATTAAGGCGTTCCAAGGTGGACCAAGGTCGGCAAAAGGAAACTTCCAGGCAACCCATAAATACCTGTTGTGAATATGCACATTGCCAAGGCGACGCATTCTTGTAGACGATTTCATAATTGTGCCGTCAAAAAATGTAAAATTGAAAAAAAAAATACTTTCAAAACGTGTTGATGACTTGCAGATTTTTATTTTTTCAAGCCTTGCCGCTATAAAAAAACATACGGATCAAATTAAAAATCAAATATCATTATTATTTATTTTTTACTAAAATATCAAAACGAGTAGGTGAATTGGTGAATTTGAAGACATAATTGAAACAGAATAAACATTTTATAAGTCACATTTCTCTTACTATTGACCAATCATAAAAAAGTAATTAATTATTTAAATATTTTAAGACAATGAGAATTTATAGATCGAGAAAATGTATTACTGTACAAGATAATAGCTATTACACATTTTTACCTTGGGTATCGTAGATTTTACGTTCAATAATTTTTTTAGTACTATATTATTAACCCGCTCGGCTTCTTTATGTTTCGCCTGTCGGTTAATAAACGATGTGGGCTTTAGGTTTCCACTCGCTGAAGTGTTGGCCGTCGGCCGGACGGTCGTCGTGTCGGAACATTTTTTGTAAACGTCCACGATCTGCCGCGTCTTTTTTACCGCTGTCTGTTTGGGTGGCGCAAACTTAAAGGCGTTGTCTGTCACCGCCCACAGGTATTGGAACGCGTCGCCACGGCCATTATTAGGCTTCGTTGACGGTATCTTTTTCGGCTTTTGATCAACCTTAGAACGCTTCACCGATGGGCGCTTCGGTGGTGGTGTCACGGGACTATGCAATGAGCTCAGGTCATCGCCGCAACCGTACTTCTCGTATGGTCGCTGTAACACGGCGGACGATACCGAGTCAAAATCATTTGCTCTGCTGTCAATCGAAGAGCACTTCACGTTAGCTGCGGCAAGCACGGCGGTCTGTGTCGGGAACTGCTTCCGATTTGAGGGATTCTGCTGCCGCCGATCGGACGATCGGAGCACCGTGGGCTTAAGCTAAACAATACGGAAGATAAATATATGAAATGCCGATATTTTGGGAAAATACAATATTTTAAATTATCCTTTTTCGTATTGTCGCGTGGGTTAATCAATTTAAGCTTACCGTGCTTACCGTGGTTTTCTGAGTCTTGGCACTGCTGCTCGCTGTATCGACCCGGCGCCCGACCGCGGATCTCAACGTCGTCGACGACCGACTGGTTTCGGTGTCTTGGACGTAACTTCTGTCCACCGAAGAACAGCTGAGCGAGTTCGCTGCAGAAGGCACAGCAGCTGTTGCCTGGAACGGACCGCGATTTGAGGGAACTCGCAGTCTTCGATCGGAAGATGCGAGCACCGTGGGCGCTGGCTAAAAAAACAGAACATACGTATATAAAACGAGCTATTTGTTGAAAATACAACTCTCAAATAAATTATTATTTAATATTTTAAATTATTCCGTTTTGTATTGTCGCGTGAACGAACATTTCGCGGTTTAGTCAACAAACTCGCCGTGCTTACCGTGGCTTTCGTAATTCTGGCACTGCAGCTTGCTGCCTCGACCCGTCGTCCGAACGCGATTTTCACCGCCGTCGATGGCTGACTGGACTCGGTGTTGCGGACGTGACGTCTATTCGCAACAGAATTGGCGTTCACCGACATCACTTTCGATTTCTGATTAACCGATAAAGACATCGCGTATTTTATTCAAAGAATCAATTATCGAAATAAAACACTCGAATCAAAAAACTATAATATCAATTGCGAGTAAAATCTGTGAATGCGAATAGGCAAATTAATAAAACCGTCAACACAACAGTAAATGTATTTGTTTAATAAATAAACAACACACACATAAAGTTGCCTAGTGATTTTATTTACATTTTATTATAGACGGCCGTCACCACGAAACTCGTCAGATTTGCACGGCGTACTTAACTCTAACTGAGCTACAAACAACCACACAATGTGGCGACCGAGTGGGTACGCGCCGCAGAAAGGTAGTGCGCGCGAATTAAAAGTTGCCAAGGAAAGTACAAAATTATTTTGTGCATCCAGCCAGTACACAAATAGTCAACGAGTAATAAGTTTTTTGATTATGTTAATTTAGCTGCTGAAAATAATAGCACAAATAACCTAAAAACAGCAATGAAAAAAAGAACAGTGATTTTACCTACAAAATTTACAGCGTTTTTAACAGAATCATTATCAGAAATCAGAGCCATGCAAAATACCAATGATATAAAGTTAATAATATTTTATCCTATAATTGTTAAAATACGAGTAGGTCGAACAAAATATGTATTAACAAGAGCCCCATATTAAAAGGGATATGGTCTTAAAATCCTACATGTTCAACATTATTGGATCTGGCAGCAGAATTAAAACTATTACCAAAGTTAAAAGAAATTATAGATAATAAAATAATTCTGTAGTAAAAACAATGATTAATCTTATACACTTATTAGAAAAGTATAAAATATCTATTCTGAAATATTTATTTTATGTACAATTTCAATTGTACGGAAAAGTGAAAGTCCTTTACGCCGCGCACTGTATTGGAAATTTAATCATTCCATGTTTCCTAGTTGAATTAAAATACTGTACATGATATGAAAAATAATGGTATTTATGTATAGTATATTAATTGACGAGTCATTTTAAAAAGTTATATCGTCTAAACTCAAAATGATGGCTTTGATATCGCTTTACCATTTGATACGATATCCCAAAAGCAATGCTTCCGAGCAGAACGCGATCGAAACTGCTCTATCGATGTTTAGACCGCAGCAATGTTTTCAAGTATTTATTCGGAATTTGGACGCCCCAGCTGGTTTCTAAAGCATAACAATTGCAAAATGGTACTAAACCGTCAAAATAGTTAAGTTTTTTTTTTTTAAAAGAACGAATATTTTCTGGATTTCATATTCATCGTTTGAATTTACAATAAGTAAAACTCAAATAAAAAATTAAAAAAGTGATTGATAAAATTATAAAATCATTCTTTTAGTTATGATTTCTAGTAAGTTATTTTCTCCTGGTAATTCTCATAGGGAAACCATAAGTTTGTACGATAACAATAAAATTCACACAGCACGTAAATTATATAATTTTTGTAAACTTACGGCTAATGTAGTATATACTAACGTCCGGTTACTGGTATCGTTTATAAAATTATAAAAAATATACTTTAATTTCAAAAAGACATTCCATGACAATAATAACTTAAATCTAAATATGTGCGTGATCGTTCAGCGGGGATTGCGCAGGGATTTGATGCAATATTTGCGATATCGATTTCGATAAAGTAATATTTATAAAAAAAAAATGGTTGTTCTATTAATGGTAAGTCTATACTTAGTACCTTTTTGTAAATTTTAATTTAGAATATTTTGTTGATGAGGAAAAAACACCAAAGGGGAAGATATCACGCTCATAACATGGAAAATAGGTAATTTTCGCTCAAAATCGTATTTCATTTGCAATGACTTATCGTAAAGAACTGATATAAAATAAATTAAAAAGTAAAACGTTTTTCATTAAACATTTATTTAAAACATAATACAAAACCAGATGTAAATACACACAATTTGATAATTTAAAAATCATCTAATCAACATTTTCTGAAACAAAAATTAGCATAATATATTGATTATATAGAAAAGGTACACAAAAACTAAACAAAATTACATTTTTTATGAAAAACCGGTAACAATTACGAGACGATGGATTCGGTTCGGCCGAAATATTCGTGCATTCATCGATCCACCACCGCCGAGGTCTGTAAAAGAAAACAACCAGAAAACCCACAAACACCTGTTGTGCTCCGAACAATTTCACGGTGATGCGTTCCAGTGGAATATGTGTGACGGGAGCTTCAACTTTGTGCTGTTCAAACAGAGCAAAATTAAAATAAAAGGTCAGAGATAAGGCATATAAAATACCTTATTTTCCAAATATAATCCCACCGGTAAAACTCGGAGATCGACAGGACAAACAACATTTTATTCGAGTTCAAATTATTAGTCACAACAATTTGGCAACACACTTTTAAGTTTGCGCTGGCCAAGTTTTCAGGTGCATGTCTTGCCACAAACTACTTCTAATCTCTCCTCTCTCAAAACAATTTGGTCCCTTCAACTGTATCAAGACGCTTACAAAATTATATCGATTTCAAACTAGAAATATCTTTTTATCGTCTCCCAATCACTAAAGTAATACCAAACATTTGTATTATATATTATTACAGCATAATATACAAACAAGATTCAGCTTAAATACATAAATCTTGAAACTTTAAAAATCATTTTTAAAGTATCAAGATTTATAAGGATTTTTTTTTTTATAGTCAACATTTTCTGAAAAATCATTAACATAATATATCATTTATACAGAATACGTAAACGTAAATTAAAAAAATTAAATTTTTTACGACAATCTAAAGGCGGGACGATGGAATTGGTTTTGCCAAAATCTTCGTCCGAACGCCATTGTGCCATCATCATTGATGCGTTCCAAGGTCATACTTCACAGGATCATTTCTGTAGTGTGCCTGAGTGTGAGACAGCTGGTGACTTAACGATTTTAATCGTCGACAGTCAATCAGCGACAATGATCGCAACCGATCTCCTGACCGGGGGTGTAAGTGGACAGACTGTTCCTCCCGAAGAAGTATCTCACGGTGTTTCCGGGAGGCGGGGGTATTGCCGGCATAAAAAAAAAAAAAAAAAAAAGTGGACCAAAGTCTGTAAAAGAAAACTTCGAAGCAACCTATAAATACCTGTTGTGCATATGCACATTGCCAAGGCGACGCATTCCTGTGGACCTTGTCCGTCGACGATATCATGATTGTGCCGTCAAACAATGTAAAATTGAAAAGAAAAATACTTATCTTAAAAGTTTAAGAACAATAACCGTATTGAAAACATGCAGCAGAATAGAGACATCAATCGAATTATTATTTTGATATTCTGTATAGGTTCTGAATATAATCAATACGTGTTCTTGCAGATATTTATTTTTTCAAGCATTGCCGCTATAAAAAACATTCGGATCAAATTAAAAATCAAATATCATTATTATTTATTTTTACTAAAATATCAAAAAGAGTAGGTGAATTGGTGAATTTGAAGACATAATTGAAACAGAATGAACATTTTATACGTCACAGTTCTCTTACTATTGACCAATCATAAAAAAGTAATTAATTATTTAAATATTGTAAGTCGATGAGATTTAATAATCGAGAAAATGTCATACTATACAAGATAATAGCTATTACACATTTGTACCTTGGGCACCGTAGATTTTACGTTCAATAATTTTTTTAGTACTATATTATTAACCCGCTCGGCTTCTTTATGTTTCGCCTGTCGGTTAATAAACGATGTGGGCTTTAGGTTTCCACTCGCTGAAGTGTTGGCCGTCGGCCGGACGGTCGTCGTGTCGGAACATTTTTTGTAAACGTCCACGATCTGCCGTGTCTTTTTTACCGCTGTCTGTTTGGGTGGCGCAAACTTAAAGGCGTTGTCTGTCACCGCCCACAGGTATTGGAACGCGTCGCCACGGCCTTTATTAGGCTTCGTTGACGGTATCTTTTTCGGCTTTTGATCAACCTTAGAACGCTTCACCGGTGGGCGCTTCGGCGGTGGTGTCACGGAACTGTGCAATGAGCTCAGGTCATCGCCGCAACCGTACTTCTCGTATGGTCGCTGTAACACGGCGGACGATACCGAGTCAAAATCATTTGCTCTGCTGTCAATCGAACAGCAGTCCACGTTAGCTGCGGCAAGCACGACGGTCTGTGTCGGGAATTGCTTCGGATTTGAGGGATTCTGCTGCCGCCGATCGGACGATCGGAGCACCGTGGTCTTAAGCTAAAAAAAAAACGGAAGATAAATATATGAAATGCCGATATTTTGGGAAAATACAATATTTTAAATTATCCTTTTTCGTATTGTCGCGTGGGTTAATCAGTCAAACTTGCCGTGCTTACCGTGGTGTTCTGAGTCCTGGCACTGCTGCTCGCTGTATCGACCCGGCGCCCGATCGCGGATCTCAACGTCGTCGACGACCGACTGGTTTCGGTGTCTTGGACGTAACTTCTGTCCACCGAAGAACAGCTGAGCGAGTTCGCTGCAGAAGGCACGGCAGCTGTTGTCCGTAACGGACCTCGATTTGAGGGACATCGCAGTCGACGATCGGACGATGTGAGCACTGTGGGCGCTGGCTAAAAAAACAGAACATACAAATATAGAACGAGATATTTGTTGAAAATAAAACACACAGATTATTATTTAATATTTTAAATTATTCCGTTTTGTATTGTCGCGTAAACGAATATGACGCTTGTTAGTCAATCAAACAAGCCGTCCTTACCGTGGCTTTCGGAATCCTGGCACTGCAGCTCGCTGCCTCGACCCGTCGTCCGAACGCGATTTTCACCGCCGTCGATGGCTGACTGGACTCGGTGTCGCGGACGTGACGTCTATTCGCCACAGAATTGGCGTGCACCGACATCACTTTCGATTTCTGATTAACCGATAAAGACATCGCGTATTTTATTCAAAGAATCAATTAAGGAAATAAAACACTTGAATAAAAAAAACTGTAACTTTAATTGCGAATAAAAGCTATGAATGCGAATAGGCAAATTAATAAAACCGACAACACAACAGTAAATGTATTTGTTTAATAAATAAATAACACACACACATAATGTTGCCTAGTGATTTTATTTACATTTTTTTATAGACGGCCGTCACCACTTAACTCGTCAGATTGCAACAAAAAGGTGCCGGACCGAGTGTGTACGAGCCGCAGATAGGTGACGCTCGCGAAGTAAATGGTGACGGGGAAATCACAAAATTGTTTGGTGCATCAAGCCCGTACACATTTAGTTAACGAGTAATTATTTTCAAATAATACCAAGGAATTATTTTCAATTTATTGGACCGTCTTTACGATGACTTTTTTAGTACAATACATAATTGTCGTATATTTAATGAGGTACGCATATTAATAAATGTATACTTTTATGGAAATTATTCTTCTAAGCCTCGCTAGAATTTTGGAAATGGCAAAATAATAATTTTTGAAAAATACTTGCGGCCTGCATACATTTTTAATGGTAATGAATATGAAGTATATATTATATATTAATTTATAACTATAATATTACAAAGAATTCGTGGTTCATACAAATTATTAAATTAACTATAATAGTATTATTATAATAATATTATATATTATTATCTCCTTTCTTTGAAGGCAAAAATTTTACTGACCATGTGCATGATTAGTTTATTTCCTCCTTACAGATTAGTTTGAAGTTTATTTTAACTTTGAATTATATCTGCAAGGAATGCAAGTTTGTAACAAAAATCTACTGTTTTTATTTGTGAATAAACAATTTAATTTCTTCACGATGATAAAAAATTCGTTCTAATACTTTACCTATGCTTAACCGTCGTACTTCAGTATGGTATATAATATCACTATATTGAGAATTCAATTCGGAAAGAAATTCTTTACGTTTTCAGTGATTAAATCTCTGACTCTATTATAATCAATGATTTTAATTGTTTTTTCAATGGCTATGCTAAGCTTCACCTAACCTGACATCATTTGGAAATTTACATGATAAATTTTCCTGGTTATGCAATGGAAATGTATTAATTTTGGTTTTTCAATTTTATTCTTAATGAGAGTAACAAGACCAGAATTATTTGCAATCAATGATGGACACCTGTCTGTACATATTGAAATTAACTTTTGCAAATCTATTCTATATTTTTCAAAAGTGTAGAAATTGTTTCTAAATAATCCACGCCACAACTTTGGCTTTTTATCGGTATGACTTTTAAAAACTCTTCTTTAATAATATCATTTAAACAAAATCTAATGAACACAATTAAATGAGAAATAGATCTTATGTCTACTGACGAATTAAAAAATAGGTATTCTACTAATTCGTTGATTACTGAATCGAGTACTTGATTTCCAAGATGTCCAACCCTACAAACACATGTATAGTGTCAGATAACTGAAGATTTGATTCTTGATCACGTATTTCTTTAATATTGGAAAAATTACAAAATAACGTAGTATTTATAACGGTTTCAATTAGGGGACGGGTATTAGAATACACGGGTACGCGGGCAAAAAATATATTAAAGTATATTGGTACGAGAAGTGTAGTCTTGACATTTGTATTATACATATAAAATATAGTTTCTTTGAAAAATGAGTTATCGTACGAAATGTTGGGTGCTCTTATATTTCTGTTCGGTGTTGAAATAAACCGTAATACAGCTGATTCTGCTATTCAGTATCGACATTACTTGGCAGAACCATAGTTAAAATTTGATTTTGATGCACGATGCACTAGAATAGTGAAAAAAAAAAACACGTGCATAAAAAATATCGACTAATTGTCGATCTGGCAACGAAATATTTAGTGATACCAGCAACGTCAGCTAGTTCTAAAAGATGTTTGTCAACCGCTGGTTGAACATAGTGGCGGCCAAGGGAAATTGTTTGGCGCCCGAGACGGTAAATATGCTGATTTTTCTTTATCAAAACAAACAATTATTATAACTTCCTAGATCGTGACCGCGTGATGAGCGATTGCTTTGTTATTTATTTGTTAACTTTTATACTATATACGTTACCGCCAACTGCTTGTTGATTAATTTAATAATATTATTATTATTATTATTATTATTTTAATTTATTTATTTATTTATATGAATATATATATATATGTATTTATGCTTATTGTTATTTTGTTATTTAATAATTATGCAATACAACTTTCTTTTTCTTTTTTCTTTTTTTTTTGTAAAAAAACGAAATTTAAAATATTTAGATATCATAATGTACGAAATTACAAGTAAATATATAAATTCTGTATAATTTGTTATACCTACTTTTCATTATCAATTGCACGTACATAACAAAAAAATTATACGCACACGTTTATTTATACGAGTATATAAAATTACAAATTACAATAAGGACGAACTGGTACGTACGTACACGACTACGCCGCGTGGTGGAAATAAATTATCAATGTGGGTTAAATAATAATCTTTAAACGCGTGTCTATCAAACCGGTGATTCAATAAAAGTAGAAACGATAACATAAATAAAAATCACTTCTCATAACGTACCGCTGTTCCCAGCGAATGTATAGAATCTGTTCAAAATTTAATTGGACAACTTAAACGGAGTCGTTACAAAACACGAATTTTCATAATATTATAAAATCGTAATATACGAGTTAAATAAATTATCTTCTTTTTTTCTTTTTTTAAGAAAAATTCACAATCTATGATACGCTGCACAATAAGTAAATCCATTAACCACCTAACCATGCCCACCACGAGGAGGAAGGCCATCCAGTGATGGAACCCAACGTGAATTTTATTTTAATATACTAATTAGAGTAAGTCTCTGCACTATATCTTTTCCAAAAAAATTATAAATATACCACCATCTCTCATACATAATTATCAAAAATTAACTCCATCCAAATTCAAACCTCTGCCCATTAGTATTTTTTTTTTATATATATTTTTATTTTACATAAACAATCTATACAATTTAGCACAATAAGCTGAATATGTTGAGAGATATTAAAAAAAAAAAAAAAAAAAAAAACATAAAAGGTGTGCAGCCACCCATTAGTGACTCTTGGCTATTGATAAGTTAGTTTTTTTTTCTTCTTTTACCACAATGAGATGTTAGACATTGAAGTTTTGTAAAAAGTCACGGCACCATTTCCTTTTTAATCTGCGCTTATGATTTCCTGGGAGAGTAAGGATGGAAAGATCTTTTATGAGGAGGTTTGGAGTCGTTTATGAAAACGTGTGCAGAAAATTCGTGCTTCCTCATCTATTGTTCTCATACGGAGATCGTTGGGAAGAGTTTGGTTAGAGATATAGGGCGGAGCGTTGGCTAATCGTCGGAGTGATATATTTTAAAAAATTTGGATTTTATTAGTGTTGGATTAGTATAAATAAATAAAAACAAATAAGTAAATAAAAATAAATTATATTAAATATTTTATGAACGATCTAATAATGAACGAACTTAAAATTAGTTACAAAAATGTGTACATTGAATATAATAAAAATCATAGCTTGTACAGAAAGACGTTAAACGAATTAAAAGAGTATCTTATCGTGATATCAGATCATCCAACGATAAAATGAAATCATAGAGACACAATTTTATTATTTTCTACGAGCTCTCGCTCCACAGTACGGTCGTCTGCTGTATAACCCAACAGGTAATAAATATTCATATTATTTATATAATTAGTTTTTTAAAAAAAAAAATGGTTAAGTTAACATCCTTAAATATATGAATATACTTAACCATATAATACATATGATACAGAAGTTCTCTGTCACTCATTGCAATTGTAATAGTATGTAAGTATGCAAATGAAATGTTATACGGAATAGAACAAAAAACAACGAAATTGCAACCTGTAATAAAGCAACTAAATCCACACGATCTTTTATTGTGAATTTACAAATAAATTCGGATAAAATTGTATTAGGAACATACAAATATAAATGTAGCTTATCGGCCGGTAATAAGTGCTCTAAAATGTATAAATAGTCGACGTTTTGTAAATTCCTAATTTTAATAATTTTATAATACTTTGGTGATAATGGTAAACGATTACAAAAATGTAATCATGATTACTAATTACTATAAAAATTCTCGATGTATCGTTGTCATCCCTAGTTACGGTGGTGCTCGGAGGCCATGAATTTTTTTTAATTTTTATCTTTATCCGAGTAATTTGATACTCGTCTACGTGACCGGCGTTAGAAATATTAGACGCCCTATACCCCTATCATCTTTTTAAAGTAAAATTAAATAAAAATTGTATGTATTCTGTATTATAACTTTATTACATGATCATACATGTAATTTACAATTTTATACATATTACAATAATTATTAATAATATTAGAACATAACTTTTCTGAATTACGAACTACGAACCATATTCATGATCGATTGATATATAACTGAAATCAAACATTTTTTTCTCGTTTTACGAAGTTTGCAAAATGTTGAGTACTCCTCAATCTTTTGTGTCGTTCATTCTTCACAACTTTATTGTTTGACCATGCGATTGCTTGCATGTTTAATTTTAAACTAGCTTATAATTTTAAATTCTTTACGAGAGATGGGTAATGGATGGCACGCCTGACCACTACTTTCAAAGTTCGACGCCACTGCATCGAAGAGGATTCGAAACAGATGTTTTTTCGATTAAAACATACCAATCTTTTGTCAATCATTCCGAAAGTGATATGTACACGCATGTACACTTCACGCTATGAGTTCAAAGAAGTTTTAAAAAGTTTTATCGCATCACTAGTTAGTCCGGAATAACGGACAAAAGATTGGTATGTTTTAATCGAAAAAACGTCCGTTTCGAATCCCCTTAAATGCATACGGCAGTATTAGCCTGGGCTTATAAAATACTAATAAATATCCAGCCTTCTTTTACCTTTAATTTAACTTTTTCATGCCTATCATCTTCCTTAAATAATTCAGTAAACTCCACTTTCACTAATTTACTCAACTCAGACTGCCCGCTGAACCTTTCCTTCCCCATGCTAATACTTAACTTGTTCATCCAATTTCTACATCCATTTTAAACAATTAACAAAATCTACACTTTTGTTGCACCTTGCCATAATTTCACCACGTGGTTTCATAGCATGGATCAATAATACATTCTACATTTTTAAAATAATAGGTGTACCAGTTTAACTTTATGTAATATCTACTCATAAATATCTTTTGGCGATATTAATACGCCTGCACTTGAATCCACTTCCATTTCAATCCCGAATTTCCCTTCGATTAGCCAACGTAAAATGTTACTTATCAACATAACACACGTTATGTTATAACCTAACCTAACATATACCTATATTCGTACAGTATATACGTATACTGTACGAATATAGGTATATGTATACAATCAACTTTTATGAAATTCCACCCCTTTACTGTTAATGTACTCCATCAATCTCGAATTGTTCGGTTCAAACTGGCCGGACGGTGTTTTGATTGTACGCAAAAATTGTACAACAGAAATAGCTTGCATTTCGTCGAAATCCTTAGGAGGCTCATCCGGATTGGATGCCAACCTCACAATAAAATTAATTGCTTCTTCTAGGTTGTCCATAAGATTGTTGTAACTTGCCGGAGCAGTTTCGTCTACCCATTTTTCGTATTCGCCATGACTATCATCTTCGGGTAAATAAATAATAATAATGTATTAATATACACGTAAGGTAAATATTATTCAATGCTCGAATTGGAAACATGAAGGAGGGACTATGGACTAACTTCGCCCCCACACCCCCTTACGCCAATTTCACACATAATTCATTATTTACTAAATAAAACATAACCAATAATACTCCTGTGGCTATGTGTTGTTTGCTTGCATTTTTATTTATTATTTTATTTTTAGTAAAATTGTTCCTTATTTTCGCAAAAAAAAAAAAAAAAAATGATATTCTGTTTTTGGTTAAGTGATTTATGATCGCACACGAAGCAAAATACCAACACAGATAATAATAATATATGACTGAATTATAAATATTAAAAATTTAAAAAAATATTTTCATATGCATTTTATGTATTTGAGTTGATATTGGGTATATGTTTATGAAAATACCATAAACAGACGGCTCGAATGATAGAAATTGAAATAGTCAGAAAGGAGACGTTAAAAAAAGAAACCAAGAGCTTCGTCTCCCTCAACTCGAGTACTATATTATTCGAGCATATATTAATTTACTGTAATATACTCGTAAATTAATTAATATAAGAATATACCTAGGTACTCATTTTAAACTAGGGAGGGCATCCAGGGTTTTGCCCTCCCCCTCCGAAAATTGTTCAACACTAAGTTGCGTAATTAACTAAGCAAAATAAAAAACTGCATATGCAACTCGACCAAAATATAGTTTCTGGATGTATTTTATATTTTTATTACGTACCATTTTCGTCATTTTCCACCAGATATTTATCGAATAGGGATTCTTGTGAAATTATTGGTAATTTTAAATTTTTAATAGGTGTGATAGTTGGTGGTATTGGATTTTTGACAACAGCCTTCTCTTCTTTATACTTTTTCTTTTCCATAGCCTCTACTCGGCTAATAATATTTTGATATTGATCAAACTGGAGTATTTTATTTTTTTTCTCTTTGACATCCAATTTTATTTTTAAGTAACCGCCTGGCCGTGGAGTAGGTCTGGTAAGGTTGATTACCAATAATTATTATTATATTGTGTTATAAAACATCAAACACATCATATTGATATTATTATAGGTACTTACACATGACTTTTGTCGGCTGCTTTCTTATCTGCGCCCTGATTAGATGCCATTTGAATTGTTACTCTAAAGTATTAATTAATTTTAATTTTAATGTTTTAAAAATTTTAAATAAATAAGAATTTGCATGAAATCTTTTATAATAAAATTTTAGGAAAATATAGATCTTTGTCTCCCAGGTATTTATTTTTCTTGAAAACTGTATAGCCAGTATACACATTACAAGACATATAATACTTATATGTATTATATGAATACTTTAAATTTATCGAATTCTGGACTTCATATTTTAAGCTCGAAAAAATGATACTTATTATGAAAAAAACAAAATTGAAATAAAATAAGACTTAAAAGATGAACAATGTTTGTACTGCTGTAGATATTTGGTCTGGGCGAAAAAAGAAGTTTTCTAGGGGTAACGTGTCGCTGGATTTCATCGACTAATTTACATCGGGTATCAAAGGCTTTAGTGTGTCGTCCTTTTAAAAGAAGTCTTATACTTACTATAATCTAATTAATGAAATACATTTGGAATTCAACTTGAATCCTACAAAAATTGTCGCAACAGTTAGTGATAATGGCGGTAATTTCGTTAAAACGTTCAAAATGTTTGGAGTAAATAAATATAATTGCTATCGATGAGGAAAATTCGGTTGATAATGTTGAAACCTCAGACTTGTCCGAGTTTAATTTAGAATCAACCGGAAACAATCGAAATTAGGACAGAAATAGAAAATATATTGCCAATGCAATTTTAGATGTTTCGCACACAATAGTAATTTATGTGTGACTGCAGATATAAATAAAGTTATAAAAAAAAAAAAAAACTCTGTTGAATTGTCATTAGTGCAAGTTTCGGTAATTATTAAATGTAAATATACTTTGAAATTTAGTTGGGCGGCCAAAACCGGCCGAAGTCGTACAAAATATATTAAGAAATACACCAAGTAGGCCCGGAGAAACACGGCGACCCGTGAAATTGATGCCGCCTAGAACGGTTGCTCGCACCCTAGCACGGCCCATGGTTATCGATATTGCAGTCAGCAATAAACGAAACGGTAAAAATACGTTGGCCGATATTCTGTAATTAATATTATTGCCAAGTGTTACCCTAGCGATGTAACTATATATATATATATATTTAAAATTGAATTTATTCCGATAAATACATTTGTAATATAGTTAAACAAACAAAGTTTATAAAATTGATATAATAATATTATATTATCGTTGTACTTACAAGTATTGCGGCACGTGCTCGCAAGTAATAATTATCAGGTGCAACATTAGCCGGTGCTCCGTAACGCCATGTCGGTCGGACAGGAGAAAAGAAACTTACCGCTGTACGCAAACTGTGCGATAGCCGGAATCGCGGGGTACGTATATTTCCATAATCGTTCAACAGTTCCGTTCTTTGCCCGGAGAGCACGAGCCCAGGGCCTGGTACGGTATTTAACATCGTTGTTTACTTGTTTATTAGAAAGTATCTTTACAGTGTCGTTCGGTTATGTCGAAAAGGACATGTGTAAGTGGTTCGGAAAAAATCAAAAAAAAAATCTACTGTTTATAAATGGTTTCTAAATTAAATTAATTTTTTACGCTTGAAGAAACTGAAACAGAAAAACCAATTCTTCGACCTCGTCATACAAGACACCTCTAAATCTAAAACCTCAGGAACGGGATCGACGTTTGACATAAAATATAAAACTGGTGTTTCGGATTTATCGGGCTACGTAATAATTGTGATTGTGATTGTGAATGATAAATGTAATGACAAATATTCTGAAGTTTCTTTGCAATTGCAAGTTGACTTAATTTTTGAATCCAAAAAATAAACAACTATATCGTTCATAAACGTTTATGTAAGTAACAAATAATGTAGAATTGTAATTGTTTTTTTTTTGAGTAAAAAAGCTATTGTTTTCTTCTTAGTATGTTAGTGTTTGAATTTCAAAAGAATAAAGTCATTAAACAAAAGCACAATTTGATGTTTTCATAGGCATTATTATTATTTTTTTTATTTTTTTTTTTTTTTTTGGCTTCTAAAAGGGCGCCCTGAGCTCTGTGTTCCCGAGCGAATAGCCAAAGACGGCTCTGTTGATCAAATAATACTTGCAATAATAACAATAATAATAATTTTTATTATTAATAATTTTCGTTGTTGATCAGGATGGGATCGGCGGTTTTCGTTCATCCGCTTGAAGTGCTCAAATTCCGCATGCAGTTGAGCGGCGAAAAGGGTTCTACCGTGGACCATAAAAATTCGTTCCAGGCCATCGTAAACATGGCCAAAAATGAAAAGCTGTCGGGTTTCTATAGCGGCATCTCGGCCAATTTCACCAGGCAACTCTTGTTCACGTCTACCCGGATAGGAACGTACACTACACTCGCGGAAGAATTAAAAAAGTAACGTCAATAATATTCGTATTATTAAACACGCAAAGCTCAAAAAAAAACGTAATAACGAGGAATATTGAAAAAAGACTCGCTCGCTTCGAGCAATCTAAAAGCAATAACATACTTACCTTTAAAGTATATTTTCAAATGTTTGCCGCACTTGTGTGATGCGTTTTTTAAGCACCACCGTTAGTGGAAGCAAAAATTTTCTAAAGCGTTTTTTTTTTTTTTTTTTTCGTTGAAATATTTAAAATCGTCTAAAAGACATTTTCGTTACGTATAGGTACGCCTATATAGGTAACCGCTATAACCGCAGCAGTCACGCGCATATCTATCGTTTTGTATTTTAAATATTTAATTCAACGTTATGTTGCAATTTTGATAATTATATTTAACGTTAAAATACGGTTTTCTTGATTGGTAAATCATTGTGTACAGCGAGCGTATTTTACACGCGCACAATGGCAATTATGCCGAGCCCGTCACAACGACGTCTCACGCGGCTATTCTAAATATCCTAATATCTCCTAAAATAATGTTTATTTTAAATTCTAAGCGAAGAATTATCAATATTAATTTTCTGCACATAAACAACCTTTCTACCAAACTTTCTGGTCCGATTTTCAAGCGTAGCATCATTTATGAAAGCGTTTTGGATCTAGCCGGTACAGGCGGTCGTTTTTTGATTTTCTTCGTAGTTTTCTTAATAATTCCGGAAAAAACCGGAAAAATGTACGGCAATAAATATAAGGTTTCGTATTATTTTTTCGACCAAATAATTTTTAATAGTTCTGACTACAATAATCTAACGATTAATAATAGTTTAAAGAACAAATTTGTATGTGTTATTGTGCTCCTTAACTTATAGAATACTAGCTGACCCGGCAATGCTTTGCTATTACTAAATAATTATATATTATGTATTATTGCCCATATCACTATTTAAAACAATAATAGGAGGAAAGTGAGACAGACTAAGTGTTTGACTGATTTGTCATTTCTACCACTAATCCACAAAAATATTTTAAATTACACTATCATCGTGTCAAACAAATATTTATTTATTTTTTTTTTTTTTATAGTGACATAATCATTTCGTTCATTGCAATGCTTCATGATAAACATTATTTATGTATTTTCTTTGGCGCGTAAACTAACAAAACTGATGGTTTTATATGTTTCCACTTATTACCGTAGTACCCGCGCAGCAGCACAGAGATTACACATAACAGTTTTTTTTTTTTTTTTTATTTTATCCGTGTTATCAAAGTAACCCATAAATTAAGAAAAATAATTAGTTTTTGTACTAAAAATACCAAAACACCGAATTTTAAGTGATGGTATTCAATAAGGGGAATGAGTGGCAATAGCTATAAACCTTCTCTGGACATCGTAAAATTCGCTCCAGTAGTTTTATTAATCGTATACGGACGACCAGATATCAATATATATATATATTGATTATAATTATCGAGTAGTACGAATAGGCGGCCGCGTCTGGAAATGGTAACTGCCCGGTCAACAGTTTTCAAAATAATAACGATTTGTCGATTGACGTATATTGAATATATTTTTTATGTTTTAGACGCCAACAGAATACTGTCGTCAACAACGCGATGGCCAGCATGGTGTCCGGGGCTTTGGCGGCTATAATCGCAACACCGACCGATGTAATTATTGCAATATAGTGTACATCGCCATATCTAATATTAATAAACCTGGGGCAGCAAGTAGATAGGGTACATAGAAAAAGTCGCTTGATTATAATAAAATGAAGTGACAAGAGTGACTAATAATACGAAAATTTTTTTTTTTTTTTTTACTCTATATAAACTTTAAATTGTTTTCTTTATAATTATAATAGTTTATAATAAAACAGATATAAAATGGTTATTATAACTTTCAAACAAAGTATATTCCTTTGTATTACAACTAAACAATATTAAAGCAAGTAATACAAATAATCAAAAACAAACTAATAATATATATTTTTTAATCATAATTACATTATCAGAAACTTTATAGAAATTCAATTAATTTATCTTTGTTTTATCAAAATACAAATTTCCTTTAAATTACATCGGCCTCCTTTTTTTTTTTTTTTTTTTTTTCTTACTTAATTCACACAATTTAACATTGCATTCAAGCTAATTCTGCTTCGTCAAGGTTTTTATTCTCCAACTCTATTTTCGACCGTTTATTTGCTTCATTAACTAACTTAATAGTGTTATTAGGTTCCTCTTCTTTCTTTCTTTTTTTTTCATATTGTTTCCATTATATTCAATTAATTTTAATTAAAAATTGTAAGCTACATTTTTTAATAACCTCATCATTTATTTGTTAAATCGATAAATGAATTTAAATTTTAAAATGAAACAATAATGACGATAAATGATCTCTACTTGCAACCCAGTGATCCCAATCGCAAAATATTTGTGGGGCCAAAAATTGCGCATCATGCCTACAAAACGTATTTTTAGCGCATTAAAGGGTGGGAAAATTATAATGGGTGAAGGGGAGGCTTAAGTTTCTTCAAGTATCCCTCCTCTAAAACTATAGTGCGTTTCACGATATGAGAGACTAGTCTGTAGCGTGACCGGTGGCCAAAATTTTGAATTTCAGTGTTATTTAAACTTGTTATCGTTAATCTGGTATCATTGTTTGATTATCAAAAGATCCATTGGTTTATACGAAGATATAGCACGAATCATTACAACAATCGTTCGCATAATGACACTCGATATGCTCGATTTACATATGCGCGGTACGGCAGCAGTCGAATTTACGTGCGTTTTCGAGTGCACATGTCGAGTACTGATTTTACCACCGGTCGCTTCACTCGAATCTCTAATTTCGTAAAACGTACTATAACGATTTTAATACGTCCTATTTTTTTTTTTAGGCCGCTCGTCAACTTGACTTATTTTTAATTGTATTAATTTGTATGAACTGCGGAGCCCGGCCACTTGCGGAGGGCTCCGGCTCTCTCCGCCCTATGGGACGGTCTCATAGCTAATATCTGTTATCGTGTTATTGGGATAGTCACCATAATCGTTACATTAAATGCGATATTCTTATACAGATCGCCGTGGTACGAATGACGGCCGACGGACGTTTGCCTCCGGATAGCAGGCGCAACTACAAACATGTGTTTGACGCGCTCAGAACAATACACGCGGACGAAGGCGTCAAAGGCATGTGGAGGGGTACAGTGGCGACCGTGTACAGGGCGATGACAGCAAACGTAACGCAATTAATGTCGTACGACACGGCCAAAAAATATTTCAAAGAAAACAGTAAGTGACCGGATACGTTTTCTTACCGGTGCGCTACCAATAAAATATAACGAATTACGCACCGCGTCTAGACAATTCTGAATTATTAAGTATTTAGTGAAAGGTCCCCGGAATTTCTATGATTGGATTTCACTATACAACAAAAAAATCAAAATTAACGGGGAGGGTTTTGTTATTGAAGCATAAAAAAAAATGTCTCTGTTTTAGAAAACATGGAGGAAGGCCTAACGCTTCATACGTTATCCAGCATGATTTCCGGAGTTGTTTATTCCGTTTGTTCAAATCCAATGGACGTGTTTAAAACCAGGTACGTAATCAACAACGATGATACCATATTTTACAAGACCCCTCAAGCCTATAATTTTAAATTTGTTCTATTATTGTTAACATTTTTACAATAAGTGTTTTAAATTTCAACACTGAGGTAACCTATTTCAAAAAGAGTGATTACTTACGTCTTTGACCATACATTGGGCTCTGCTACATAAAACAAGAATCATCAGATTACACATTGTAATCGGCAGTCATTCATTTTTGGTTTTCAGGTCAACACTTTAAATTACCCAATTTTATATCGTTTTATGTGCATAGCTGAGTTAAACTAAACTTTATAAATTTCCTACCTACATTAACTCTGAATCTAAAAGACGATTTAAAGAAAAAAGTAGATTGCTACTTGAATATATTGCTAATAAAAAAAAAATAACTGATTTATAACGCTTATATATTATAACTAGTGAATATGAATTAATCATAATAGTGTTTTATTATGAAATATAATATCTATTACACACAAAAATTATTACTAAAGGGTCCTGTGGGCCCGAAAAATGGACTGTTAAAAAAGCTCGTTGCTCCCGACCTAACTCTCTGCGCACGGTCGCCTAGTTTTTTTTTTTTTTAAATTAAAAAATATTGATTTTTTCTTTATCACTGCTTGTTATATCATTATTATTGTTACTATTATTCTGTATAGAATTCAACAACAGAAAATTGTCGATGGCAAAGCGGAATATTCAGGCATGGTAGATGTGGCTACGACTTTAGTGCGAACCGAAGGGATTACCGCGTTATGGAAAGGCTGGCCGTTTTATTATTTGCGAATCGCACCGGCTACAGTTTTATTATTTGTTTTCATGGAACAACTCAACAAGGGATACAGAAAATACGTCATGAACGAAGTGACTGACAATTAAGAGGACGTGCTACCGTCGATTTTTAGTGATTAAAATAGGTTGATGTAGGCTACTTAGACTTCTCTTAATAATTTTGTTTTATAGTAAAAGCACCTAATATAAAATTAAAAGATGACAATATTCCGGAAGGCGAGGTGATGCGATATTTCGAATAAAAAAACATTTTTTTCATTAGTAATAGTAAATTTAGTCTATTTTTTTTAAGTCCAATGTCCAAATTTGTTAACGTCCGTGAAGTTGACCCCCCACTCCACTTTGTTTTATGAAAATCATACCAGTACCAAAAATTTGAAACGAAGTTTTCAAAATTGATTTTCGTTTAGGCATTTAAAAGCGGAAACTCTTTCGGTACGTCCCTGCATAACCTACATGTGCATAATCGTTGGTAATGTTTTTTTTTTTAATTAACAATTAGTTTGGTTAAAATGTATACTTAAAAAATTTACATTTCAAATAAAAATTGAATTATTTGTAAGCAAATTTTCAATTTTTTTTATACTTCTGTATACAAATTTAAAAATAAATATATAATTTTGAAAAATTAGTCGCAAAATTTTGGCATCAGTTTGGAGTAGATACGGCAATGTGGCGGTTAGCCCCCCCCCCACGGGAAAACCATTCCCCCGGAGAAAAGTATTGAATTACAAATTTTGAAAACTTCGTTGCAAATTTTTGGCACTGGTTTAGTTTTCATATGTGGGAGTGGGGGCAACTTCATGGACGTAATTTTTTGATCCTACTTAGCTTTTTCACCGTATTCGGCATATCATCAAACGCAGCTGGTATTGTGTGTAGTAGGTGAATTACTAAAAGATATTCGAATGGTTTTATTCAGTATATTAGTTTTTCGAAATAAAAGTATTCGGTTACGGGAAAATATATTCGATAGTTCATCCAGTTCGTCGAAAGCTATCGACAGTATAAACTATTGGATTAGAGCTCATTACTAGTTATTTATAAACAGTAAATTGAGCATTATATACGGGGGGGGGAATGGGAAAACGCATCGTCTTGCCCTCTGGAATATCTGTACATAGTTAGTACAATAGGCCGATGAGAGTATTATGGCATTTTTTCGAAGCATGATAGAAGGGACCATCCAGCGACGGCGGTGATTAGTATATGTAGACTTGGCTTAAGAAACCCCAAGGCAATTGACGCTTGAGTCTTCTTGTTGGGTTTACATAAAGTGTGATTGAGTATAAGTTGAAGATAAGAGAGTTAGAATGGTTAAGAAGGTGTTTATGAAAACGTGAATAAATGCTCGTTGAACACGATACAGGAATGGGTAAAAATGTGTGATCGAAACTCAGTTTTTAACTATTTATTTTACACGGTATAAATCTAAAGTATTGTACAATTTTATGGAATGAGCTACCAAACCCAGGTCATTTCGGTTAGCTTTATATGCGGTTTAGAATGACGCAACGGGTTGGATCGACGACGACGTCCCTCTCTGGACTTGCCTCTGTCTCCCTGACTGATTGACTGGACCCGAATCTAATGGCCCTCCTGCTCTCGGCGGAGGCTCTTATATAGTCGGTTTCGACTAGTCCGCTGTTGGTGGTGGCCGTGATGTTTGGCTCTTACCTACTGATGCTGACACAGGTTCTGGATCCGAGTTTGTGGAGAAAATGATAATACATACTCATCGGTACATAAATTATGTTTACTTTCCTCGACAACATCAGAATCTATATCACTGTTACTAAAATCATCAACTGATAATGATTTATCTTCTAATGCATTAAATTGTAATTGAAATAACTTATTTAAATTGTTAAACCATATTACCACTCAATAAAAAAATAACAACAAATATTATGAGTATAAACACTTATTTCTAATGAAATTGACAGAACAAAAAATGTGTAATACACACCAGTAAATCAAATCTATCGTCGTGTCACGTCCAAATCATAAATTAAATTGTATAAAAGATATAAACCAAACTTTTTTGTCCACGTATAAAACCATATCAAAAACAAAAATAAAACATTACCCTGGTGGAACAAGGAATGTAGTACAGCAATTAAAAAATTAAAAAACACTAAACAATTTTTAAAAAAACCAAATCCATAGATGATCATATTAATCTGAAAAAATTTTACGCCCAAACAAGCTTCATTACTAAAAAAAGTAAAACCAAATCCATTAAGGGTATTTCCCACCAACCACTTCTACCTAACCTACAATATAATGATACCAAACTTTCATCTACAGAAATAACTGAAGCATTTGCACAGCATTTCATTAAAAATAGCTGTTGCTCAAACTATGATCCAGAATTAATAAACCTCAAAGACACATTGAAAAGGCTAATAACTGTTTTGATATGTTCAGCACCTTTATGGAGCTTTATGAGTGCAACGAACGAGAATAATGAAGATTACAATTTTACCCAACTTAAAGTGATTATTGTTCATAACTTGAAAATGTTGTCACTTCAATTTGAAGAGTATTTCCCTTCATATCAAGACCGCAAGAAAGGTTTTTTGTGGATTTTGGATCCATTCAATTCCAATGGCTCAACAACAAATACTCTATATACGAATGAAGAGGATGTGTTGGCAAATCTTTTCTCAGATTCATGTTGAAAAACTTTTTAAAAAAATATTCATCACTAGATAAGTTTTGAACAAAAGTTCATAGCGAATATAAGCTGTTAAGTGAAAAGGCATAGAGAGTCCTACTTCCTTTTCCTTCAACGTACTTGTGTGAAAGTAGATTCTCAGTAGTCACTGACTCGTCTATTTATTTTTTTTTAATCAGTAAAAAAACTTCATATTACACAAACACTATAACTAGTACTATAGAAAGTAAGTACTAAACATACAAGTATTGAAAAACTTACTTAACAATTATTTATTTGTGAAATACTAATTATTTTTTCGTAAAAAGTTTAAAATGGTGTATAAATGACAAGTTCTGGTTTAGGAATTATTACAATAAATCATATTTTTTTTCCATACATTTGTATTTAGGCGGTACTGGGGTAGGCACCTTGATCCAATTTTTCAAAATTCGCCAGCAGTCAGGGTTTGACTTACAAATTCCGAAAACCAATTTACAAATGAAGATCTTACATTCGTCTAAATCGAACGTATGGCCAACTTCACACACGTCGAGTCGAAGAGCTTTTTCGGTCAATTACAAACCCACACTTTGAATGAAAGGGTACATATAATTACATATAATCTACGGTCGGTATAAAATCTGGCACTTTGGGAAATCAGAAAAAAAAAAAAACTTTTGCGACACCACACTACGAATACCTTCGATAATAATTTGTAAAACGGTTAGACATCTCGGACACGCACACGCCCAGATTACGTGCCAGAGACGCTGCGATGCTGACGAGGGCAAAACAATGGCGAAAGGGATGTGGGGAGGTTGGAGCCGACACAGTAGGGTTGATATAATTGTCTTTTTCAGAAAAGAAAAAGAAAATACGTCGTCGAACCGATTTCGTAAATTCGCGATGCATAGCACTACCTTCCCCCGATCCCCTTGCCACACGCACACGGGTCGTATAACGAATTTAAGTCAAAACTAATCGCGAACGCAAATCCAATTCCCGCCCCTTTCGCGCGGGTAATCGTTTTCTCAGTTTCGAAATCAATTTCACGTACGACGGCGGCGAAATGAACGTTCGGGGCGTTCAGCTCTCGAAACTATACGAACACGTTAGTTGTTAGTACAGTGAATACGAATAAAAAGTAATAAAGAGCGTGTGCGTATAATATAAAATTCGCTTATACAATGTAACGTATAATGTACGACTCTCTTTGCGCCGCGTAAAGTACATAACATTATGCGTTTGACGTTTCCCCTACAAAGGTTTTTAAAACATTTTCCTGGCGCCGATTGATGTCGATGGTACGTGTTTGGTTGGCGTGCATATATATATATATTTTATTCAAATTGTATAATCCTTATTACGCTCCACAAACTCGGCAGCCTTTGAATTTTATCGTTCGTTAACTCGGCCGCTGACCAATCCGTTTCAGGTCATAATTATATACTTTGCCTGGGCATTCTATACAACGCTTACAAATACAGTGGACAATTATAATATAAAAAAATAACCAAACAACAGCTTTTGTTTATTTTACTATTAATGTACGTTTATTGCAGCTGTTTAATGGCCATTGTGGCGTTCAAGGAGTGATATAATAATTTCATAATTACATTATTGGTGGACTATAATAAAAAAAAAATGTATTAAAACACTATTTCTATCGTAAACGTAGAAACGGAGTGGATTGGGAGATGAAACCCTCCTTGTTTTTATTATTAGTCTATTATTGTTATTTATTATTAATATAAAATATAATAAATGAAAAACACTTTTATTATTATTAATACGACGGATATAAGAAAAAAAAATGATTATCTATTGTTATCAATTTGATATGATAACGTGATCTGAAATGTTATTTAATTATTCGACACACTGATAAGAACGGCAATGCCATGATTGTGTCGATTGCGGTGAAAACCATAGCTCAGATTTATGCTCCGAATCCAAGGACCTATCTGCAAAATGTGTACTATGTAGTAACACTCAACCGGCAAACTACAGAGGATGCACTGTTCATAAGGGCCTCTAAACTTTATATTATAGGTTTTTAAGTAGCTTTAATAGAATCTGCGAATTTGTGAGTTATTGTTTGTAAATTAGTACTTCTTATATTGTCATTTTTCCGTGTTGCTGTGATTTATATATTATTCTTGTATTATTTATTAATTTGTTATTATACAGAAACACTAGTTGCCATCTAACCTACCGCAACGAATTTACCTTATTTTTTTAGGTTACTGTCGTTTTTCGTAGTTTTTAAGACTCACCGCCCACTACGTAGCCTGTCCGATTTGCGCAGCCAACGTAATCACTCTGACTGGGCATACACACCGACACAATGTGTGCCCGACCGAGTGTGTACGCGGTGTAGAAGGGTGGTGCGCGCGAAGTGAAAGGTGCCCGGGGAAAGCGCAATATTATTTTGTGAACCCCCAGCCCTTAAAAATATAATACACAATATACGATATATTATGTACGTAACAAAAAGACCAAAGAAAATAATAATATTGCGAATTCCATCTAAATTAATTATTGTCGAAATAACTAAATATAACAAGTTCGCGAACGTTATAACAGTATTGTATTGTAAATGTAGTCTAGCTGAAATATTAAAAAAAAAAAAAAAAAAATTATGCAACGAGCTGAGACAAACGAGACCATCAAATAAACAGAGGACAATTCATAACGTGGCGCAACTTCAAAATGAGTTCCAATCGATTAGTTCTAACCGCCCAATTGCGAGATCATCAGTCAGACCGGCGATCTAAAAGTCCCCGGTTTAAGATCTATAAAAAAAAGGCGTTTGGTCCGGCAACGCGCAAACTAACCCGGTGCAATACACCATTATCGTTAATATGAATATTAAGCTGTTCTCGGCGATTTTTCGCCCGGGCCACCGTTATCCGCATGCGGCGATCGTTGATAATTCAATAATATCGCCGACGGCTCTATCGGGCCGTAAAAATCGTCCGCGAAAGCGTCCGGCCGTTGTTGTTTTGGCGCACGTGTCGCGCGTTTATTACCGATGCGTTTATTGGCCACGTCGCGAAAATCGCCGTCGACTGCAAAACGATAACAACAGTATACGGGTAAAAATAAAAACTGTAATCCCGGACGACAATAACTATCTCTATCCTATAGAACAGTGGTCTTCAACCTATTTGGACTCGCGACCCACGCGAGCTTTGTAAAAAAGATGCTAAAATTGCTTAATGCTTTGCAGTACTATTATTAAAACTTAATCGAAAATGTATAAAATTCATATGAAAATATAAAATGAAAATATGATACAAAAATTTTAATGTGAACTTTGTCTTTGAGTGGTTTTACATAATAAATTCCACCTTGGCCCGATTTGACTAAGCGCGATCCGTAAATTGTCTTCAGTTTCAAGTCTATTTCTTTTTGACGTTTTCAAATTTGCCATAGTAGACAACGCCTTTTCGCATAAATAAGTCGTTGGAAATATTAATAAAATTGAGATGGCTTTAGTTGCTAATTCTGCGTAATTTCCCGTGCATAAGTGTGCCCAAAATATTTCTAATGAGGTTTCACAAAACATCTGTTTCAATTTGTTATCACACGATAGCTCAATTAATTGATTTTCAATGTCAGTAGACATATTTACTGTCATTATGTCTACTGCGAATGGTTGTTCGATCCACTCATAATTTACTCGAATATCCTCAGGAAAATATTGGTTAAATAATTTTTCTAAGTTTGTCAAATGTTCGTTTACTAATTCAGAAATGTCTTCAAACTTGATTGAAGAATATTCTTCTAAAAACTTCTTCTAAATTTTATAAATTTAATTTTTATTCGAATAAGAAGACTTATCGCGATCCAATTTTAAAACCGACCCACCAGTGGTTGAAGACCACTGCTATAGAATATCCTCCTCCGATAATATCGATTTATCTACGGCGCCGATTTATTTACGCCTCTCGTCCGTCCGTCCGCGTACATTTGACGGGAACAACACTGCACCGAGTATTATAAAATACTACGACGACGCGGTCGGCGCGCGATATTGCCGAATCGGCAACGAATCCCGCCCCTTCTATTCTCGTATACTAACCCATCCGCTCCCCGGGTCATAATATTGTACAATAAATTATGCCTATAATAATATACAAAAATATCACCTCTGCCCACCTCTACGCGGTTTGTAACAGCACCGCGAATCGCGTAAAGCCCCAAACATTGGGATCGGTAATTAATTTACGGGTCCGCAGCGCACCCCTTGCACCTACCCACTTGCGCTAAACGTTTTCGAACTGCGCGGTATACGCCCGGTTCACATGGCATGTTCGCATATTATTCCGAACGACGACGACGACCCCGAACCGGAAACTGCAACATTGGTAAATTCACGAAACGGCCATACTGTCTCCAAAATTAAATTCAAATATTTTTATTGTATCTATGATACCGTGTATACTATACCTCAGAGACGTATTCAGAAATTTGTTACCCAGATGTAAATGTTTTTCCGCTAGCTCATCATAAAAAAAAAAAATTGATTACAACGGATAATGTGGTGGTTTTTTTTTTTTTTTTTTTTTTTTTTTTTTTAAATTGTAAAAGGGCATAATAATTTATTAACAAAAGATGTAAAATAATGCCGCCGGGGTGATAGCCCTCTCGATACGTCTCTGCTATACCTGCATTCAAATCTAATTCTAGACACCAGAAAAAACTTATAAAAAGTTTCGTGTGGAGCGTAGACTTAACTAAAAGCCGAGAAGCCAAAATTAAAGCTTTTAAAGTATGGTGTTGGAGAAAAACGTTAAAAATTCAATGGTTCAGAAATGTTGTACATCAGAAATTAGCTTTTTTTTTTTAAGGAATTTAAAAATATAGGGTGGACCCTACCCCCTCATATGAAGGATCCTCCAAGATATTTTAATATATCGGAAATATTTATAACCAATGGTAATAGCTATAACTTTAATAATAGTAATAATATGTAGATAGGTTTTTATTGGATTTTCGTTCTAACGTTCCATAAACTATGATCAGTTGATGTCCTTTTAGCACTCATTTTGATTTTAAATGTGCATACAAAGTTAATGAGAAATACTAATTTCATAATAATATATTATAATAGGTGGGAATATTAGTTAATTTTCCTATTTCCAACAGTCCAACACAAATACTTATAATAATCGAGAGTATAATAGATAATAATTAGATACTAGTTAGTATTGTACAAGTGCCTTCACTCAATTATTGGGTTGTTTTTACTAATATTGTAATAATAACTGATGAGCAACTGTGCGCACACGAAGACCTGTAATTTATATTTGTAGAAGTAATGTGAAAATATTCCATTGGCTTGAGTTATAAAATATACCTTAATTTATATTGTTTATTATTAAGTATTAACATTAGTAATTTAGTGGGTTTCATATTTTTGATTTATGGCATAAAATCGTTTACGGCGCCGGGCAGCATAGCTTCCGTTTATAGTTTTACTTCTAGTTTATTTATCACTTTATTTTGATTTTTTCTACATAATATAATTTGTTTTATTTTTTTAATTATAAATTATCACTCTCTATTCCTAATACAAGCTATTAACTTAAAAGGAAATATTAACCATGTAAACACATTTGTATTCGATGTAATTTATGGTGGTTATAAAAAAAAAAAAAAAACCAACTGTAGCATTTATTATTAAAAACATTTAAACACATACACTTTTACTTAAAATAATACTTCTAATAAATCATGCATTTTAAAACAATTGTTGCACTTGTGCAAATACGCGAGTTTACTAGTCAATGGCTGGAAAACCGGTATGCTCTGTTACACCTGAAGACGTATATGACTTTATGAATAATTTTAAATTATGCGAGCGCCATAACGGATTTGCAGATATGGTCAGGAGGGTTTTTCAAATTTTATTTGACCATGATCATCTGTTTAAAGAAGTGGCTTTGGTGGATTTTGGATCCGGGATACAAGGCCGTTAATTGCAGTAAATATTATTAAGCTATATACAATTTAATGATTAATATTAAATTCCCCAATATAGCCTATCTTCCTTACTTTATTCCCATAAGAGTAGTAGGCTCAGTACTGTACAAACATGGCCGCCGGTCCAACGCTATAGCAAGGTATTTTTTTTTTTTTTTTTTTTTTTACCTAACCTTGTACAGTAAAATGTGATTTTTACAATTAGAGTCACACACTGTTTAATATAGAAACAAAGTCGTACTTGAACGTCCGTTAATCTTCATTAATCGTAATTGTAAAACCTTTCAATATACGGGCTAACGTTGCTGTGCAGTAAGGCCACGCCGTTGTTCTTGATAGGCGCGGAACACCAGACTAGGAACATCGTTTTGAACAGTAGATAGAACGGTATAAACCGGAGTATGAACCCGAAGTGCTGTTCCACGATCATTATAGCGGTGAACGCGGGCCAATAAGCAAGCCACTTGTGGATGGCCACAGGCACAGTCGCGCCGTATGCCGGCGACCGCCGAGACGTCAGCATCGTGGCGATCGCCGAGTAGGCCGGAAACGCGAAACCTATCACGTTACTGAACAACGCAGCGATCGTCCAACGCTTCATACAAGTTTACGGTGTTATTTGTCACTAAATATGTCAATAACTGTTTCTCTGCCACTTCTTCTGCTCGTATGTTTTATTTTTTGTGTGTATCGAACTTAAATTTAAATCTACATGTTAATATACTTACATGGCCGATCTTTAGCCGCACGTTGTGGTTTGTATTTTGGGCGATAACCATAACGCCAAAAAATAGAGGGCTGTAGATAACTTTTGCCCCCCACATGTTTGGTGTAATGGTCTTCTTGACCAAAAAACGGGCCAACGTTAAACTATTGACCCGGCCTACTATTTTAATATCATAATAGTGTAAAAATTATACATTATTATCCAGTTAATAAATTACTATTCAGTACTTATGAAATATTATAATATTATTGGATTAATAAATTATTATTCGGTACTTATGAAATATTATTATATTATTAAATTAATAAATTAATAAATAATTATTCAGTACTTATGAAATATTATTATTAGGCCTATTATAGAACAAATAATAGGTAACATTAATAATTTCTAGTATTGAGCACTGCTTACACGTTATACATCCTATCCAACGTAAATTGATTTAACATCTAAATTATGCCAAGAAATAAGTATATTATCCCTTTTTTTTTTTTTTTTTTTTTTTTTTTTTAATTAAAAATAAAGTATATTTACAATCTATACATAAGTGTATAATGAGTAAGTGTGATGACAGAGTAATAAATAATATATAAGAAAAAAAAATAACAAGAGGAGGAAGGCTCCCAGCAGTGCCACCTGACCAGAAATTAGGGTTTGAGTTTATTTATTTAATGTTTTTTTTTTTTATTTTTTTTTTTATTTTTTTTTATTTAAGTTAGGTGTTGAGGAGATCTCTTGGCCATTGCCTTTTTAACCTTCTAGGAATGATGGTAGAGGATAAGCTTTTAATGATGGGGTTTGAATGAGCGCGAAGCGTTGAGTGGAATTTTGAATAATAGGATTTGGCTAGGTCGTTAAGGGTTGGCATGTTCAAATCTTTATGGAGGTTTTTATTGGTAACATACCAAGGGGCAGAGGTTATTAGGCGTAGGCATATGGACTGGAATGCTTGGAGGGTTTTGGTGTTTGATGGTTTTGCTGGCCCCCATAGTTGGATGCCATAGAGCCAGGCCGGGCGGAGTATAGATTTGTATATCGTCAGTTTGTTGGTTAAGGAAAGTTTTGATTTTAGCAGGGGTCTCAAAAGATGAAGTCTGGAGTTTACAGATTTACGTTTTTGTTTAATATGCGAGCTCCAGTTGAGGCGTTTGTCGAATATTAGCCCTAGGTATTTTACTTCGTCTGACGAGGGAATTGCTAGGTTGTTAAATGTGACAGGGGGGCAAACAGAATTGCGTAATGTAAAAGTTACGTGAGTAGACTTTGTTTCGTTTATTTTTATTTTCCATCTTTTAGTCCATAGATTTATCATGTTAAGGTGACTTTGGATCATCCGACAAGCGGTTGCGGAATCCTGGTGTGATGCTGAAATTAGTGTGTCATCGGCGTATGTACCAAGAAAAGTAAAGGGTGTTTTGGGGATGTCGTGAGTGAACACGGAATATAGAAAGGGAGCGATATCACTACCTTGGGGGACACCTGCACTAATACGATGGCTGGTTGAATAACTATTTTTTAGACGAACCTTGAAGGAGCGATCAGATAGGTAGGATTTTATTAGTAAGAAATAAGGTGCTGGGAGAAACTTCTTTAGTTTGTAGAGTAGCCCCTCATGCCAGACCCGGTCAAAAGCCTGTGAGACATCCAGAAACACAGTAGGACAGAATTCTTTCTTCTCCAGTGCGTTAGAGATTTTGTCGACGGTGCGATGAAGTTGGTGGATCGTAGAGTGATGAGCTCTAAAACCGAACTGTGTGTGTGGGATGATGTTAGCTGCGGTGGCAAGAGGGATGAGTCTTTTTAAGAGAATTTTTTCGAATATTTTTGAGAAAGTAGGGAGAAGACTTATTGGTCTGTATGATGTTGGGTTTTCGGGAGGTTTATTTGGCTTGAGAATGAGTATTACGATGGAGTGTTTCCAAGTGTTTGGAAAGTATGATAGTCTGAAAATGGCGTTGAATATGTGTGATAAAAAAATAATAATTTTTTTGGGGAGGTTCTTTGTAATAACATTACTAATTAGATCATGACCTGGTGATTTTTTAATAGGGAGTTGCTTGATAATGTGTTCATTTTCACCCGGAGAGGTATTTTTAGCTGGAAGTGACATGGGAAGGGGTGAATTGAGAGAACTATCCACTATTTCTAGTTGAGATGCACTAGGCTGTGTATCATGAGGAGTAAAGCATTTCGATAGGTGCTCAGCGAATATGTTGGCTTTTTCGAGGTCAGTGATAGCCCAAGAGTGATCTGCATTGCGAAGAGGAGGAGAAGGTTGATTTAACCGTAGTAGAGATTTGGTTGCCTTCCATAAGGAGCAGTTGGTTGTTGTGAGGGCTTCAACATATGAATTGTAAGAGTCATTTTTGTGCTTCCTAATTACCTTTTTAAGTTTGTTACTTAATTGATTAAGTTTAATCTTGTCATTGGGGTATTTTGATTTATGCCACTTAGCTCTGGCCTTGCGTTTCTCTGCTAGTAAGATTTGTATGTGATGTGGTGTTGTATTATGCGAGGATTTGTTAGTTTTCGTAATAGAGGCGCACAGAGCAGCGGACTGAATTGTTGACGTTAATAAATCCAACGCATCATTTACTTCGTCTGTTGTTTTTAATGAAATGTTAAGTTTTATGTTATTATTTAAAGTTTTTTTAAAGATTGACCAATTCATTCGACCGGGAGTAAGTGTTTCTCTTTTTGGTGTACTTGGGCTTAACCCAACTTTGAGTAGGGTTGGTGTGTGATCGGAGGATAGGTCGTAAAGGTTATTTATAGTGGAGTGAATGTTACTAGGCAATTTGTAAACAAAAAAGTCCAGTATGTCAGGTAGTCTGTTGTTATGGGAGGGCCAGTAAGTAGGATCAGGAGGGGCCAATGTTGATAAGTTGTTATAGGTTATGCAGTTGAGCAACGCTCTACCTCTAGTGTTGGGAGAACGATTCCCCCACTTTGGATTTTTAGCATTATAATCACCACCTGAAATAAATCGGTGACCTAGGGTTAAGAAATAATCTGAGAACTGGCTTGCGTTTATGCTAATTCCAGGGGGGCTATATATAGAAGATATATTAATAGGTATATTGTTTTGTGTAATAATTGAAACACCAGAAGCTTGGATATGCGGGAATATATAAGGGGGTAGAGGGTGATGGGATAGATTGGATTTGATATATAATGCTGCGCCAGCGTGAGATGAGCCATCTGGGTGACAGGCAAAGTAGCCCTTGTAACCATAAATGTCGATGCATGAGTTCGGGGTAAAATGAGTCTCAGATATTAGCGCAATGTCTATATTTTTGTCTTGGAGTAGGAAAAGGAGTTCGTCTTTATGTTGTTTTAGCCCATTAGCATTCCAGGTTAGTATAAGTAGCGTGGAGTTTGTTGTATTATTAGTAGTCATTTTGTTGAGATTATTTTGTTAATAAGAGTGGTAAGGAGACTTATAAGTGGTGTAATAAGAGTTTGGAAATTTTCCAGAAAGGATGATAATTGAGTGGAGAGTGGAGTTTCAGGGGTGGAAGGGTGGACATTTTGAGGTATTGGGGATTTGCTAACGTCAGAATATGTACGAGTGGTGGTGCTGAGTGACTTCCCCGTTAAGTTTTGAGATGATGATGATGAGTTTTGAACGAGGTTGTTTGGTTGATTGGAGATGGAATTTGATGCATCCGTGGTTGAAGGCTTCATGAGGCGTTGATCTGTGATTTTTGTGGTTCTTGATTTTTGAAGTTGTTTATGGACCGTGCATCCTTTATAGTTTGATGGGTGACCTTCACCGCATAGAGCACAAGTAGCTGGTAGGTCTTTGCTTTTTTCACACATGTCAGAGAGGTGGTCTTGACCACAGCGGACGCATCTTGGTTTACGGTTACAGTATGAACGAGTATGTCCATAGTTTTGGCATCGATGACATTGGGGGAGATCACGTCTGGTATGGGGTTCTTCAATCTTGATTTTTGAGTAACACAGAGTTTCAAGTTTGAATATTTTCGGATTATTAATTCCAGGATTAAGGTCTATGAAAAAAAGTGGTAATGGATCATTTGACTGTCTCTTTTTTATGTTTGTGACATTTTTTACAGAGAAACCGAGCTCAGTTAATTCTTGTGAGATGTAGTCTGTAGGTATTGAGTGTTGGAGGTTTTTTAAGACAACACGATAAGGCTTTTCTTCTTTAGCTTGATATGTGTAATATTCGATGGAACTGTCATTTAGCAGTTTGATTGTTTGGCGAAAGGAGTTGGACGAATATAAAGATAGTTTGAGATTTTTAGATGTAGATTTGCATAAAAATCCTTCATCGCCAGAAATAGATTTTATTTGCTTACATAACTCAGAGTAATCTATTGTTGATGTGATAAAGATTGGCGGTGGTGGAGGTAGTTGGGGAGCGGGTTCGGTGGCCATTTCGTTGGATTCGCTGGATTCGACTTCATCATTTAAAACTTCGTAACGGTTTGGCGTAAAGAAAAATTTATTTGTTTTGGTCCCTTTTGGGTGGGGAGACGTACCTGGAGAAGACGAATGTTTGGTTAGTACGGTCCAACCGGATCCGTCATTGTTTGGATCGCTGGAGGTAGACGATTTGACGATTTCGATAGTAGGCAAAGTGGCTTTTGAACCGCTCTGTATAGTTGAGCGTTCGTTGGAGGGTTTATTTTTAACTGGCTGATTACGCGACATTGTGCCGCTAACAGTTATCAACTGTCCAAAGGTCACCGGATGAGCGGTGCCACGAGGCGGTAGTTAATTAATCGATAATAGTAATTAATTTCTTACTTTTTGGACTTGACACGGTTGAAGATGACTGTGAAAAAGAAAACCATAATGGGCAAGAACTTAGTTTTTTTGGATTTGTTTATTACTGCAAATTAGAACAAAATCCATTGAGTTTGAAGAAAGTTGTCGACGAATAACTCGGGAGCGAAATTAAACACGTGTGCTTAGTAACGATACCCGTGCGAGACTAAGTATATTATCCCTAACGATTATACCCGTCCTTATCTGTCTTCATGGTCCTCTGTGGTTTTCTGTTTCATATTATTCTTTTTGCCCTCCGGATTTACGAAGTTTTTGTTGAGTTAACATTGTTCCAGCGTCCGTAAGTTGTCCTGGAACTAGGCCAGGCTAGGTCGGCACCGGCCGAATTCAGGTCGGATGGTCCCGCTGCCGAGTAAAAGTACTCGGCAAAAGGCCTCCGATCTGTTATCGGTGCCAGGACCGCGGACATCATGCTACCGAGTGTAAAAACTCGGCACGGCAACGACGTTGCTACCGGTGCAACGGCGAGGGCCACCTTGCAGCGAACTGTGGCCACGTCGGTAAGAGGATGCGGCGGACTCAAAAATATGCCACCACCAACCAGAATAGCGGGGAGCCAGTCGCTGCTGCTGACAAAGATGTGGCAAACCCTCCCCTTACTCTTGAGAATGAATACGGCGCCGGGCGGCTTAGCTTCCGTTTATAGTTTTACTTCTAATTTATTTATCACTTTATTTTAATTTTTTCTACATAATATAATTTGTTTTATTTTTTTAATTATAAATTATCACTCTCTATTCCTAATACAAGCTATTAGCTTAAAAGGAAATATTAACCATGTAAACACATTTGTATTCGATGTAATTTATGGTGGTTATAAAAAAAAAAAAAAATATGATTTAATTATTAAATTACTAAATTAATAAATTATTATTCAGTACTTATGAAATATTATTATTAGGCCTATTATAGAACAAATAATAGATTAACATTATTAATTTTTAGTATTACTGGTTAATATTTGAGTTATTATTATAAATTATTATATAATTATAATATTCATTATTTCAACCTTTTCCAGGTTCCACATTTCTGATGTAAGCGTGGCATGTGTTATATATTATGTTGTCTAAACATCCGGTGCAACCTTATTTGTTGTTTTTTTTTTTTTTTAACTATTAGAACAACGTATAAAAATAAAAATGGTTCAAATAAAGTACTACCTGTTGAAAATCTGCGATTTTTAAATGTATATTCTGGAGCATTTGTACTAACTTATTAAAAAATAAAACTATATTTCGATGAAACCTAATTGTTTCTCTCTCCTCGCTATGAAAAAAAAACAACTGTAGCATTTATTATTAAAAACATTTAAACACATACACTTTTACTTAAAATAATACTTCTCATAAATCATGCATTTTAAAACAATTGTTGCACTTGTGCAAATACGCGAGTTTACTAGTCAATGGCTGGAAAACCGGTATGCTCTGTTACACCTGAAGACGTATATGACTTTATGAATAATTTTAAATTATGCGAGCGCCATAACGGATTTGCAGATATGGTCAGGAGGGTTTTTCAAATTTTATTTGACCATGATCATCTGTTTAAAGAAGTGGCTTTGGTGGATTTTGGATCCGGGATACAAGGCCGTTAATTGCAGTAAATATTATTAAGCTATATACAATTTAATGATTAATATTAAATTCCCCAATATAGCCTATCTTCCTTACTTTATTCCCATAAGAGTAGTAGGCTCAGTACTGTACAAACATGGCCGCCGGTCCAACGCTATAGCAAGGTATTTTTTTTTTTTTTTTTTTTTTTTTACCTAACCTTGTACAGTAAAATGTGATTTTTACAATTAGAGTCACACACTGTTTAATATAGAAACAAAGTCGTACTTGAACGTCCGTTAATCTTCATTAATCGTAATTGTAAAACCTTTCAATATACGGGCTAACGTTGCTGTGCAGTAAGGCCACGCCGTTGTTCTTGATAGGCGCGGAACACCAGACTAGGAACATCGTTTTGAACAGTAGATAGAACGGTATAAACCGGAGTATGAACCCGAAGTGCTGTTCCACGATCATTATAGCGGTGAACGCGGGCCAATAAGCAAGCCACTTGTGGATGGCCACAGGCACAGTCGCGCCGTATGCCGGCGACCGCCGAGACGTCAGCATCGTGGCGATCGTCGAGTAGGCCGGAAACGCGAAACCTATCACGTTACTGAACAACGCAGCGATCGTCCCGTAACCGAGTAAGAGTAAAAACGACACGATTAGCACCATGATCAGCAGCAGTTGAAATCGGCTTATGCCAGTGTGTTCTTCCGACCAGCTCAACGGTCTGTCCCACGGTTTGGACGGATCTCGCAGGGTGCGGTCGATCACCTCGATCACCATGTTGACTTTGATCATGTCCATCGTTCGGCGGTAATTAATATCGGTGAATGTTGCAGTTTTGGTTTGAATTAGTGTTTTTTTTTTTTTTTTTTTTATTTGTATTAATTAGAATTGATTTTTAAAAAAATGATTACCAACGGGTAATGGTAAAATCGTTTTATTATTATTTCTGTATATAAATACTGAGATAAATAATGTGAATAACGGTTTATTTATTGTTTCTACGGTTACCATCAGAACATTTTAGAAATATTTATATTTTAACCAGCGAAATTTCTTCAAATCTTTTTTCATTCGGAACGTTATCATTCCTATCATATTCGACATGAAATAGAAAATACTAAAGTTTGAATTTATTTTGTTTTTTTTTTTTTTTCCGCAATTAAAACTACGAGTGTGTATAAATATATAATATATATTATTACTAGTAAATATATAAATAGGGTGGCCCTTACGTACGGGAGAAGTAAAAACATTCGATAATTTTTATTTTTTAGATTAGTAATGATTACATCATCTCTTCAGGTGCCCCTGGGGGGTTATAAATTACATCCGTATAAATATAGAATGATAAAAAAAAAAAAATGTTTATGGAATCAACCGATTAATAGAATCAAAATGACCTGAATCAATGTGATCACATTAAGTGGAACTCACTGTAGTATGAAACTTAATAATTCATATTACTTACGTTCTATTAAATAATTTTCCTTAAAAAGCCTAAACCATGTTATTAATACAAAATACGTAAAATACATAAAAATAAATTTAAAAAAAAAACATAAATACATTAAAAGATTTTTTTTCGTAAATATATTTATTAAACAATTTAGATGTTTTTTTTTTTTTTTGGCTTTCTGTACCGGCTATACCTCTGCCCCCGGACGCGCCGTGAGGCATTACGTCGAGGGGCGGATCGCCATCATTTATTGAAATGAAAAACCAATTTATAAATAAATACACATGCTTAAAAACCCGTTTTCCCCTGCGGGCGAGGCGGGCTCACATTTAATTACATAGACGCGTTATGGGCAGCAGTCGGATTGAGACCCGCTAACTGCCCTTACATTCTCAAGAGTAAGGGGAGGGTTTGCCACATCTTTGTCGGCAGCAGCGACTGGCTCCCCGCTATTCTGGTTGGTGGTGGCATATTTTTGAGTCCGCCGCATCCTCTTACCGACGTGGCCACAGTTCGCTGCAAGGTGGCCCTCGCCGTTGCACCGGTAGCAACGTCGTTGCCGTGCCGAGTTTTTACACTCGGTAGCATGATGTCCGCGGTCCTGGCACCGATAACAGATCGGAGGCCTTTTGCCGAGTACTTTTACTCGGCAGCGGGACCATCCGACCTGAATTCGGCCGGTGCCGACCTAGCCTGGCCTAGTCCCAGGACAACTTACGGACGCTGGAACAATGTTAACTCAACAAAAACTTCGTAAATCCGGAGGGCAAAAAGAATAATATGAAACAGAAAACCACAGAGGACCATGAAGACAGATAAGGACGGGTATAATCGTTAAGGATAATATACTTATTTCTTGGCATAATTTAGATGTTAAATCAATTTACGTTGGATAGGATGTATAACGTGTAAGCAGTGCTCGAAAGGAGGGGGGAACTACTCTTCAATTTTAACTTATTTTTAGCGTCTTCGTTACATACAAATGTTAATATCGTCTCCATCAACTCAATGAAAGTACATTGTATATTATGTTGTCTAATTATCCGTCCGCGTGCTGTTTTCAATTGTACAATTTTATTGGTTTTTTGTGTTTGCGATATTTACACGATTTTGTGGAACACTTGTACCAACCTCGTACGGTATTTTTTTTTTTTTTTTTTTTTTTTTTTTTTTTTTTTTTTTTTTTAGTTACTACATTTCAGGAAAAAGTGAAAAAAAGAGCTCTACTCGGAATCGATATAATACAAAGATCATTCGACATATAGGATATTAGCTAATCTATATGCCCTACGTCGTATCCTTTGCTATATTGTTCCAAAACATCCTACTAGTACTGATTCCAACAGTAATTAAAGCTGTTTTTTTATTGCGCTAAGTAAAGTACCTTCGTTTCAATTGGTAAAATACATATGGCTCAGCAAGAAACCTCTGACAGACTTACCGTTGACGGTCTATGTGCCCTATAGTTCAGGGTATCTGTCGAGGGGCCGGACGGGTTTTATTCCCGCCACAGGCAATTACACATAATATTTTTTATTGTATATCTATACATCCATATACATATATACATAAATCAAAATGACATACATGTTTCGTCGATACACTAGAACACACAAAATAACGTGTAATAATACCAACATCTAACAATTACTACGGTCAGTGGTTCCGTCATATGATGTTAATGATTTCTATGATATTTTAAAATGTTCTGTACCGTGTTTGTTTTCTAGATTCCGAGCATAGCGAGGAGAGAGAAACAATTAGGTTTCACCGAAATATAGTTTTATTGTTTAATAAGTTAGTACAAATGCTCCAGAATATACATTTAAAAATCGCAGATTTTCAACCGGTAGTACTTTATTTGAAACATTTTTATTTTTATACGTTGTTCTAATAGTTTAAAAAAAAAAAAACAACAAATAAGGTTGCACCGGATGTTTAGACAACATAATATATAACACATGCCACGCTTACATCAAAAATGTGGAACCTGGAAAAGGTTGAAATAATGATTATAATTATATAATAATTTATAATAACAACTCAAATATTAACCGGTAATACTAAAAATTATTAATGTTACATATTATTTGTTCTATAATAGGCCTAATAATAATATTTCATAAGTACTGAATAATAATTTATTAATTTATTAATTTAATAATTAAATCATATTTTTTTTTTTTTTTTTATAACCACCATAAATTACATCGAATACAAATGTGTTTACATGGTTAATATTTCCTTTTAAGCTAATAGCTTGTATTAGGAATAGAGAGTGATAATTTATAATTAAAAAAATAAAACAAATTATATTATGTAGAAAAAATCAAAATAAAGTGATAAATAAATTAGAAGTAAAACTATAAACGGAAGCTAAGCCGCCCGGCGCCGTATTCATTCTCAAGAGTAAGGGGAGGGTTTGCCACATCTTTGTCAGCAGCAGCGACTGACTCCCCGCTATTCTGGTTGGTGGTGACATATTTTTGAATCCGCCGCATCCTCTTACCGACGTGGCCACAGTTCGCTGCAAGGTGGCCCTCGCCGTTGCACCGGTAGCAACGTCGTTGCCGTGCCGAGTTTTTACACTCGGTAGCATGATGTCCGCGGTCCTGGCACCGATAACAGATCGGAGGCCTTTTGCCGAGTACTTTTACTCGGCAGCGGGACCATCCGACCTGAATTCGGCCGGTGCCGACCTAGCCTGGCCTAGTCCCAGGACAACTTACGGACGCTGGAACAATGTTAACTCAACAAAAACTTCGTAAATCCGGAGGGCAAAAAGAATAATATAAAACAGAAAATAGTAGGCCGGGTCAATAGTTTAACGTTGGCCCGTTTTTTGGTCAAGAAGACCACTACACCAAACATGTGGGAGGCAGGTTTTAAAAGGAAAAAAAAAAGGTTAGGAGATAGCGTCCGCGGGCGGCAAACGTTGCCGGCGCATTGTATTACCTTTATTCTATAATACATACAATCGCCAGTGCACCCGGCCAGCACCGCCTGCACATTATACCATTCATTCCGTATAACACCGGTACGCTCATCCCGGAGCACGTCCTTTCGCCGCCGCCGCCATAATCGCGGATCGCGCGGCCGCTGTAATTAGCTCCGGGCGGACGACCCGCCTTATCGGCAAACGGCAGCCGACCGCACACCGCGCTCGCCGGCGCAATAGCAACCCCCCCCCCCACGAGTAGGTCAGCGGGTTCCGCGGGCTTACTTTTTCGGCCGACAAGGGGCTAAGGTCCCCCATGACCCCCCCCCAATCCCATCCACGACAATTATGGATAAGGCAGCGACCCCCACTAGGGCGGCCCAGAAACCGGCGAGCGTGCCCGCGGCCACTACGCCGTCACCGATCCAGGAGGTCCAGCGGCGGGAGAAGAGCATTCTCGCCGGTCTAAGAAGGGAGATCGACGCCCCCTGGACGCTACTAAGGAAATCGCGGCTCAACAGCATCCGCGAGTCCGCCGACAAGGTACATACCCTTTTCGACGAGCTCGTCATGAATAACGGTGACCCCAAAACGGTTAAGTCAGTCGCGACCGCCACCCCGGCACGCGTTGAAGACTTGTGTAAGGAGGTGGCAACGTTCCGATCGGAGGCGCGTGTAAACCACGAAAATTTGTGCGCGACTATCGAGGCGATCTGCTCGGGGCAGATGGAAGCAGCCTCCCAAGCACAGTCGAGCCGAGTAGGCGCCTGCGCGCACCCGGCCGACAAACCGCAAGACGGAACCACGACTCACTCGTCGTGGGCCGTGGTCGCCAGAAAAAAGAATTCGGCAACCAAAGCCCCGGCCGCACGACCTGCCGCCTGCCAACTGACTCGCAAGCGTCCGAGAAACAGGCCCGCGGACATTTTGGTGGACGTCGGGTCTAAAGATTTCCCCGACCTCGTTCAGCGGATTCGAAAGGGCGCGAACCAGGAGACGATCGGCAAAAGAGTGGTAGGCGTGAGAAAGGCTCATTCCGGCGGACTCCTCATAGAGGTTCGCGGCGACGCGGCTCAAGTAGAGGCGGTCAGGGCGGAAGTGTCCAGACCGGCGGGCTCCGGGGTAGCAGTTAACGCCATCACCAGAAGAGCTACCAGGTCAGGGACGTCGACGAATGGACCACGAAGGAGGAGGTGTTGGACGCCGTCGCCGTAGCGTCGAGAGCCGCCCCGGAATCTCTTAAGGCGGCGAGGCTGAGGGCCCGATTCGACGCATCCCAAGCGGCGATCGTCTCGGCGCCGGCCGCGGCTGCCGCCAAGCTAGTCGCCAAGGACCGCCTCAGGGTCGGCATGGTAAACTGCAGATTGGATGTCCACCAAAATGACCGCGGGCCTGTTTATCGGCCGCTTGTGTGCCAGTGGACTGGCGGCGGGTCATGCTGCCGGGGCTTTGGGTTGCCGTCTTTTTTCTAGCGACCACTGCCCACGAGTGAGTCGCGGTTCCCTCCTGCGGTGTGTCGGCCGGGTGCGCGTCGGCGCCGACTCTGCTCGACTGTGCTTGGGAGGCTGCTTCCATCTGCCCCGAGCAGATCGCCTCGATAGTCGCGCACAAATTTTCGTGGTTTACACGCGCCTCCGATCGGAACGTTGCCACCTCCTTACACAAGTCTTCAACGCGTGCCGGGGTGATGGTCGCGGCCGTCTTGGGGTCACCATTATTCAAGACGAGCTCGCCGAAAAGGGTATGTACTCCTAACCCTGTCGACCGACTCGCGGACTCCGTCGAGTCGCGATTTCCTGACCAACGTCCTGAGAACGTCGATCTCCTTCCTCAGCCCGGCGTGAACGCTCTTCTCCCGCTACTCGACCTTCTGGGGCGTTGTCGGCGCGGTGGCCACGGGCGCTTGCCGGTTTCTGGGCAGCCCTAGTGGGGGTCGCTGACTTATCCTTAATTTCCGCGGATGGGATGTCGAGGAGGGGGGGGGGGTTTGTCCCGATGTACCTTAGCCCCTTGTCGGCCGAAAAAGTAAGCCCGCGTAATCCGCTGACCTACTCGTGGGGGGGGGTTGCTATTGCGCCGGCGAGCGCGGTGTGCGCTCGGCTTCGGTTTTCCGTTAAGGCGGGTCGTCCGCCCGGAGCTAATTAATTATTTCTGCAGTTACCTATTATTTGTTCTATAATAGGCCTAACTGGATAATAATGTGAAATTTGTACATTATTATGAAATTAAAATAGTATTGGCCGGGTCAGCCCAATAGTTTAACGTTGGCCCGTTTTTTGGTCAAGAAGACCACTACACCAAACATGTTGAGGGCAAAAGTGATCTACAGCCCTCTATTTTTTGGCGTTGTTATCGCCCAAAATACAAACCGCAACGTGCGGCTAAAGATCGGCCATGTAAGTATATTAACATGTAGATTTAAACTTAAGGTCGATACACACAAAAAATAAAACATACGAGCATAAGAAGTGGCAGAGAAGCAGTTATTGACATATTTAGTGACAAATAACATAGGGTGACCATACGTCCCGTATTATACGGGATTGTCCCGTATTTCAACTTTGTGTCCCGTTGTCCCGATAAAAGTAATACGGGACGCATTATGTCCCGTTTTCCCAAGTCCGTCCCGTATTAATCCCGTTTTTTTCCATACCGTTAATTTATAACTTTGAAATTTTTTTTACTATAAAATCGTTTTGTTTATGATATTTTTTTTTATCGTGGTATGATATTTTTATATTGGGGTGTGTGCTCGCCTTCGGTTTTCCGTTAAGGCGGGTCGTCCGCCCGGAGCTAATTACAGCTGCCGTGCGATCCGCGATTATGGCGGCGGCGGCGGCGGCAGAGGCAGATGGACGTGCTCCGGGACGAGGGAACCGGTGTTATATGGAATGAATGGGTAGGAAATAATGCTTCGGGCGGCGCTGGCCGGGTGCGATGGGGATTGTATGTTATTGTAGAATAACAGTAATACAATGGACCGGCAACCTTCGCCGCCAGCGGTAACCGTTGGGTTATGCGACAGCTGCACCGCCAGGTGTTCGCCGGCTGCGATAACAATGGTATTGGGATGTATAGATATATAATAAATGTACGCCAACAGGCACTCACCCCTGTAGATTTCACTTATATTATCGGGCCGACTCAAAATCGACACCGGCCCGTCGCACACTATTTACGCGAAATTAGTTGTATGAATTGCCGCGGCGGCCACGTAATATTACCGGCGTAATATAAGCGAACTTAAAAACGCGATAACTTCGCGCGAAAGCGTCGGATCTTCGCGCGCGATGTCGTAAATTACTCGCTGATTCAAGGCGAATATTTTGGTATATAAATCGAAAGAAATAGATACCAAAAAAACGCACAAGAAAAAAACGGCACGGGAGCGTCGCAAAAACGATGTTTACGCGTCGGACTCCGTGTTGCTACTACCTAACCCAACCGTTTTTTCTTTTTGTTTGGTTTTCTGAATCGGCTATACATCCCCCCCCGGAACCGCCGTGCGGCATTGTGTCGAGGGGTGGATCGCCATCATTTATTAACATGAAAAACATTTTATAATTTAATACACATGCTTAAAAACCCGTTTTCCCCTACGGGCTCACATTTAGTTACACCAACGCGTTATGGGCAGCAGTCGGGCTGAGACACGCTTGCTGCCCTTATATTCTCGAGAGTAGTGGGAGGGTTTGCCGAATCTTTTTAACCTAATCTCTTTTTTTTTTTTTTTTTAAACTGGCAATACCCCCGCCTCCCGGTATTACTTCGGGTGGCGGGTCGCCATCATATATTTACAAAATGAACACGTACAAATAAGTACAAAATATAAAAACCCGTTTTCCCCTTCGACGGGGCGGGCTCACATAAATTAGTACACAAATCTTCGCGTCCCTACAGGGGAATGGGCAGTAGCCGGGCCGAGGCCCACTTGCTGCCCTTACTCTTGTAGGGGGGGACACTTCCTACCGGCCTCGTGGCCGAAGGTCTGGCGTCTGCGAGGCCGCGATCAACGACGGCGGCGATGCCCTTGAAGGCGCGCGCCGGCGGCGTCGAGCGCTTGGCGTTGCCGTTCGGCCGCTCCTTTTCCGCGACGACCGTCTCGGCGAAGTCGACCACGGCGTTCCAACGGTCTGAGGATTCCAACATGAGCGACACCAAGTCGCCCGGTTCGAAAGGACCGATCCTCTACCTAACCTAACCTATCATAACCTACCCTACACAACGACGAATATTCATCCGAATTAAGTTTAAATGCACAACGTTTATTTACGAGTCCAAAAGATGCAAACGAGTTATTGGAAAAGGAAAGGTGATTTTATATGTTCCAATATTAAAAAACTATTTAAACGATTAGCCATTAATACCAATTTTACGAATGACTCTTTAATTTGGGCAAATAATGAAGATTATAATAAAGCTCTGATAATTTAAAAAAATATTCCAGTTATAAATGATGTTGCAGAAAGTGTAAAACTTATAGAGGATTATAACAACATCATTACCAAAGATGAATCTCAAAAACAATACCAACAAGTTGTTAGTGATTATTGCAAAAAACATCCTAACCACAAAAAAAAAAACATTTACACAGTCATAAATTTATTCGTATCATTTATATTTAAAATATGTTAAAGATATAAGTATTAAATCATTATATTATTATTTATTGTAAATTGTTTTTATAATAAGTTATTACTAAGTTATATTAATAAGTTTCCGGAAATAGCTCAATTTTCAAGATTTTTTTTTTTTTAACCTATCAATAAAAATATTTGCAAACTAATATACATTAGTATAAGATACAATTTATAGTAAATTTAGCGTTCTATCATTTACTTTTAACGAATTCTTTTTTTTTGGAATTATCTTTAAGAATATCAACAAAATTAATAATATTGAATTTTTTCTATTTTGTATAACTTTAGAGCTTATGTGGCACGGGTTAAAATTAAAGAATTTGCCTGAAATTTTTTCAATATAGTTTTTTTTAGTAATTGAACCTTTTTAGGGAGGGGAGGAATCTGAAAAAAAAAAATTACAAATGAAAATAAGTACCACCCTAGTATATATGAATTTTTCATTATAATCAAATAAATAAAAAAAAAAAAATTTTTGATTTTCTTATTATAGCTATAATAACGTAATAATATTCTCGGTTCTTTTCGCGCTCGTAAAGCCATTATACGTATTATAATAATAATAATAACAATAGTGGCGATATCCGGGGTACCGTTTATAATATTTTCGGATCGTTGTCGGCGAGACGTGATAATACACGCATACACCCACCAGTGTTTTAACGACTGAACTTTTTAAGCCCGTCGCACGTATAATAGCAATACTAATAATACTAGCAAACGGATTTTCACCGTCGGCACAACGCTATATTTATATACAAACGCGGAGGTCGTAATTTCGGGAAAAATCGCATGCCTTCCCCGTACGCTGTACCAGATTCGAAACGCGGCACGGACACAATTAATAGAAATTTATCGGTTAGATTTGCATAATTGGATATATAATATATATATATATATATATATATATTTATAGTACTAGTGCGTTCCGGTGCCGTGTAAGACGCGTATTTATAGGCTATATTAAAATTTATATTATACGACAAAATCGCCCGTTCGCGTATTTATAGCGGCGGCGCGGCAATCTGTCGCTTCTACCGCCCGTTTCTCCGGTATAATATACTCGGCGCGCCGTCGGGGGTGATGGATGGTAATGTGCGACGCCACCGCCACCGCCGCCGTCCGAAGTTTCCAATACGGAATCGCGTACAAGGGAATGGTGAGTAGGGGCTCGCCGCCGCGTTATCGGTAATAAAAGGAGGGAAACCGGAAAAATAATAAAAATAAATACAAAATAAAATCCACCTCGCCAAGCGTATATGTACACGTTTTTATTATTATCATCCTATCCGCTATTCCGAGTAGAAATTATTCCAAGAGGGTCCACGTTAAAAACTTTAATTCCCCCCTCCCCCTCCGGACACTTGGAATCTTTAAAATCGATCGGGGTCCATTTTGTTACACTGCGCGAGCATATTTTAACATATAAAGTAAGTGACGAACGTCAGGAGCGATTGCAGGGAAAAAAATAGGGAGGATGTTGAACACACCAAAACTTCCTGCGTCCACCCCTGCACGTAGTTAATGGTTTGCCTCGCCACAGGGTTCAGCTCGTGACAAGCGTTTCCCGACGTACGATTCGGATCGTAGTCCTACGGTATTGTAGAACAAAGTGCGATCTACGCAAGAGCGGATCCAGGAAGAAGCATGAGAGCAAATGTCCCAGCCGTTCGCCAAAAAAGAATAAATAAACAAAAAAATTATATTTGTATTTATTTACTGTACATAATAATTTATTATGACGTCCTAAATAAAAATATTTTATAATCGAATTAGATTTGAAAAAATTAAATAATTATAAACTAATTGACATAAGACTTGTTATTCTGAAGAGACTCCTAGTTTATTTAGTTTAACGTCCGGACTACGAACGTCACCGAAAGCGGTGGCAGCACGGAAGCCGCCGCCGCCGCTAACGAGCTCGGCCGGTATACATCTCCGGGTCGTGCGATGCATACATACCCAAAGGACCTTTGTGATTATGTATTATATATAGATTATATTTTTTTCTGTTTTTACACAAAATTGTCATATATTTTATATACAAAATATTAATGAATTTCAAAAAAAAAACCACAGTATTATCTATTTTTTCATTATAATTATTATTATTTTTGCTATTCATACAAATTATCGTAGCTCAATATTGTACGAGCATTACTAAAGTATTTATAGTTTTATAGTATATAATTAGCCTAAAAGTTCCATAAAAAAGTGATTAACATTTCAATCATTTTTATCTTTCCTTACACATTTGCGAATGCACAGTTTGATTACAAAAAAAACACAATTAAACTAGTTACAAAATATGGTTTAAAAATAATTGACTAAAGTAAAATATATGCTGTGAATAAATAATAAGTAATCAGTTCTATTTAAATATAAAATCCTTAATTACTTCTAATAGATTTAGTAAAACAATGGGTAAATTATTAGTTATATTGAGATCAATGTTTTTAACAATCATACATTCAGTTTGAGCAAAAATAAAAAAAAATAATAATAATAATAAAAATATAATATTGCACATCAATAAGTTACACATGTTGGTCTGCAATGTTTAGAACAGTCAATATTTCACATTATTCAGACAATGTATAATTATTTTATAATCTTAATTTACAGATTAATAGGGTTGACCTTATAAATATGTATATATATATTTACAGCAAGCTTAATTTTATTTAAACATAATAATCAGAAGAAAAAAAAACTCACAATCGTTAATTTCTAATTAGTTAAGTCATATCTTAATCATTTTTCTCTTAAGAAAATTTCTATTAAAAAAAATCCAAAATTTGGACATTTTTTTTTTTCTCAAAAATTTACTTATAAAGTACAGCTATAATTATATACTGATTTCATTTGTATAGAAATGTTGTCCTTTTCAATAAGAATAAATACATTTGTGTTACCTTCGAAATATTGAAGACTATGACCAACAACTTTATTAATACTATACTTACAACAGTGGTCAAGACACTGGACGAATTAAACTGTATCGGTGAAGTCTATCGTCGTGGTTGTGATTCATTAGCAGATGATGCTGCTGCGGTAGTTGGACTATACTCTATAACTTCTTTATAAATAAGCTCTTTCCATTGATCAACAGTACGTACACGTTCATCAACTGAATGGTCCCATGGTCCCGGTGCTGGTGCATTTACTTCACTTTCATCATACCAAACATTTATATATGGATGTAACAAAGCATCATCCACAGATATACGTTTTTCTGGATCAATTACTAGCATTCGTGACAAAAGGTCACGTGCTTGACATGCTATAATATATATATGTATATATAATAATAAAGAATCAGTTAATTTAAGATAGAATACCAACCATTAATAATTATTTATTATTAAATGTGAAACTTAAAAATATTTAAATAAGTAATAATAAATAATAATTGGTCATAATATTAAAAAAACTTTTCGACATTATCAATTTGTATATTGTATAGTTTAAAAATTAAAAGCATTTTACAATATAAATGTACCTAATTTACATTTGTTAGTCAAAGTGAAAATTGTATAACATGTAATCTTAATTGCTATACAGTATTAAACTAAATACAATATATTACCAATAGTGAAATAACCAAAAAAGAAAACATACCTTTTAGTTTATTATGTTCAGAAGAATCTGATGGAAAAAGTACATCAGGGAATAAACGTTCAAATGGATAACCTGGATAACGAGGTCTATTTTCAACATATTTTTTTACAGTCGGTTGTAAGCGCCTCATAAATGCATGTAATGGTGTACCCAATTGTTCTATAACAACAATTATTATTTTAACAATAGAAATAATATTAACCTATCTATAGGTCCATATTTGTTTTCACTTTAAAAATATTTAAACTCGCCTATAATTTTATTCCATTGATCTATATGGTCTGTTCCAGGAAAAAGTACACCGCCTCTAATCATTTCGCCCATAATACAACCAACTGACCAAATATCCACATTCTCTTTATAACCCATACCTAGAATTACCTAAAAACAAACAAAAATTAGTAACTTTACATAAGGTATATTATAGTAAAATATTCAGGAAATACTTCAGGAGCACGATAGTATCTAGTAACAACATATGGTGTCATCAAAAATGTAGTTCCCGCTGTTCTAGCTAATCCAAAATCCAAAATCTTTAATGTGCAATCAGACTTTACAACAATATTACTAGGTTTCAAGTCCTAAGATATCATTTGTGATACTAAAATTAAAGTAATTAACCAAAAAAATAACTAAATATTTATAATACTAACCCTATGAATAATTCCTGCTAAATGTAAATGCTTAATACCACATAACATTTGATATAAAAGATAAGACATTCGTTCATGATCGAGATCCATTTGGATCACTTGACATAGATTAGCATCCATTAGTTCCATTACCAAATATACATCTTTAAAATCATTTAATGTCCTTTGTGGAGTGAATGCATTCAGTATGCCAATGATCTAATAATTTAAAACAAATAATATTTATTTATGATACAAAATGTACTAAATATGTTTTCAATAATTAATTGTAATTAATAATGCTTACATTTTTATGATTTACTAATTTCATAAGTTTAAACTCTCTATATGCTCGTTTTGCATGAGTGACATTTTGAAATGGCCTGGAAAGCTTTTTAATAGCAACACTTTGATGTGTAATAGTATCCATGGCTGCACTATAGGAAATTAAAAATTGGTTTAATCTAAGGTATTATCAAAGGTATTTTAGTACTTACACCACCATGCCCTGAGCACCTAAGCCTTTAGGTACAAGATTAACATATCGTCTAGGAACGGAAAATTCAGTATCATTAAATACTAAAGTATGGAACATATCGGATACTTTAGTCATGATGTCTGGTGTATTTTGTGGTCTTTGAACAAACCTTGATTGTGTTCCGAGCATTTTTGTGGATAAACTCAAATCAACTTTACCAAACATAAAAACAGAAAAAAAATAGTATTATTACAGAAACAAAAATATGACTTAAATATTTATGTGCAACAATATGTTCATGCTAATTGTGGTTTAGGAAAATGCCAGTAATTAGTTTTTAATGAATAATAACTACAGCAAAGTAAGTGCTATCAATTATACAAACTTACAGTACAAGATCTATGTAATATTTCAGATAAATATACGAACAAAGTTATTTCTAAAATTTTACTATGTGAAACTACTAGTTGTCATTATTATTTAATACTGATATTTTATAAGGATGTGTAATAAAAACTCAACATAAATTTTATTTAAAAATTGGTGAATAATTAAAATAACAAAATTACAATGATCAACAAATCTAATATTACCAACAAAATATAATTTTAAATAGTATAAATCATTTTATTATCGGTTAATCTGTATTGTATTGTACAATAATATTGTTAGAGGATTAGAAACTATAAAATTTTAAAAATCTAATAAAAAAGAATGGCATAAATGCACAATCAGATGGATAAATTAAAAGTATTATTCCCTAGGTAGAAAATCAATAGGACATCTAGAATGGTTTTAAAACACATAATATGTTTTATTCGTTCATTTTGTTTTAAATTTAATGTAGTACACTCACTACGATAAAATCATGGGAATTTGTGTGATACAACCAGTTGGAAGACCATTTGTAATATAGATAAATGCTTCATTATTATTTATTATTAATAATGATATTCATTTTTTTCCCTTGAAACTGATAATGGTCTACTGTCAATAAACTTTTGTAAATTGAAAACGATCATTCGATATCAACTGAAGTAGTTTAAGCATATTTAAAAGAGCTAAAAATATTATTATTTATGGTGGATTTTATCAAGTTTTGATCCTCTTAATAATAATTAATTAATTAATTTTTCGTATCACTTTTAGGCTTTTTTTTTTTTGAGAAATTTCAATAGTTTTGTTTTTTTTTTAAATCGAGAAGATTGAGAAGGTTGTGGGGGGAAAAGAAGCATTTTCGGGAATGACGACAAAACGATAACGGAAATGGATACGAAACTATAATGTATAAAAACGAGATAAATATCGGAATGTTATTTGGGACTTGGAGACGGGGATTGGGCGAATAATAATTTTCATTTAGGAAATATGGAATAAATATGAAAATATGCAAAACTATGAAATTACTGTAAAATATGCAAACTGAAACTTTTTAAATGCCCGTAACATACAAATCTGTGCTCTACAGTTATTACCACAGACTATTACGACGGATAATCCTTTCGTTTTATTTATTGTCGCCGCGATTACTCGTGTACAACATACACAGATTTATACAATAAACTAACGATTAATACATAAAATCTCGGTCGACCATTTTTACCGAAACCAATAGATCTTATGTCGATACATCTTATATCATAGACAATAAAGTAATATACAACGTGATACACTAATGTTAGGTCCGAGCAATACGAGGCCATTTTTCCTTCTCGTTCTTACTGACTTCTGGGACCGTCTGTGATTTACAGCCTAATGGGATTATCTCGCACGACGAACGAACACTGTGCTCTCTATCATACAATTTGTTGTGTTTTGTATACGCAGAGATGAGAAAATATTTTCTCATTTTCCCCGTCGCCAGAGAGTCAGAGAGGCAGTCCTCTCCCTACCACGCATTCGCCATTTCAATACTGACGCGGCGTTTTCGAGGGGGGGTGGGAGGGGACGGGAACCACCGTGCGGGACGGGCGGAACAGCAGCGCCGACCCGTTTTCACGGCCGATTTCCCGCCGGGGAAAATTAAACGTCAGCGGTCCATAATTTCGCCCTGGGCCACGGGCGGCGTCAGTTTTAATTTATCGACTGCTGGGAAATACATAAATTTCCACGGTCTCTCGTGCGCGCGCCGTCTTCTCCGCCGAGTCAAAACGATACGTCCGAAAACTAATTGCTATTGTTCACGTCGGGGTATAATATATATATATATATATATAGGTCAAGTATAATTTATATATTTAAATATATTATTTTTATTTTCGTTTCACGCCGAATCGTATTTTCGAGTTTAAAAAAAAAAAAAATAATAATAATAAATAAATAAATACTACCCGGCGGAATGCAGTCGCCGGCAATCGTTTTAAATACGAAACCGACGGCTCGAATAATGTCACACACGTTACATTTTTTTTTTTTTTTTAATTTTCCCCCGTTATTCACGTTGCGCGTATATATATATATATAAATATAATAGGCGTAAAATAAACGAATAAAACTTTGACGCGAAATTTATAGTTGTTTTAAAATCGATCGCGGCGAATCCGTTATCTCGTTTAAAAAATAATTTATTACAATCCGAACGATTTGAACCGGAAAAAAAAAAAAGAAAAATAACACGTGGCAATTGTATATTTTTATCGTAATATAAAACTGAACGGTAAAAAAGCGAGTTCGCTGCGCTGACACGATAATTGAAATTTGTGTTTTTATACGCGTAATGGTGTTTATAGAAAATTTTTGTTGGGTTTTTTTTTTTTGAGAAAATCGCGTTTGTTTTATTATATACAGTACGCGTACCTAAGTAATATTATATTGTAATTATTGACCCGGACATCAGTGCGCTCTTTGAAAATCAAATAACGGCTATCAGACATTGTTGGTGTACTACTCGTAGAAATGTCACGAAAAAAGACATTAACAAAAATTCTACGCGATTATTGAGTATTGAATTTAAGTATTGCGAATTGCGACGACACAACTGTCTATTTTGAACACTGACGGAAATATCACTGGTATTTGAATATCCTAACTAATAATGCGCAATTATACATTTTTAATAGACATTCGCGTTTATTAGAACAGTATTGATTTAAAAAAAAAAAAAAAACATATCGTTAGATAAATAAACAACATGGTCATAATAATTAACGGTCTGGATTTGTGTAATTTACAAAATATTTTTAATAAATTCATGTTGTGATATTTTTTTTTTTTTAAATGCAATCTACAATCTATATCACTTGGGCACAATAAGAAGATGAGATACAGATTATTTTTAAAAAATACATCATATCCTTAATAACATTTATACATGATTACGTGACATTTTTGAGGAAAGCAGCCACCCATTAGTAACACTTTCATTTTTAATTTTAATTATATATATTTTTTCGAATTAATATTAAAATTTGATGTCAACAGGTCACGACACCATTTCTGCTTTGACTGTCTCCGGGGGTTGCCGGAGGTATTGTAGGATTAGCAAGGTTTTTGACAAGAGGATTGGGACGAGTTAAAGTGCGAACATGGAAACGTTTATAATATGTTTTAGCTTCTTCTGAAACTGGAGGCATTTTTAGGTCAGTATGTATAGTGAAGTTAAAGACATAAGGAGGGGCATTTAATAATTTGCGAAGTGCGATGTTTTGGAATGTTTGAATATTTTTAATGTTAGTTTTTTTTTTTGCGTCCAAGAAGGCTTTAAGTAGTGATTTATAAATAAGTAATTTAGTATTGAAGTGAGTATATTTATTATTGTTCATGAGGTTTTTCAGTAGGCGTAGGCGTAGGTTTAGATTTATTCTTTCGGTCCTAATATGCAGGTCAGTCTTTTATCAAGGGTCAAGCCAAGATATTTAACATTCAAAGCACTTGGAATCAGAGTGTTAAGAATGTTGTAATATAAAAACGAAAATACATCGACTAGATATTGTTAAGTACTCAAATGAAATTAATTTATATTTGTATACAAATAGAGGGACTCTGATATTTATTTCATATTTTTATTATTTTTTTTATTCCTATTTTGATATTAATCGCATTCCACTGTAATGCATACGTTGCCCATATTTGTATTTAGTACCCGATTTAATATATTGTAATTTTAAAAAAAAAATGTTAATTATAATTAACTAATGTAAAACAAAACCAAAAAAAAAAAAAATTTGAGAAGGCAGGTAGGATATAGAGGAGAATATTTAATTTATATCTGTACGCAACGATAAATCATTGCCGACGAAAAAACGATTCTGAGCGACGAAGTTCAGTAGATCGTGATTTAAAAAGCCGTATTTTTTTAGATTTTTATTAAAATGTGTAGACTTTTGTACATTTTTTTGTATTAATTTTGTCAAACCTGATAACGGTTCGCGGGCTTTTCTGCACTGAAATTTACGCGTAGAGTTCTTCCCATTATATCTAGGGAATTACTACACGCCAATAGATTATAAATCTTATCGATTTTATTATATTATGATAATTAACAAATATAACAGTATACCTAATCTATAAACGTCCAGCGAAAATATTGTCGTAACTTGTAATCATAAAAACAAATATTCTGTGACTATCGGAAAACGATGAACTGTACAGATTAAAATTTTAATAAATCGACAAGTTCCATTTAGTAATTTATATATATATAATATAATTATAATTTATGTGCTCGAGTATCGGAAAGAAATACAATTTTATTATTTATTTCAATACTTTGATGGTAATAATGTTTTTTTTTTTTACTGATTTATTAATTAGTAAATAATAATAAGTATCCCCCCTCTACTCTAATCGTACCCGGACACAGCACAATAACTGTTCATAATAGTCCCAGTGCGGGGATAAAAATAAATAGACCGGTATAAAATATAAGTAATGACAAAAATGAAAAATATACCAGTTTATGTTATCGCACGTTTGTTTTTATAGCCGTTAGCTGCTCACTTATTTTGTTTTATAAATTGTAATAATTTAAAAAAAAAAACAGTCAAGTTGTTCATTCATTTTTATAATGAAAAAAATTTTACAAATAAACCCCCCCCCTCCCGGAAGAAAATATTTAACACATAGGAAATGTTGATAAACATAATAAATGGCGAGGAAATCCATATATTTTTGTTATTTTTTTTTATTATTGGAAAATAACGCTATGTGCTTCGACTTCGACATCGGAGGATCTTACTCGAAGTAACGAAGAAAAACTATCATAACGGGACAGCTAAATAAAAACCTACACAAGAAACGGTACTGTCCTTATTCTACTTATTCTACGAAAAGAACGCGTAAAAGTATTTACCTGGTCGATTCCTTAGATGCGAGCGCTACCGATTTGACACGGCCCGGCCATAACGACCAAGGTGTTCGCTGTCAAGACGGCACACTGGTCTCGGTGTTAGTCAGTGGTCCGGGGCCGGAAGACGGATTTACGGAACACCGGGTAGGCGAATGGATCGACGGCGGCCCGAAAACGTGAGTTTCGGAAGTTCGAGTGGAAATATTAAGGTTAAAACAAATCAACAGACGCGTCCAGAGCGACTGGGAGAATAGACGAGAAATGGCGACTAAGAGACGAACGTCGTTACGAGAAGTGGACAAGTCCGCGTCTGGACCGGTTCCGCTGTCACCCGATATCAGGCGGGCCTAACCGTAACGCAATGACGGATATTTTGAAAACTTCGATCATGGAATAAACGACAAAATATTGCCACTTTATCTTTAAATAACCACAAATAGTGAAAAATCCGTTGCAAAGTTTTCGTTGTGTTTTGGTATATTCGAGCAATTTTTGAGCGAGACAATTTACGGTTTTACGATGTCGTTGAAATTTTTTTTAGGACAATGTACGATTGTATACATTATAAATGTAACATACTATTAATACGAAATACATATATGCAAATATTGTTGCGTACGACCCGGGATAAGCTGTTTGCGGACGACATTTTCAATTGTCCATAAATTAATAAGACATTTTAATTGTCTACCTTATGTTTTACTGGTGCGGATTATAATTCCTTAAAGCTCCCTCCCCATGATTACGTCAGTGTAAATATTGATCTGGATTCGCTTGAAGAGCGGAAAATTTACATTATTATATTGAAAATCCATACATTAGCATTTAATAATACCATTGGTTTTATGTAAAGGTCCAAATATATTTTATTATTTGTATTAAAACATTATTATATAAATAAACAATAATAAATGTAATGTTTTTCTATCGTTAATTTAATATTATTCTATTTATTACCACGCGGTAAATAATGTAATCGTATACAAAAGCCCACGTACTGACAATATATTTTAATGTTTATGTTATTTTATATTTTAAGTAGCTTTTGATATTTTTAGTGTTTTTAAGTAATAGGTATATATATATATATATATATATATATATAGGTATGATATATCATAATCCTTCTATCAAATCCTTAACATAACACAATAGGTTTTTTACACTACAATTATTACTATATATATATTGCATGTACTTGAGAATTTATAGGAGAAATTAAAATATAACATGACTTATTATTATGTACCTATCTAAGCTTTTTCATATAGTAAGTGATAATTTTATCAACAATATTGTCAATATTAATTTGATGTTAGAATTTGCACGTGCGCACGTAATGACAGTAAAAAAAAAAAAAAATAATCACGACGTACAATCGTATTATCCACGAAATTGAAAATCATGTCAAAATATTATGTTAACTGTACGATGGAGATTGGAGAATGTGAGAATAACCACTACAACCAATGAGTGTCACAGACGTGTCTGGGTGGAAGAGTCTAACACATACACTGTTATGCAAACTCTAAACACTGTTTGAGAAAAAAAAACAAACAATTATAATACAACGCTATTCAATATAATGCCATGACACCATTTAAAATGCAATCAAGTATAAAAAAAAAAAAAAATCCGATTTAACCGTCAGCTCCAGTGGCGAAGCTTGGGTGGACAAATACAATTTTTCTTTTTATCGGTAATTTATGAAATACATTTTACAGTTTTTTACGTCAGCCTGTAATAACAAACTACAGTTTTCAGTTTTTCCGGACAATTTACAGGTGACAATATACATTGCCACTGTACGGGTACCACTGAGGATTGAAATTATTTTATAAAAACAAACTGGTAAGGCCGGGCGCAGGGTCGCAGCGCAGCGTAGGGCAACGCAGCGTAGTTTTCTGTAATCTATTAGTTAGAATGTACTAGCGCACATTGGTAGGCAGGGCAGGGTAGAGCGGAACTTTGCCTGTGTCGACCTGCGTCACGCAGTTTACAGCGAACGTCTCAAGTAGTTTTTAGTTAAAATTGAATATATTTCATATAATTTTTTTCTTCAATATTACTTGGCATATCAATACCTATCTATATAATATATATATTGTCATATATTAAAATATACAATGGAAGAAAAATTAATTGAAGCCGTTCGTCCACACAATATATTATATAACACCAGCCATACTGATTACATGAAATCAAAATTAAAAAAATAATGCTAAGGACTTCTCATTAAATTGGTTTCGATTTAAACGGAAATAATTGGTCAACTGTTTATCTGAAAATCCTGACATCAGTACAAATTCACCGTGACTATTTCTTTTCTTCGTGTACGCGCATTTCCATATAGATTTATTTCCTTTTGATAGTGAATACAAAAGTAAAAGTTCGTCAATTTCTTCGTCCGAATCGGACTGGGAACTTATTCGTCTAGTTCGTTTAGTTCGGCCATAATTTGTACGTTCTACGACCGATTATACACAATGATGGGAAGAGACTGCGTCATTCTAAGTTGCGCAGTATTTTACTGCTTTAACGTGCCCTGCTCAACATAATCTACCCTGCGTTAGACTGCGTCTCAATGTGCGCCCGGCCTAACGATAGTGCGGCGTGCAATATTTACATAACACTGGCACGGCAGAATAACCCGTCTAAAAATAAACATACAATTCGTAAAACGACCTCATCAAAAGGTAAATACTGTACACACATCTTTTTTCTTCCAGGTTAGTGACGCTGGTCGTTCTCGGCCAGTTTGCAATGTATTTCCTACGATTTTGTATTTTCACGCGTGTAATAGACGTCGGACAATGTTTAATATATACACTACACGGTTTCGTGTTTATTGTGTAATTTCTCGAAACCGCATGAATTACATTACAGTAAATGTTTTTTTTTTTTTAAATTTAAATTCACAATTGGTAAAACTGCAAGTTGTATTATTATGTTTTATACTATGGTTTTGTTCTTCTTCGGCGAAGTCTCGCGTAACAACCAATTATTCAGTCATCTATTTAATCTGATTTAAGTTTTCCGGGGTTTTTTTTTTTTTTTTACTTACAAATTCGCATTTAGCGTTTACCCTAGTAAGGTTTTTATTCCAGCGCCGCTGTAGAAAATATTAATGTCTATCCTTGTGGTGTAGTCTTTCTTTCTCATTATATTGGTAATAATAAACATATTTTATTTTTTCTATAAAGAATATTCCATAGGTGGAATATGTTACATGAATTTTAAGTCTTGTGTAAATACTATTAAATATAAACGTTTCGTCTAAATTTGGTATAATTTCTATTATTTTTTTTTTTTTTAGAAATATGGAAGCTATCGACAAATTAATGTTGGATAAAATTGTCATCAAAATGAAAAGGTTCAACATGGAAGAAATACAACGGCTATTCAAAATCCTACACCTTGATTTGGAATGGAATGATGTCATCAATACGGTAGTCAATTGCCGTTTGCGTATGTCTGTTGGAAATGTTGTGTGTATATTGGATGAATATTTTAAAGGTACCATAATTTTCTTTTAGATTTTAAGTGTAATAACGTCCCCATTCCAACATCTAACACAGTTTGATATTTAGGTTTCATTCTGGACAAATGCCTCAGTTGAAATAGCCATATCCGTATTAAAAGAATTGCCTTAAATGCCCCACTTCGTAGGCTACGCACCTTACTCATAAATAACAAACACACTAAATTAAAAACTAAAGTTCTAATGTATAAAACATTATTAAAACCTCTATGGACCTATGGCCTTCAATTGTGGGGCTCTGCAAAAGTTTCTAACACCAATCAAATTCAACAGTTTCAGAACACAGTTCTTAGGAAAATTACAAATGCTCCTTTTATATCTAATTACTCCATGCATAAAGACCTCTCTATGAAAACCGTAGCTGAAGAAACTGCTCATTTCTACAAAAGTTTTCATAATCGTCTCCAATCTCACTTTAACTCTCTTATTCAGAACCTCTACTCCCAATCCATATCTGGCAACCTCAGGTGCCGTTTAAAATGGACCTGGTGCCGTGACTTGTTGCAAACCTAATAATAATAATTCAATTAGGCTTATAGTTAACATTATTATGTTCTCAGTCAAGTGCCACTAATGAGTGACTTCTTATTCACAATTTACATGTCAATAACATCTGTTTTAAGCAAAGCGAAGAATGTATTGGTTTTACTATGATGTGTGTTAATTTGTTTTCCGTTGGTAGACAACTTTTCTACTAGACATCCGGCTCTGATTATCAAGTGTAGTATCTTTTCTGAAAGCATTTTGCATCTAGTTAGTACATAAAGAGGTAATTTTTTTAATAATTAGGGAAAAACGACAAATTATGCCATATATTTTGTCGGCAATGGTTTCATTATGTTCAATCTTTTTCTTGTAACTCGGTTGCAAATAATCCTATGGACCTAGAATTTTCACAGAATATTAATATTAGTACTTTCTAGGCTTTTTGGAACTATTTATAGTCATTTTAAGTTTTTATCAAATTAATTGAATAAAACCGTTTTGCCTGTACAGAAATACACGAAAATTTGACACAAGTATGAGTTATACTTTATAATAAAAAAATAAAATATAGTTGTGTGTACTTTAATAATAATAAAAAAAAAAATAAGCGTTTAAAGTGCAAATTTTTTATTAAAACACTGTATAAATTATGGCATTTCAAAACATGATTAAATGAGGTTTGTTCAGAACCGTTTATCGTAAGCAATGATTTAATGTTGCGTACATATATAAATTAAATTTCTCTCTATATCCTACCTTCCCAACTTCCGCCCTATAACAGTGGTCCACCTGTAGAACGAAGTATATCCATCCTTTTTAAATTATTATTGTCGTGTTGTTATAGTTTTGTTTAGTTACCTTTTTTAATGTTTTATGTAATAATTTAAAAGGTAACCAAAAATCAATTGAAGAGACATACCATCAGGTATTGCTGGTCGATGCTATCTATCATCAAAATAGCCAATGGTGGACAGTGTCTATTGACAAAGTAAACAAAAGTTTGTTGAATAAAGAAATAATAAGGCATCATATTCAGTCTATGTTGGACAAAATAAACATTAAAGGCATTTCCTATGTGATGAAACACAACAATTTGTTTTGGGTGTTGATAAACACCAGTGGAAACGCAAAGAAAAAGAAAACCAGTGTCAATCTAAGTACTCCTCATTTGTTTACCATAGTTCCAGGAAATGTGTCTTATGTTTTCCACAGGCCACAGAATATTGAAAATCGGTTGTTGAAAATTGTCATAAAATCTGTTGGTGCAAATATATTCAAGTCATATCCGTTGACTGGTAAAAATTTGCAGTCTATGATTCATTTTCTGGGAGATAAAAATAAAGAAAAAGAAAATTTACAGGAATTGTCGAATAATTTCATTGAAAAGGATTTGAGGGCATATGTGCAACAATTGTTTGGTAATGAATTTATTAAACTCAACCAGTTCATAATAAATGTGGAAAGTGATTTGTTCATGTTCGGCACCACGAGCAGAAGTAACAACAACAACTCTGATGGTGAAATTAACAAGATAAATAAATCCAAGATCGAACTGAAGGCCAATAATATTATAGATGGCATTAAAGATATGATATTTACGGGTGTTTTAACACCCCCCTATCCGGATTGGGTAACAAAGTTGCCAGTGTTGGGTAAAAATAATGTTCAGATTAAACTACACTCTCAGATAATGTAGTATTGTATTTGAATTTAATTTTTGCAATGTAAATAATAGTATTTTAGCAAGTTATTTTTGCTGTAATTTTACTTTTTGAATGTACTAAATTGAATACCTTATGTTTTTTATCAAAATTATTTAGAGTCCTTTGTTTAACTATTTTGTTTATGGATGATGGTTTAAAAAAAAATATATATCATTTTCATTTTAATCCTATTACCTAATTGTGTTTATATGAAAAAATTGCTGGTTTTGTGTACCACATGCTATACATTGATTTGTACAATTGCACTGACTTATTTGATTTTTTATATTAGATAATATGCATAAGTATAATTTAATATTTTTAAGCAATACATTTAATTGTGAGAACAATCAAACTTAGTTTGGAAGTTATTAGGTGAATTGTCCAGTTATTGAACAATGTTTAATTATCTTTAAAACTTAAGAAAACGGTTTAAAAAAAAAGGCATGGCTAATCCTAATAATTATTTTGGACATAGCAATTCTATACAGCTTCAATGTTATTTTTATCAAATAATAAAGTTCTGAAGTTACACAAGCTATAATACACATTGGTTTGAATACAGCACCAATTAGTTTAGGTAAGTGCTTTAGCAATTTTTAGTAGGAACATAATAACTTGTGTAACATTAATGTTAACAGTCCGATAAAAAATAATTACAGATTCTACGGAATATCGTCTTTTCAGCTTGCGATCGTATTCCCATCATTATAGTCTATAAACCCGAGGTCTTTGTGTTCCTATTCTCATAATTTCTTTCTAGCACACGTATATCGCATGACACACGGAAATTAAATGCCTTCAATAAATGTTTCCTTATATTTTATCTTAACAGCTTCCTACTAAATATAGTGAACACAATAATTGATATTAATCTGAAATGTACTGAAATTAATTATATTATAATCTGTGACAATAGTAGGTCACATTTTAGACCACGACTAAAATAATCTAGTACCTATGTCAATTTCTACAGTAGGTCACATATTGGACCACAGCCAACAAAAACAAATATTAATTGGATACATAATGAAAATACAACTGAACGATTCGACAGCCAGATTGTTTTATAGAAATATTATATTAGCAATGTATATTTTGTTCCAATATCTCCTGTGAAGGACATTTGCAAGTGGTTAGATGTTTATGGAGTTGATAATTTATTAAAATTTAATAAAAAAAAAATATTTATATATGTACACAGATTAATGTTTTTTTATTTGAACAACGGAAAATGTTTCCTTGTTAGGTACGAGGAAAGGTGCTAGTTCCTTCTTCAATCTTGAAAGCATTTGTTTAATAGGATGAATGTGGACATGAACTAATTCCTTTTAAAAAAACTGGTTGTTAATACACAAATATAACAGCAGAGGTATATTAAAATTGTAATTTATTAATGTGGTGTAATGTTTTTCCATTGATTATTTAATATTATTCTAATTCATAATAAGTGTTAAATACTGTAATCAAATAAAAATATACTCAAAAACCAGTGTACTGTAAATTTATTTTAATATTTATGCTTTATTATATATTTTAAGTTAATTTTAAATGTTTTTTTTTTTTAATAATTCCATATTTAAAAAAAAAATATTAGTAATACAGATAGGTATACTGTAATATATCATATTTCTAATTTTATACTTTTTCATATAATCGATGGTTTAATGAATGATATTGCCATTAAAATTTGCACGTGTGTAAGCAACGACAGTAAATAAACAATTATGATAAACAATAATAGGCGAGATTGAAAAACAAAAGTCAACATATAATTTTAACTGCATCATGGCGAAGGAGAATGTGAACAACCAATAAGTGTCACAGACGTGACAATGTGGAAAAGTTTAGCACATACGCTGTTATGTAAACCCTGGGAAAATAAAAAACAAACAAGAATAATATAACACTATTCAATATTATTTAACAGTTCAACACAATTTTTAATTAAAATAAATTATTTGGATAATCAAAAATGTAATTCAATAATAATAATAATAATATTATTTTTGTATAATATTGTATGTACAGAAAATAACAGTTTGTTAAAACATAAATTTAAATTGCTTTCAAAATTTACAAAGAAAAAAAAATATAGTATACTTAATAATATGATCTTTATTTTGGTTTTAATATTGTTTGTTCATTTATGAAGCTGACAACATGTGAACGTTCATAATTGACGGCTTAACAAATGGCACAGGGAAACAGATTTTTATTTTTTTTTAAACAATTGTGAACTGAAGCAAATAATATTTTCTAAATTTAATAACATAATACCAAATATTGTTGAAAAAATTCTAATAAAACATACATAACCATTTTCAAAGAGCTAAGTTAAGCAATATTTGATTCTATTCGTTCACATATATTAAATATCACCAAAATAGAAAATAAGTTTGTTAGACTAAAATAAAATACACAAAATATAGAAATCAGAACTACAAGGGGGAGAATATATAAATATATATTTATCTACATATAGATACATATATGATTTATGTATAATATGTACAACAAAGGTGTGCATGTATTGTTTGAGTTTTTACTAATTAATTCAATAACAATAAGCAATCTTAAGTCGTATTTGCACAGCCCAATTTTTACAATATATACACAGTTCTATGTTCAAAGTATAACAAACAATAATTCCTTATATAATAAATTCAGGAGCTCGGATTTAATTCATTGACGAGTACTACTTCCTCGGTAACAGGTTCCGATATAAAATCACTTCCCGTCATATCTAAGTCGACGTACATTTTAGATTTTTTTTGGTGATTACAATCACCATTATGGCTGTCCACGTCTTCTTGTTTGAATCCAAAGTGTTCTATATGAGAATTGGAATTTTCCGCACCTGTGCACATGAGAACATTGGACAGTATCATTTTCTCGTTGTCGTTTTGATCATTTGAAAAAACCTCTCCCCCACCGTGCATCTGATAGTCACCATCTTCAGCAGAAAATTCTATTGTGTTATTCATCATTGCTTCTAAATCAGTCATCTCTTCTTCTACTACATGTTCTAATTTCATACTATTATTATTTTTTAATGGATCATGTTTGCTATTACCACTAGTAGAACCCAACAAGTCCATTTGAACACTATCTTCTCCGACAACAACATATTCAACATCAGTGTCTATGGTACCCACATTGCTGGGCAGTGGTCTACAAACATTATTCATTTGTTGCATTATATCTACATCAGAAGTAGGGTTGTTTAATTTGAATTTGCCTCTTTTTCTAAGAGGCAGTCGTCCTAAAAGTGCCTCTGAAAACTTTTCATTACCGCAATCTAAAATCTTTGTAATCACCGGTGAAGATTTGTTTTCCACTTCAGATACACTAAGTAGAGGTGAATCTTTTTTCCTTTCGGGGTTCGAATCCATAGATTCTTTAAACGATTTTATATCTTCAGAAGTCAAAACATATTTTTCTATATTTCCATCATCTGAAACTTTGTAAAGCACTACATCTTCTGGATTATCTGGTGGGGAATGGCTTTTGATATTTTTTAGAATTGGATCTTCTAAATTTGTTTCTATAATTGGGGCATTAGACCGAGCAACTTCCATATTATTAATGAGGTTATTAACCATATCTTCGGGTTGCTTGAGATTTGTCAAATTAATGTTATCGGTAATTTGGAAATGAAGGGCGTCTTCATTGGCTAATATATCATATACATTCTCTGTTAATGTTATATAGTTACCATCACCATTCTCAATTAATATCGGAATATCAGTTGGAAGACCGGCTCCTTTTAATGCATTTATATACCTTTCAGAATTTTGTGTTTGGGTTTCTTGAGGTTTTTGTGTTTTAGGTTTTTCTTCGGCTTTATCATTTTTGGTTAATAAGCTGGCTAATAAAGGAGACCGATTAACATCTTCGTCAGTCTTGATATCAATAATTGGCATGGACTTTTTTATATCATATTTATTATCCTCTAATGAATCCGCCGGCCTTTTTCTACTACGTTTATATTTTTGGTCTAGGTCATCATTGTAGTTTGGATTATTATTATCCAAACCATTACTTATAGGAAAGTCCTGATGATTAATAGCTAACATATTGCTATCGTTGGTTTTGTGTTTTGATGGCGATATGTATGATTGGTTTGAGCCTGAAAGTGACAGTAGTATTTGGGCAGATTCTGTCTGTGGTAGAGTAATATGAGCCGGTTTGCTTACCAACGTTTCACAACATGGGCTTTGGAGATGTGCTTTGGGTCGTCCCCTACCGGCACATGGTCTTTTTTCGTTGGTAGAATTACTTTGTCCTAGACGTGCTATTACAGCTAAAAACAATAAACCATATTTTTTTTTATGATTATGACAAATTAATCTAAATAATTTTTTTGAACAACTTACAAACTGGTGAAGAATAATTCCCATTTTCTGCAATTTTAGGTATAATTGGAACAGGTGAGGACGAAACTTGACAAATTCTAGTTTGAGTTGTTGAGCTACCAACAATAGAAGGTGGTTTTATCGACTTTGAATCATGTAAACTTTCATGAGCTAATGACGATAAGCCTTTCACCTGAAAAAAAAATACACAGTATTTTAATTACATATTTATTTATTTTTATTAATTAATGAAAAATATTTTTAAGAACTTAAGAACTTAAGAATATTAGCAAATGAATTTTCGGAAATAAAATAATAAATTTGATCTAAAATATCACTTGTATAACATGTATTTATGAGGTTTACAAATCCAATTATTTGATAATACTAAAGTCAAACAAATTTCTTATAAAATGAATAAAATATGAGATTTCAGACAAACTAACAACACATTGATGCATAAATGTATCTTATTTAAAATATATTTAAGTTTATAAGATAATTAAACAATAAGATATAAAAAAATTTAATTTAATTAGTTTAACTAATTTTAGGTTTACTTATAGTTTGTAGTATATTTAAATATGGTTTAATCAAATTGTATAGGCACATAATAATATCATATAAAGATAAATAAAAGTAGGTACACATAAGAAAACTATAAAATACTTGGTTGTTTTTTTTTAAAAAAATATTTTAATAACTAGTTTTATTAATTTGTCTACCTATTTAAATATAAACAGAATATAAAATTATTATAAAGTTTAAAAATGTATTTTTTTTTAATTTTAATAAAAGCTAGATGGACGAATACCATCTTTCAACACTATATGTCAACGCGACAATAAAATATTAATAATTCATTGATTTGTCTATTCCTTCTCACCGAACCAATTGATGTTACACAGCCCCTCTAATTAGAAACATGAGACTTATAAATCTTACTAGATGTGATTTGTTTTTGATTCATTACCAACTATTGTCCATAAAGCACTATAATGGAATATGTAATATTAAAAATTGTTGTTTTCACCTTCATCTGAGCATTTTATTTATTATCTTATTTTATTATCTTTAATTGTCTGTACTTTACATAACATTTATGTGAAAAGGCCAATTGGAGTTTATAATAATGTATAAAGAAATTATTTGTATAATATTACTACTAAAATATATTCTATTCCACTAAATCAACTATTACAACATCAATTTAATAGGATTTTGTCTAATTCTATCATTTATTAAAATAATGTGATCAGCACAATTATAAATTGAATAGTTTATACAATTTACACTACTAGATAGGATGTTACATTGCACTCTTATCTAAAAATGATCATGATCCGGAAAGATCACTGGAAGAAATGGGAAATGCTTCCAAAAATACTCTTCATTATCAAATGACACAAATCCAAAGTTATGATGTGCCAAAAGATAGACCAAATTCATAAAATTAACATCCAAGCATGGAACTACTGGACCAAATGGAAAAGTTCAAATATCTAGGTAATATAATCGACTAAGATGGCAAATGTGTCATAGAAATAAGATCTAAAATGCACAGACAAAATCAGCATTTATGAACAAGAACAAATTGTTATGCTTCAATAACATGAGAATTGGTATGAGGAAATGCTTTATAAAAGTTTATGGCTCTATCTGGATACCACACTTGGATAGTAAATAGGGCAGAGCAAAAAATCCTCCAAAGCTTTAAAATGTGGTGTTGGATGAGGATATTCCAAGTGAGTTGGACAACTGTACCTACGAAATTATACTAAGCAATATAAAGAAACACAGAGAGATACTCAAAACATTAAGAGCAAGATGATGGAACATGATTGGACACATATTAAGGTGTGAAAATGAACCAATTTATTGAATAATAGGAGAACAAATTGAAGGTAAGTGAGAGAGACCAAGAACATCATTTGTCAAAAAAATGATTAAAAAAACTCGACTAACAATCTACACTGAACTGAAGAGGATAGCTGGAAACTGGATATAGGATATAGGATATGGGAGAATGGAGAGCTATTACAGACTGTAAAACCAACCCATAAGATTGATTGAAAAAAGAAGAATTATTAAGTCAATTAAAACAAATTTGTAAAATATGATTTAAATATTTAAATATTAAATATTTAAATATTTAGATATTAAATTTAGGAATTAAATATTTAGAGAATTGTAAAACATTAAGAAAGATGTCGACAAAACAGTGTTATCTCCAAATTGTATAGTAGATGTTTTATCTTAAAAAACCTATTTTAAAGATCCTTTTGTTTTTGTACTTGACAAATTTTTATTACTACATTGACCATTAGAAAGATGGTAAATTAAAAATTCCAGTTTATCAGCACCAATTCAATAAAATGCACCTGGCACAATAAAAGATATTATTAATTGGGGATAGAAAATATCTATTAGTTATGTTATTTTTTTATATAAAAAAAATTAAATTAAATTATTCCATCAACCTCAATGGGGATCAAATTAATTTGATTTACAAAAATACAATTAATATGTCAATTTATGTTATAAATAATTCATTAATTAATAGTGTCCCAATTATATTTCATTACATAGTCTAAATATACATTTAAAATAATTACCTAAGAGATAGTTTTTCTGTTTACAATCAATTGAAATTAATTATTTAACACAGAGATAGAGCAGTAGGCCATTTTTTACTAGATCAAAGAGACAGAAAATATTTTAAAATTATATCTCAAAAATGATTTAGAATAAAGCTTATATATTTTCAGTAGTTTATATACAATTACTAATTGCACATTATTTTTATTATTAACTGTTTAATCTTTGTCTTTTAAAAATCCTGTAAATACAAGAATAATATATTACTAGATTTAATATTGTACAGGATAAACTAAAATAAAAAAATATAGTCAATTATCTACTATAACGTATAAGTTAATAAAAAATCTAAACAAATAAATAGTGTAAAAAGGAATACTAAAATGTCACGAATCGTTGAGATTTAAATTACAACTAGCATGTATCCAATTTAGGCAACCATCTTCTATCCAATTTTTACGTATAAGGAAATAAAATTAAAATGTTATCAACTTATTAAATAGTTATTTTATCCATTATATAAATATTATTTTGTTTATTTTCGACAACCTTGTAACAATTAGAATATTTTATAGTTTAGATATTAAATTCTGGACATACAAATTCACTCGACCCTTTTTTGACATATTAACCCAACACCATCCTAATAGCACAGTGTTAAATTCTTACACAGGTAAACTTATGAACAACATAAAATATTAAATACTTAAAGTATAAAACGTGTGCTGTGAAAATAACATGGAAAAACAAATAGGTAATGTAGATAATTTAAATGGTGGTTAAGTGTTTTTATTGTTACAGAACTCATTTTACACAGTTTAAATGAATGATTAAATGACACAAACAAACGTTATTATTCTAAATGTAATGATGTCATTAGACATTTGCATTTTATATTGAGTAACTGATCATTTGCTTACTTTATCTAAAGGAAAAAATATTGAATTAAATATTAAACATATATGTATTATTTCTAATAAATCATATATATTTTTACAAAATTGCAATGGAGTATATAAACTGTACTTATTATAATTATAGTTTATGTTATCTTAAACTAATAAATTAATAATCATAGAACATTAATAGAAACAAAGTGTACTATCTTAAATTAAATATTGATTGGCTGAATGGTTCAGATTTACCGTATAGAGTAAAGCTGCAGTTAAATTTATAACTACACCACTGGCTCAAATCAATAAACAATTTATTTGTCAGAAATTCACTGCAAGTAGGTATCTAATAAATAACAAAAATAAAATTTATAGTTTTGATACAATTTTCAAATACACTTAAATCATTTTAACACTTCAGCCCTATAATTTATAATATATAATAAAAAGATTTTTAATGTAATTTTAACTCTACAATAATTTAAAACAACTATTACAGAAAATATATATTTTATACCCAATTCTTATAAATATAAATACATCAACATAATTAGTTGAAGCAGGTTATTTTAATATTAAATAAATTACAGTAATATGCTACTACTTGAGAAAAAATATATTTTTTTTTATATAAATATTGAATATTATATTATTCTGGAAATTTGTTAGAAAACGGGGACAATTAAAGTATTATCTGTTTAAAAAAATAACTGAATAATATGAGACACATTAACAATTGTCCAAAATCAAAATAAAATTCTTACTTTGCTCAATATTCAGTAGATGGATATAGTAAAAAAATAGACATTCTTAAACTGTAAATTGTAAAAACATTTAATTCAAAAGATTGGAAGTGATAATTTATGAATAAATAAATAATAATATTATAAACATTAAATGTAGGAAATTAATTTATGTATTTACTGCCATTTAGTTAAAGGCGTGAATCTTGGGAAAATTTATCAAATCATTTTTTTTCTTTTTAATATCAAACTTATTAATCATTAATTAAAAATAATCTGCTTTTTATTTATTTTTTCTTAACACAGGGAAATATTATAAAATGTATATTTCAATAGTATTTAAAATTACAATGTCAATGAATTCAAATTATATTATATAAAAAGGAAAAAATGAAAATAAATGATAATATAGTTCATTTGGTACTATATCAAATTATCTATTTTAATTATGTAATACCGTTATTTAATAAAATACCATTAATATGATTGTTTAGATGTTGTTCGGTAATAAAATGCAAAAATATAAAATTTAAATAATACAACAAATTTAAATGATCAAAAGTAAAAACGTTCAATTATACCTTATCTAATCAAAAGAAGAAGAAAACATTAAATAATGCTATATGAATATAAGCAAGTATTAAATGTATTATTTAAATAGTTTAGGTATTTTCACATAATTTACTGATAAACATAAACTTGACTTTTCATTTTTATATATATATATATATAGCATTACATAGGTAAGTTAAAAAATGTCAAAATTATATATACACTATATAATTTTACAACAAAATTAAACCATAGATATGTAATTTGGCTGTTAAACAAAATAAGAATTATTAATATTAAGTAATCTGTTATAATATACAAAATGTTAAATTAAAACTATATATTGGTAAATTAATATTTTAGAATATGTGCACTTGATCTTTAGTTAAATTGTTCTTCTTTGAAACATAACCTATTGTTTAAAATAATGTCATTGTTACTACTCCTGGAGTGTAATAAATAAATAAATAAATATACATATATTATATAAAAAAAAAACATTCATGACACAAATACAAATTAATAATAATGTTTATATTTTATTATAATTAGTTTTTTAAATTTTATTTTTAAGCATATTAGTCCAAATAATGTTTAATGTTACTTAAAATACTTAATATTTTGATTTTTTTTTTTTTTTTAACTATTTAAAAAAATGAAAATATGAGAACAAATTACCTCGAAAAATTTAGCTGCTTCCACAAGAGCATGTAAATTATCCTCTGTAACATTTGTTTCACCACAGTACATGAACTCAATTAACGATTTGAGTACACTAAATTTCATATCTTTGAGAACAATCATAGGATGGTTACCCAATTCACGCTGAAAATTAAATTATTAATTAGACTTCTGTATATTAATGCACTGCAGAAATTTAACACAATTATTAAATTAATAAACACTACAATAATTATAAATATTTGCCATATTGTACATAGATGTATTGAGTTACCAATTATTTTAAATTATAAATAATTACACTTATTATATAAAAGGTTAGCCAACCAATATGTTAGCTGCTTTCTAAAAAATCAATTTGATATTATGGTTAATTGTATTTGAAAAAAAGAAAGGCGTTTTTTTACAGAATACAAAAGTTAGAATTTGCGATTGTTAACACAATTATAGATTGTCTCTAATGAGTTAAGTGTAGGTATATTATTATTGTTGAAATTGTATTACTCCAGGATTTAAAAGACAATTTTATGGCTGAAAAAAAATAGTTCTCTGATTAAATATAAACAATATACAAACTTTTGTAAAATGATAATTAGGTATAATTATTATAAGTGTGATAGTTATAATTACCTCGAAATATGGGCTGCAAGCTGCAAGAACTGATCTATGAACTTTAAGGCTGTGCGTGTTACACATTAATGTGACATCGACCAATTGCTGACGTTCCAAAAGGTATCCAAGACGTGCTACTAAATGCGTAGAATGATCGTCCCATGAAACCATAAATCGCGTTGGATTCCCCATCTAAACATTTACAACAACCATTACCACAACACAACAGTGAACTAAATGAAATGGGCAAAGCAATCTTACTGATAAGAGTGATAACCAAATAAATAATAAAAAAAATGAATCCGAACAAAAAAAAAATTAATAATAATAATAACACCACATAAGATAACAATTTTATCTTTATGTCATTGCATCAATACTAGTTTAAATAGAAGTGTGGGCATTATAGAATGCATTTAGAGGTAAACCATGAAAAGTGTCGATTAAACTTTGAGAACGTTGTTAATGACACAACCACAAGTGTCTAAAATATTATGACGATGAATTAGAAACAACCTACCAATCCGATGTTGCTGACAAATTGTTGTATAATTACAACTACATGTTAAAACAAAACTAATCACTAATCAGGTTTGTATCATGTATGTAACCGTTAACTGGGTATTAGGTATCACAGTAGTAGGTAGGTACAATATGAACCATAGAATATTATTTGTATGAACTTGGAAAACGAATACACTTTCTCCACTGTGTACAAAGGCGAATACATAGTGAATATCATTACGATATAGAAGTGTACTATCATTTGAATAAAATTACGAAATAATACAGGCAACAAACTGTGTGTACACAAATCGTCATTAATTAACATATTGTATTATCATTGAGTCGTACTGATTAATAGCAATGGGTAGGTGGCAATTCACCAACCGTTCAAAACTGTTACAATACCGTACAAAATAAATAAAACCAACAACACACCCGATGATTAAATTTCAAGTGTCGACGACTACAATATTTGCATAATGGTATTGCACCAAGACCGAACGGTACACGATCGACGAGCGGATCGTCAAGAACGTCGGTATGGCATAATAATAATCGTATAAAAAAAATTAAAAAAACCGAATTAGCAAAAATGCAATGGAATAGATATATGTGAAACGTGAAACAGGTAACACCCGCGAGACCAACAAAAACACATTGCGGACGAGCCAGTGCTCGAACGGTCGGTCGTTCGAACCGACTCTTGTGGACGGCGACAGACCGCCCGATGACCATCACCTAGGTCATCGTGGTCTTGGACTGAACGCACCGCGCGTGGGACTCGAAAAAAGTACTCGCGTGCGGCATGCCCTACGGCCAACTGCGCGGGGGGGAAATGGCAGCAGCTGCTGCGGGAAAACATATGACCCGCGGCGGCGGCGACGGCTGGCCTTTCTCAAGGCTACCAGTTTTTCGCCGCCGCCGACGACGACCAAAACAGTCAACGGACAAGATCCGCCCGACCCGAGCCTTGTCCCCCAGGATAACGACGGCGGCGTCTTACCTTTTTCGGCGGATGCGACGGAACCACTACAGAGTCACCGGCAGCATAGGTCGCCCGGGGCTATATGGCCATGATGGTCGTTCGCCCGCCCCGGGGCAATAGTAGTGAATAAGAATAAGAAGACGGCGACGACAGATACGGCGGTGGGCAGAAGGTCGACGGCGAAGTAGTAATTGGACTACGGTACCGAGAAGACTGAGACCCAGACGACGGCGGCAGCGGCGACGATAGCAACGATGACCGCACGGACATTATAGCAACAGACACAACCGGACGATTACTCCGGTCCCGCCGTCGTCGCCGTGGCTGATTCTGTTCTTCGGACCAACGACGACGTTTTACAGACGAGACAACAATCGCGATGTCCCGCTGGAACCACGGACCCGCTCGTCGTCTTGTCCTGTATTCCGGTCCGCTCGCACGCAAAACGATTGCCGTTGCCGCCGTCGTCTACTGTCCACTGCACGACGATTGACCCACGTATAGTATTATTTATTAATACAAATAACTAAGTACTATTGATCGATCGAAAACGTGAGTCTTTTCGCTATATATACGACTAGATAGATCCCGGTCGTCCGTTTCGTGTCGAGTACCACCTTATATTATAGTTACCGTCTAATTAGCCTAATATTATTATCATTTTAGTTATTATTGACCAACGCAAAACTATTTAGAAAAACAATTTTTTTTTTTTATGTATATGTTTTGAATGTTTGTGTGATTAGAGTGTACGAGTTTACAAAATAAATATGTGTGTGTGTGTGTGTGTGTGTGTGCAGAGTTGAAAAAAAAAATAAAATAAAAAGCAAAATAAAATACCGCCGATTCGTACACGGATCGAGTTTTTAATAATAATAATAAAAAAATGTTGGGGAATACTCGTGCGATGCGATCGTGTGTATACGGTACTAGTATAATAATATATTATGTATTCGTGTGGCCGGGTCGGGAGGTGCAGTAGCGGCCGGTGCGCGCGCACCGTCGTGTGTACAAGTACGGCGGTCGCGGACCGCTAGGTAGACCGAGCGGTCGACGCATGACGTCACGACCGCCGTTACGCGGGTCGGGGACCGATCGATTTTTGTTCAGTAACAACATTATCCGTGACCGTTGCCGCATACCTATGACCCTGCGACTGCGTCCCGCCGACTCTCCTCGCGTCGTAACGTCACTGACCCGTATACAACTCCAGCAGTCGCGATGTAAAGTTACCAGCAATTTATTTTTAGATGAATTCTTCTTCAGCTTGTCGGTCCATTAAGATCCATTGCTGCCATCACGAGTCCTCTCCATCTCTCTCTGTCGTATGCCACGTCCAAACTTGTGATTTCTTCTATATTTCCTACATCTTGGGCAACAACGTCCATCCAGCGAGTTTTAGGTGATCCTATTTGTCGGTTTTTATTAATTTTGTGAACCAGAACTTCTTTTATTAATTGACCATGCGCTCTCCAAACATGTCCGAACCATTCTAGACGTTCGCTTTTTTTAAACGATAGAATATTTGGCCTGTTATGTCGTCTCGGCAAGTCCTGATTTGTCCTTCTTTCGTACGTCTGAGACTATATGATATAGGTTGGGTCGTATATATTTCTTAGTACTTTCCTATCGAAGATAATTAGTCGTCTGCTGTTTTGTTTGGTCAGTGACCAGGTTTCGCTCGCATATGTTACCACCGGTCTCAGGTAACTATGGTAAAGGAGTACTTTCGAATTGCGTGGTAGTACCTTTGATTTTAGCAGTTTCATAATGCTGTGGTAACACCGGTTACCGCAAGCTATTATTTCGTTAATATCTTCGTGGGTGTCGTTGTTGCTGTTCATGTTAACACCTAAGTATTTAAATACATCCACTATTCCAAACCTATCTTTATCTACTGTTATGTAGTCTATATTTGGGATTCTTCCATTAAATATTTGGTTTTATCTTCATTCGCGCCACGCAAACCTATGACTTAACTTGCCCTTAGAAGTTTGGACGTTGTACTTTTGATTTCATCTCTCCCCGTCCATTACCACAATATCATCGTACGCCATTATTACCGTTCTCCGTATATTTTCATTTTTCGGCCATCCCTCACTGCCTTTTCTAGCTAAGTTTCAATAGAGTAGGAGACGACGCGTCTCCTTGTCGAACGTATGTTTTTTAGATTGATTACCCGAATAAATTACTAGTAAACTACTTTGCTGTAGTAATATTGCAAAATTTGTTTATCTATACATAAATTGAATACATAAAAAAAAAGTATTATTATTATTATTGAAATTATAAAATACATAAATTACAAACTATACAGCTGTGGAAACTTTCCTTCTTGTAAAATCTTGTATAATGTGCATAGTAAGGTTAATTTCTGTAAATAATTTAAAACTAAACAAAACCAAATATTATAAACGTATTATAGTAGTTATGAATACTGACAGTAATTATTGGTCATTCAAAGAAAACTATTAAAATATAAATTACTCGTAAACCGATAAGGTAATTTGTATTTATTACTTCGTGACAAAGTACTTTGCTTTACTTTACCGAGGTTATATTACCGATTTGCGTCACCAACTCCAACATCTGACTAAGTAGTCGTTAGAAGTAAAGATGCCACCGTGGTTATTTCACGGACCGCCATCGCGATTTAAGATATATCTTAGATATCATAGATATATATTAAATCGTGACCGGCATTTACGACCCACATTTGATGTTGGGTTAAAATAAAATAAATTATTATCGTGTCGACGTTGTCGTACGCTACATTATAAAATGATATACTAATCTATAATTCAAATACAATAAAATATAAATATAAAATGCCCCAGCTTGGTGCGTTGACAATATTGTATTAATAAGAGCGATTATGGATTTTTGTTTGAATCATTTTTTTTTTTAAAAATCCAAAAAGACCTAATTGGACTCCGAAATAAGTCTGATAAAAAATAGTCGTATACTCGAGGTGAAATTTTGTTGTTTATTGTTCTAATCGTTCATTAAACCTTATTAAGACTTAAAAGCACTAGTTTGTATATAGTCAAAATACATGGTCAAATATTTTTCATAAGTGTAATATATCGAGTACTTGCTTGGAATGTATATTAATCTGACTGATACATTAGCTTACAAAGATTGATATTTTTTAGTTTCAAAATATAGGTAATGTTATTGTTGTACACGTTTGTTGGCATTATTGTTCCCCGACGGTCTGTGCCAAAATGGAATCCAAATGTTCTTTTTCAAAAAACCCCGTCAACATAGAGCATTATTGGTGGTCATTGATTGAACTATTTAATAGGCGATTTATTTAGCCATCTATATAGTTTGTTGTCTGCGTTTATGTTGTCAATGGTTTGTATGATTTTAGATACATGTACGTGAACAATAAAAATAATATTTTATAATAAATAAAAGTTAATTAATTATTTATTCATTTTTTTTTTTTGTTATACCACTGCCAATCCTGTTTGGTATAGTAAATACGCAGACATGAAATATTAACCAAATTTTGCAGGCTAAAAATCATACAATCATAACAGGTCGGTACGTAAAACAAATAATAGTTTAATAATTTTTAAAACTGGTTCAGCTGCTCTATATAATAGTATTTGACAAAATGGTCACCACGTTTTTGTTTACATCATTAATCTGTGGTTTATGTTAGTGACTGATTGACTCTCGTCAAGAATCACAGGCGCAACTAAGCTCAAAATTCCGGGGTGAGGGGGGCATAACCCCTTAAAATTAGGTGCTTCACATTGGAAATCTAATGTTGCAATATTTAATACAAATTAGTCTTACATTTAGTAAAAAAATTGAAAACACACAATACACATGTCAAAAGTTTTGTTATAGATGCATGCAAAATATGGATATATTAGATAATTACTTAAAAGTAATAAATTCCGTACAGACAAAAGTCACCGCATATTAAGTATAACGACGACTGTTTGGTTTTCCTAAAATAATCAATTTGTTCCTTGGATGGACGATTGAGTGGAACATTAAGGAACAATGTTTAGTCTCTATGAACTATGACTTATCATTCCATCTAGTTAAAAAGCTACTCTGTTGGTGGGATGTACAATCCAATTAATAACCACAAATTACAGAACACAGATTTCCATCTGATTATTTATGGAATAAGCGAAATAAAGTACCTACTCAATAAATCAATAAAATGGACAACATTGTAAATTTGTTACAACAAAAATAATATAATTAGTTTACATACTTTATTTTATATTATTATAACATGATTGATCATGAACATTTTACAAACAACATGCAACTCTCAGATATGAAACAGACAATAAACACATCATATTAATTTTAATTATATCTAATTAATAATAAATAGTTGGTTTATAATTTGCACTTAATCAGTAGCATTTTTTTTTAATATACATCATAATAAACGTGTTTTATTAATTTAAAATATAAATATTTCATTACAAAAAGGACTAGATACTTTCAAATTTCAAAGTTAAATTAAAAAAAACAAATTAGTTTTTAAAGCCATGTTTAAGTTAATTTACTTAAAGATGAACACAACCTGTGGAACAAACAAACATTAAATTAAAAACTTTGTTCAAAGCAAACTGAAAATTAATTTTTTTTTTTCTTAATTATTGCACATCAAATTAACTTAATTAAAAAAAAAAAAAAAATAATAACAAATTGTAATCTACTAATACTGGAAATATTTCAAATCAAACAGACATATACATTTTTTTATTTTTGTTAACAGAATTAAACATTTGATTTGGAAAAATTAATTTTGATTAAATATTTAATATGAGTACATTATTTTTGTGTGATAATTTTAGTTATTTAATTATATCTGTATATTCAAAAATCACTAATGGTACACAATAATTGTATATATATATATAAAAAAAAGAAAATACAATAAGTGATTTAGAGTAATAAATACTACATAACAATATTCACACGTTTGGTTAACACATTACTTAATCGCATAGATAAGTGATTTATTTGGTATATTTATTTTACTACTGATAATAAGTAGTGAAGCTTTTTGTTAACAATGAATAAGTGAACTGAATTACAAAATTAATACAACACACATACAACAATAAATTAAGTAATCCTTATAATTAAAATTAAATTACAATTATTATTGAACATATAGCAATTTTATATAAGATTACTATAATTTACTAAAACATGTCAATTCTCTTTAACAAAATCTGGTCATAAATGATTAGAAGTTTACACTGTACATGTAAGATATTTATCGGGATGGTATTTAAAATAGTTCATACAATATTAGATAAAGTTAAATAATTAAGGGTAATTTGGCACATTGTAAAACATTTTAAAGTATTAGAGGGGGGGGGGAGAAGGAATTCAATTTTCAGTTAACAAGTATGAAGTCAATGTTTAAAATATGCATGTATTTGTTATATAATAATATTATACATACAAATACATACTTATCAATTATAACAATATTATTACGTTAAGTTTGTTTAGGTCGACAGACAGTAAAATTTAAGCCTTTTTTTAAATTTGTAGAAAGTTATAATTATGTGTTTAAATTAAATGATTAAGGGTGGAGTAACTTTTTGATGATTATTTTAATTAAATAAAAATTAAACAAAGTGAATTGTAATACGTTATACTATTATATAGAAATTAAATATAAAATTCAAAATATAATTTGACAATATTAGTTTTATAAATAATTTCTCACAGTGTACCAATGGTCTAATTAATTATATAATAGTTATAAATCTGATTTGTTTTGCAAACATTAATTTACTTATATGCAAAATAATTAAGTAGTAAATAAAATTAATGTTTGCATATTAAACAAAATATTTTTTTAAAAAATACCGTTTGATTAATTACAGCCTACTTTTGATTAGGAATCATTTACATTGTCAAATATTAGGGATAATCATAAATAATAGGATTAAAATAGAAAAATGTAAATAAAATAAACAATAAAAATTAACTACGCAGCCAGGTGACAATGTCTTGGAAGTCCGGTGGCATATTTTGTAGCTTCAAGCATCGATACTCCTTTACCATGCATAAACACAAAACATTCATCAAATAAAATAATAGTTATAATAATAACAGTAATAGTAATACAGTTATTGCTAAAAAAAAATATTAAAGTGTTGTATGAAAGTCAAAACAGAATTTGTTGTGCAAATTTCTTGTGATAATCAAACATTGCTGTGTAGTGTTTTTAACTTATTAATTGAAGCAATTATTTTATATATATATATATATATATATAAATATATATATGTAAATTGAAAAAAAAAACTTTTTTCTTTCGTGTTCACATTTTCTAAGAATAAATATTTAAAATGTTAATTTAATTAATTTTTGTTACTATTTATTGAATGCATGATTTATAATTACATTTATTAGCAAAGTGGCAAACAAATATAATAAATATAGTACATGCTACCATGTTATACCATACAAATAGGATGTAGATATAAGAAAAGTATAATAAGGTTGAAAATATTCATTATTTTACATCTAAATATAAAATTTTACATAAAATTTCAGTTTTCTTAGTACAATTCATAATATGTAACTATGCAATAATTCATAAATAACAGTTATAGTTCTTTATTATAATATACAAATTCAATCATTTTAATTTAAAAAATGTTTGATTAATTAGAGGATAATATAATTATTTATTATTAGATGGTAGTTTGTATATTATGAACAGAATAATCTATGAAACAAATGTGTACATAACATATTATTAAAATTAATAATTTCACAACTCAATTTATAATTTATAAATAAAATAGCTATGAAAATTGAAAAATATTCAATAAATGATTATGAAAATTACATATAATTTATAAATGGTTGTATGTACGTTACTATTTGAATTATTACATTTTTATATTTAAAAATTTGTAAAACTGAAATTTTTTATATTAAGATGATACGAAATGGGCCGGATTTAAGGAGTTGAGTATAGACAGTTTTATGGAGATTTGTATAGTCTGTGTGTGAGTCACGTGCATGTGTGTGTGTGTGTGTGTAATAAATGAACATTAGTGAAAGTGGCTCTTCCGTAACTCAGTGGCTTTTCTTATCTGTAAAACTATAGATTAAATATAATATATATATATATATATATATTAATCTATGGTAAAACTGACAACAGCCACTAAAATTTACACAGTGGTGAATTGTAATCCCAAACTCGTTTTTAAACTAGGTAATAAGTATTTTCAAATGATAATATTTTGTTGATCATCTTCCAAAGGTTTTTAGGAATAATAATACGATAAACAAAGTGATTTATAGAAATATGTTAAACATATACAACTTACATAAACATTTTCTTTTCTATTCATTTTTCTCTAATATATACATATTATTATTTTTAGCCTTTATAGAGGTAAAAAAGCAAAAGCTGATTAGTCTGAGCTTAAAAATTCAATCGTAATTAAAAGAAGTTAATTAATAACCATTAATATAAGTGTTATTCAGAAATTATGTACCAAACTTGCATATATAGAGCCTAATGTAATTTGATCTCTGCAATTTTCTAAAAAAAAATATTGTTTCCCTCCACCTGGCAATTCTATCCAAAACCAAAAGTTATTAATATTAAAATCACCAGATTGAGCGTAATAATAACATTTATAATTTGATACATTAATTTGTTGCCATTGTAGAATAAATAGCTGCATTGTAACTGTACCTGTTTGAAACGGGCAACGAACAGTTTTTTTCATCGGCAGAAACTACTTCTGCTTCGTCATCAGTCTCCATTAACGCAGTACTTGAGTCATATTCTGGATGTTGAATCATTTTAGATCTCAACAGGTAAACATACGTTTTATACCGCTTCAACTAAAAATGAAAAATAAAAAATGAGTATCATATTCATAATACATACTATATAAACTAAAGTACTTCTTCGAGTAAATGAACTTCTTTTTCTTTATAAAACTGTAAAGTGATATTTTTAGTTCCACGTTCCGGTGGCTTCTTTTTGTGAATATCAAGCTCTACTTCTATTTGACGCAATGTATCTTCATGTTCACGTAGTTGTTCTCGCTGTAAACAAATGTATAAAATTTAACATTTATAAACAATGAAATTAATAATCAATTTCAAACCAAATTTAATTTTGTAGGAGCTGATGGTAATAATGGCCGTTGAAACTTTTTTTGGTTTCCCACAGCACTCGGTAATCGGGGTGCTGAAAAACTGGCACATACAAAGTTTATTGTGTTTATCCACGAATCTAATTCTTTGGAATCACTAAAACAAATGTAGAGTAGCAAGTAAATAGAAATTCAAAGTTTTCAACAGTAATTCAATATTAAACAATTAGGTACCTAGTTTGAAACAAATATTCTGCTTGATCAGCTGTAACCAGTCTAAATACATGTTGTTTTTTTGTATAATCTGTTGCCTTTGTGGCTAAACCGTGATGAATATGTATTGCATTATGTATACTATCACTGATTTGTGATTTTCGAAATCCAGAATCATCTTTATGTAGATAAAGTATTAGATCACGTAATGTACAAAAGTACATCTTCCAACTACGTTTTCCTCTTGCAGCTAATATATTAAAACAATCAAATATTATTGTCAGTAAATGTACAGTATATTGTTTTTCATACTTTTTTTCCCATTAGCTTCCATACAGCATTTTCTCATAACATATCCTTTTTTGTACTCCAAAGCTTGAGTCATTATGTTTTCATCGTAACTTCCACTTTTGCCTATTTGGCCGGGAATTTTATTTCCAAGACCATCGACTGGTTGACTAGCAATTGCATTTTTTTGTTGATTCTCGTCCAAATCATCATCACTAAAATAACATTGCTTAAGTTGTAGAATTATAATTTTACGTGCTTCTAAAATATTATTTTACCTGGCCCATTCGAGTGGATTAGACTTAATAGCCATGTATAATTGTTTAAGAACATCTCGGGGAAAATGTTCGTTATCGTTTAAACCAGATAGGTTTTCAATAAATTCATTACATGTCATTTTACGTCCAATCATATGTCCATGTAAATCTGTATTTAGTAGCATGATGGCGCATGTTAATGTATGAACTGCATCTAAAAAATTATCAATTTATTAACATATATTGAAATGTGTTGATATACCTTATTCAAAAACTGTCTTAGTGAATAATTAAGAAAATATAATCATAAATTATAGCAAATATTTAAATACAAAATTCATTAAAATGATAATGATTCAATATTCTTAAACTAACTATTTGGATAAAAACTTAGTCATGCATTAATATATTAAAACAAAATAAAGTTTAATAGACTACCTGTTCATGCAATAGTGAATACATAGGATTTTGAATATCTATGCATACAACCGTAGATTAGATATATTAGACAATAAATCGTATAAAATTAAAGGTGTGTGCAATAAAAGTAAATATGCTAATAATAAAATTATCGCCAAGATATAAGTCAAGAATAGTTATTCGAAGACTATACATTCGTCAGATAGTAGTAGTAGTAATAATAAAATATTACCTTGAGAATTAAAACATTGAGGATTGCAATCCAAAAATCTTTTGGAAAAATGAACTAATACCCTTTCTCTTTCTTGAGTTTCTCCAGTCAAACTAAATTGTTTTAAAAATTGTCTTAATGCTAAGTCCAATGAATTTCCCTTGAAATCAAAATATTTCAAATACTCTTCTGCTACAGCTCTACTGAACTCATTACTGAAATAAAATTGTTTTTATTAATAATAGGATAAACATTATTATTATTCAAAGGTACTTTTTGCTTAAATGTCTTGATACATCACTCTTTTTAAAACCTTCCAAATAAAATAAACGTTTGGATAGTCTTACTGCTGAAGGCATATCTACAGCTTTTGGGGAATAATGAAAACTATGTAAACTATCAGAATCTACATCTTCATTTGGTGTCCAATGGTCATCGCTGTTGGTAACAGAATTTGCTAACTGAGCAGCGCCTTCCATTAATGCTAATAAATTTTGAACATCTTCTTCATCCTAAATTAATAATTAAAATAAATTCTAAAAACAAAAAATTATAAATATAAAATGTCACATACTTTAAAATCTTGTTGTTCATTGTTGCTAATGTTTTCTTTATCATTGTAGTATCTGTTATTGTTTTCAGTGTCTTTGACTAAATTGTTTTTTTCTGGACCTTTAACCTGTATAACGATTCGGTGATCATTGTGAGTATCATACGAGTACTGTCCTTCAGCAGAGCGCTTTCGAATCTTTGGTTCACTCGCTACAATAGTTGAATCACTATCACTAGGATCTGACACTTCTAATTCCCGTGAGCTAATTAAGAAATCAGAATCTGCTGTATCTTGGAAGTCTGGACTTGATATATTAGAATGACTGCTAGTCGGATGACTGTTTCCACGATAAGATCCTTTGGCGGGTCGTCGCCGATCAGATGGCGATGACATTAAGGATGAGGATACAGATGTCGGTGAAGTGGGTGACATTACTTTTTGAAGGGAATTGCAAGATGCTGATGTTTCGTCAGGAATATGACCAGCGTTGTATGTCCACAGTACCCTCTTATCCTCCATTTCTAATGGTTTTACGTTAGTATTTAACAAGGTATTACAAGACGATGTAATGTCATCATCTTCGGTGTCAATACTGGTAGTGGAAGACATTGGATATTCAGAATTTGATCGTAGAGGGTCTTCGGAACGAGATTCACGTTTATAATTGGAAATACTCGTGGGAGGGGGAGAAACTGGTGATGTATTTCCAGAATTAGGTTTGGCAATATTTGGTCTATCGTTCTCAACAGGACTACTAGGAACAGAATTAGAATTCACTTTTTGAAATTTATTAGGTCCTCCGTTTTTAACTAAACAATCGACTTTCCGATCTCTCTTGGGCAATAATGATACCTAAAAACATAAATATACTTATATTGTTTTTAGAAAAACAAACAAAGAAATTCAAATCTCACCTGAGTATTTTTTGACATTTTGATAACTCTTTCACCGGTCATCATAAATGCTTCATACTTTGGAGTGTCTACTTTATTTGTATTTGTTCTGGTAACCATTTCTAATGGTGGTGGATGATGTTGTGGTGGAGGTGGAGGAGAATCTATATCATGAAATAGTACTTGAGGGGAATTCTCATCTTCAGCCAGTTTTGCATGCACTCTATTTTTTATAGCAGGATCTGAAAAGTGATGTACATATTATTTAGCTTTATAAGTTATTGAAAAACATATGTTTAAATTATTTTATATACTAACCTCTGATCAATTTAAGAGTAATAGGATTAGTTGCTAACCTCAAGCATTTCAACACTAAAACAAATGTATTACATATTAAACATATTAATATTAGAAAATATAAAATATCTACACTAGATGTGATAAACAAATATTTTATTTAATATTATAGGATTCTCAATTCTATAGTGATAAACCTTAGAATACTATTGTAATTTACCTTCTTTTGTTGTACACGTTCTAACATCTTCATTATTTATTTTTATGATAGTATCGCCGACTTCGATCTAGATAAAACAATATCATTCTTTAAATATTAATTAATGTTTTAGAAAAATAATAAAGTTAATTATTAAGTTTATTTCACATAGAATTAATCTAAATCTAACAAAAAAAAAAACAAAAACAAAAACAAATTGACAGGCACAATACAAATATTTGATGTACGCTCACTAGATATGGCATTATCTGATTTTGATCACCTTAATACTGGATAATTATTCAATTATTGTTTTATGTTTTAATACAACAATAAATAGTATGTTTATACCGGTGTGTCGATCTGACATCAAATAGACACCCCTGATCTGATAACGGTAAATATCTATTAGCTAACTAATTCAATAGGTATACAATGTTTACATTGTAAATAATATATTTTGTCTTAATCCAGATTCATGGTAAACAAATAAGTAAATATTGTTATTTTATTATTGAATTTAGAAATTCATTCAGCGTGAGGTTTAGAAATTATATTGAGTTGTGTGTGTGTGTGTGATACTTTAGGTAGGTACACCACTTTTTCAAAAGAAGGAATTTATTATTAAATTAGTTTTTTCTGTAAAGTATTATTGTATATTTAATTTTCTAGCTATAGGTGTTAGGATATACTTATCCCAACATGTAATTTAATTGTAAAAATAATATAATTTTATAAAATAAAAGTTAGCCCCTAAAAAAACAATACCTAGTTCCCTTGTAAGCTGTGTAAATGCTCAAAAAAACAAAATCACTAATATTATTGCAAATGAAATAACAAATAATTCAATATGCTAAGAAGAAATGTAAGCACATGCATTTAGACACAATTTGACATTGTCATTTCAATGCATATCCATTATTTTAATTACAAGGACATTTTAAAAACGATGCCGAAACATCATTAACATAGATTTGGGTTAAATTATAATTAATAGTATTTTAAATAGGTACACATTATACAAATGTAACATGAATACAGATCCCTACATGGGATATTACACATAATAACCAATAAAGAGTCAGGGCCAAATCACTTTCCTGATTTAGAAAAGTGAGTAGGCAGGGACAAATATTTTAACGAGAAATAAAAATAGGCACACGTTTATATGAATAAGGGTCATGCATAATATCTAAGAGTACATTAACTAACATACCATACTAACATTAAAATGGTAATATTATTATTTCAAAATAATCATACAGACTTCATGTGTACACAATAAATTTCTTTAGCTTAATGACTTACGTGGATATTAACTTGAATAATTGATAACAAATAGTTGTAGGTAGGTACAGACAAATCGAACAACTCCACCTGGGGGATAGGTGGTGGCCACCAGGACACCAGGAAATCTCGGTAGACAGTGAAAAATGAGTTAGGCAAATCAGGTAAGGTCGGGTTGAGCAGGTAGATAGCCGGAGTGAGTGACTAATCGAGTCTTTTACAACACAAGATATGGTTTAATTGTTCCGTTAAGGTTTAAAATATTGCTTGAGGGGCTGGTATCAAGTAGTCAGAGGCTGGGCCGGGGCCAGTAGAAAAATTATTTCCCGGGCCGTTTTCATAAGATAGTATACCAAGATATAGTCGAAAAGGCGTTAAGAGAACGATTTAGATTTACAGCTGTGACATCAGATTATCACACTAACGTATAACGGAAAAAATGCTGTTCAAGAAGCTGATAATATGAAATCGCACTGGGCCTATTAATCGGTAAATCGGGCAGGGACCGAGGTGTAGGTAGGTAGGTGGGCGTAGTTACCTGGGCACATTCGGCGGCCGGCGTGTTCTCAATTATGTCATAGATGACCGGCGGACAGTCGGCGATGCTGAGCAACGAAAATCCCAAACCCGAAGGCATATCCGAAGGCCTGGATAGGGTGACCAGAATCTCATCGGCCATGGCTGCGGCCACTCCGCCGAGTGACAAAACAAACGAGCACAAACACACGCACAACACAACAACAACAACAACAACAACAATTGACGGCGACGGCACGACAATTATACACCTCGCGACCTCACCGAGGCCGGCACGTCTCCGTAATACCGCCCCGCAACTTATACAGTGCCCTGGTCACGGTTTTATTGGAGAAACGACGACGGCGCGCGCGTTAACAGCCACCGCGTTTAGGCTAGGCCATGTTTGCACGGAGCGCGCGAATTGTCGGGGACACTTGGATTGTTCGTTCATTCATTCGTCGACGGACGATCACGGCACATAACGATTAACGGCAACGGCGGCGACTACGACGACGACGAGCAGCACATGATACGGACCACGGATCGTGTCGATTATTGCACGGACCGGTGGGGGGGTGGGGGGTGGAACGGCGGTGTTACGGTGATACGCCGCGACTCAGTTGTGACGTCACGGACGCCCCGCCACCGAACGGTTATCGCACACACCGCCGACGCGAGTTCCCCGCGCATTTACCATATACGTACATGAAATAATATTATGGAATGTCCGACATACGTTGGTTAAACAAATTAAACGAAACATTAATAATTATTATTGTTATTATTATAATTATTTTAGATTCCGATCGTAACGAGAAATTTGGTATTGATTTTACTATGATGCGTTTGGCCTTTTCTGCCCGTTAAACGACTTTTCTACCAGACGTCCAGTTCCGATTTTCAAGTGTAGTACCGTTTCTGGAAACATTTTGGACCTAGTTGGTACACCGGCGATGGGTGATTTTTCTTTGATATCTCTTGTTAGTTTTCTCAATAATCGGGGAAAACCGTGAACATTTACAGCAATATAATACGGTTTCATTATTTTCTATATTTTTTTTTTTTCTTCGTAACTCGGTTAAAAATAATCGTGAAAAACCTGACGTTTTCACAGAACATTATTATTATTAGCCCTATCTAGGGGTTTTTTTACGGATAAAATTGGTTTGGCCGTCTAGTAATACTTGACATTTTTTTACACGAGGTCCGTCACGGAGTTGTACTTATAACGGCGAAAAAAAAAAAAAAAGGTTAAATTAAATTCCTCACTTTTTGACAACAGTACAAATATCTGAATCTTTTAAAATGAAGAAAGAATGCAGTACATTAATTACTTTTTATATACATAAGATACAAATATATATTTTTTTCATCAAATTATTTCATAAAAGTCAATATATATATTTCACGTTTTCACTGTCTTATAATATGTTGACGTACTGTCAACGTTATCGCATTATCTGGGTTACAAAATTAAGAAAACTAACATTAAAATAACAATGTATTCTTTCGTTTATTTTTTAAGTTATGTTTAATTAAGTGATTAAGTGATTAAAATTAGTCTTCGATTGTTTTGTATACACAGAATAAAAATAATATCATATTTACACCGCCTCTCATGGCTATGATTTTGGTGAATAAATTATTTGGCCCCCTAGTTTTTTACCCACCTACGCCACTGGCTACCATCAATGACCGCGGTAAACGTGGTTATAAACGGGAAAAAAAATATTATTTCATAATATATGTAATACCTACATGTATTCCTATTGTATAATATTCCGTGTGTTGTACGAAACGGTAAAAAATTCCACTCCTCGAAAATCGCGACGCGTCCGATACACGATTTATATACTCTTCGAATTACACAATAATATTTATATATTATTTTATAATATATAAATATTATAAATATTTATAATATTATATATTATTTTTTAGGCGGTTCTCTAGGCCGTTAAATCCGGCGAGTAAAATTATCGAGACAGAACTTCGATTGATTTTGTGGGTTCGATGAGCGTTGTTCAACAATCGAATCGAAATCTAAAACTAGTGTATTATATATACGTTATAAATTCAAATGGGTAGTGCCGTGCATAACTATTGCACGGGTTAACAACAAACCGTTAAATAAATAAATAATAATAAGTTTAAAAAAAAAAAAATAAAATAAAGAATATAAAACAAAAACCGCATAAACACAGGTTACGGCGGCTACCCACGTTTCCGAATCGTCTTCGAACTTGACCGAAATCTGAACGTGTGGACAGTGCTCAGCGATCAGTGGCGCGTTAAAAAACAATGTAATAAATTATATAATCGTGAATAAACCGTAGAATATTCTTTCACGTCTAACGTGCAAAAACAATAAGAAGTCGAGCACTAACACCTACCTTAATAAACCATGACGACGTAAATTTAACATTAGGTACATAGGTAATAGGACTTAGTAGCGTAATCAAGACAATATTTCCTTGTACATAAGAAATTCTCACTCCTATATGATATTATTTTTAATGGCTTTTTAATAAATAAACATAATTTCAAAAAAAAAAAAAAAATGTTTACCCAAGACGTTACCTGTGAGGGGGTTAGGTTATAACCTCCTAACACCCCTCCCCCCACCGTCCTGGATACGCCACTGATGAGAATAACTGAAAATCGTCATAGAAAAAGTAAAACAAACTATTAAAATACGAATATTATACCAACTATAAAATAAAATCGATTTCGAAAAAAGTATTTACATATAATTTAATAATATTTATTATGTAGGTATTTTGTATTTACACCGTTTTAGATTCTGATTATTAGCTACACATAAAGGCGTGCCCGGCAGCTTATTTGTAACCGCTACATATTTTCTAGAACCTATACCTATTACAGAACGTAAAATATTGGACTTCCTTCTATCAAACTAAATATCATTCGAATCTAAAATGTTGTTAATGTCGATGCGCCAATGTTGTGTCCGTTCAACGTGCACGTTTTAAATTATTATTACCTATTTAGTTTTAAAAAAAAAAAAAAAAAAAATAATAATAATTTTTATGGTATGATATACAGTAAGACACCGAACAACGATCATACTGACTGTCCCCAACCAGTTGTTTCTATGAACATGACGTATTACGAATTTTTTGTTGTTGCCGTGCAATACCGTTAGCATGATGACATTTATTTTTGTGGAAATTTCTTCATTTATTATTCGCTGTTTACACGAAATTACTCAATTGATAAACATTTTTTAAAAATATTAAATTTATTTGTTTAAAAGTTCGGTATCAAGCGCAATGATGGTTGAAAATACAAGAATACAAATTACCGAATTCCAAATTCACCGTCAGAAATCCTTCGCCTAAAAATATCGGTTTCGGTTTCTAGAATATAAAAATAAAGGTTCCGGTTTCCATAATACTTAAAGAAGAGTTTCGGGAAGGGGTTTAAAGGGCAAATCACCCCTCATATCAAAAATCCAAATTAATAAATAAATATTACAAAGTAAACAAGTTAATATATTTGTATGCACTGCACAATTTACTCAAAACTTTTATCAATTCCCGATTTACTCCAAATCGCAGTTTTTTTTTTTATGTCAGCCTATTACAAATATTTGAAAAACAACTCCCCCCCTCCATAAATAATCGATTCATCGGTTCATACCTAACCTGCAGCTCAAACGTTAGAATAACATAGGGTAAACATTGGAATATTTGGTTAAAAATAATCGTACGCACTGGGAACATTCCACAGTATATTTTTATTATTAGCCATTTCCAAGGGTTTCTATGGTTTTACGTGGACGAAATCGGTTCCGGCCAACCAGAAATGTTTGTGTAAAAATAAATTAGGGTTTTCAACCGACGTTTTTCCGGTTGATTTCAATATCGGACAGCAAATATCGGCACACCACCATTAGAACAGTGAATGTGACGGCGGTGCGGGCGGGGAGTACGGGACCGCGCAACCGACGGTTTGTGTCGCTTGGTCCGCCGCGTACCGCAAACACATGGTTTGCCGATGCCGCCTACAACAAGGTCGATGTAGCATAATAATACAAATATATATATATATAAGTTTATTGAAATGTTTACGCGTTTCGTGATGTATTACTAACAGCGCCGGTGCACGTATAATATTATAAAGCGACGTGTGTGTGTGTGTGTGTGTGATGTTCGAATTAAAAACGCGTTAAACACACACGCGGCGACGTGAAATTATACCGGCGGCGGCGACGAAGCCGAGCAAACAAGTCAACGGAACGGCCGGGCCCCGTACACTTAAAACCGTACGAGTTAAAAAGCGACAGAAAGAAAAAAAAAATAATAATAATAATAATAAAAACAAACGATACCACCGCCGTTGGTTTTATTTTTCCTCGGCGCGACCGACCTCGGACGAACGCAGTTAATTTATTCCGAATCCGTCATTATTACAGTCGGCGTTATTATACGCATAATATTATTATTGTACATATTCACAGTATTTACATGTATATATATATATGTATGTATATAGTGTTGTCGAATAACGGTATAAACAGTTTATTACAGAGGTACGGGTGTTTGATATCTAAGCGATGTGTAATCGTAACATTTTTAGCGAGTACGCGCTTAAAAAAAACTCGAACCGTAACGTTTTGACGGGCTTCGCTTCCGCCACCCCGAATAACATTTTTTTTTTTTACTCGCTAATGTTAACTATTTATTTTTTTTTTTTATCGTTTATTCTGCAATATATATTATTATCGGCGGGAAAAACCTATGAATCGTTTGTTGTGATAACGTGCACCGCTGGGTTGTCAGCCCCGGTCATATTATTAGGCGGCGTGCGCAGACTCAAATTTCAGGGCGACCCTGGAGATAATTAATGAGACGTTTTAGTTTAAATGCATTTCGGTGTTGACATTTGTAATTGCCGTCTACCCCCCGCTCCACCACTACTATTTACGGAATTATTAGTGCTTGGGTTTTAAAAGTGACACGAAATAATAATTTTAAAAATAAAATAAAATAAATAATGGTCGTAGGTTCCCCGGCGCTCTCGGGTATTTGTGTTGTGAAAGTAACAACAAATAATAATTCACCGTTAAGTACAACTTATGATGAAACGTGTGTCAAACTTTCGTGAATTTCTGTTAGCGGAAAATATTTAATTCAATTAATTCGAAATATATTACGCGTAATACCGTGATTTTTACGATTTCCATTAAAATGTTAACTTTTAAACGACTAGAAAAAAAAAAAAACTTTTTATCGTCTAACACACATCGTAGTAAAATCAATACATTTTTCGCTACGCTCAGAATCAATCTCTATCACTCTATTACACTCTGTTATGTTGACAGTGTTGCCAAGTTAAATGTTGAACTATAACATTAAACAAATGTTATTACACGCAAAACAAAAAAATTCAATTGAATCGGTAAAATGTACGGAAATTTACAGTACTGGTAAAATTGACTGGGTAAATATACTGAGCCCAATATCTTTACGTAAGTTATTTATTATTATTGATTTAGTGCATACGGATAGAGTAATATAATAATTAATAATAATCCATTCGGTATTTCAATATTTATTAACATCACGTAGTAGCGAGCACATGCATTGGTATAGGTATAATATTATTATCATACCGTGTGCTCGATTCAATAATAAAACGCCCACTCGGCACTTATCGTCGTACACACAACTAAACTATTCCACAAATATCGATAAAACTTTATTTCAGTTCGTTATTCACCAGCAATAACGAACCGAGTACTTATATAGACGGACTAATACGAATAATTAGATACTTTATAATATTATTTTTTGCCTTTTTATTACATAAGAAATATAATATATATATATATTTACACTACCGTTCAATATTATTGGATTAAATAAGATAATATATTTTGTTTCGATCATAAATTGTAACATAATTTTTTTCTGAGTCTGCGTTTTCCTAAGTAGATAGCCATAGAGGTATTATTATTGGCAGTGGCGTCACGCAAGATTTTGAAATGGTGGTGGGCTAAACGCCTACACGTATAGTAAATAAAATTGTTTTGCCTATAACAAAATATGTCTAAATCTGTTATATACAGATTTTTTTTTCTGCAAAATATACTTAATTATTGCGTAGTATAATTATTTGTGTAGGTACTATACTTAGTTAAGTTAGTAGTGAAAATGTGCAAAGGCTATTAATAATTTGTCAACGCCGAATTTAGTGTATTTCTGTTTTTTAACACGATCAATGAAGTGGTAGTGGGCTGAAGCCGCTTAAGCCCCCCTTTTGAGTACATCACCGATTATTATTCGTTTCCCATTTCGTTTAAATCAAAATGCAGTATTCTGGCCCAGTCGGACGTATAAACGTTTGAACAATTTATCATTTATTTTTAGCAATTATTACTGCACAATTATATTATCTTGTTGGATTGTCATTATTTTCACTACATTATAATTTGTTATACTATACTCTCTATGTAAATATTTTCCATACGGTGTTACAAATACGAATATATAGATAAAAATGATTGATATTTATAATAATAATTTTAAACAAACGGAATTTCGTAGCAACGATACTGTAGTGTGTTAAAGTTTACCAACTCTTTTTGCACGTGTCGTGTTCTATTGTTGATATAATAATGTAATATCTAATCAATAAATTACGCGTACCTAACTGCTTTATTACATGTCTATAATCGTTTTTGCGTAAATTCTCTTCTTTTTCATATATAAAACAATAGTTTGATAACTTATTGAAACTAAGCATATAAATATTTGCTTATAAATTATAACAATAATTATTATATGTATAAATATTTACCTAGAAAAAAAAAACATAAATATTGAGAAATACATATAAAATTAACGGTATAATCGACATTAAAAATGCCGAACGGGACACTTATACAAAGTGTTCGGTTGAGTTCAATAATTGCAAGTAATTTTATTATAAGTCTCATAGATCCTATTCTTTTATTTTTCCAATTCGACGAGCACTGTGTAGTATTAGATTTAGTAAATGAAAATTATTCGCAATGTAATCGTCAATTACCAACGAGTCGGATAGGAGTAGAAATATTATTATGCAGGAATGTGTTGGTTTTACTATAATGTGTGCTTTTTTTTTTCTTTTACTGTCTGTACCACGGTATCAAATTTTATCAGAGTTTGTGCGTGCGTGTACGCACGGCCGTCGGCAATGAATGAAAAATAATTTTACGCGAAAGTCAATGGACAAACGACGGCGATCACGTAACATAACTCGCCCTCGAAAATAAAAAAAAATATCATCACATTAATATTAATGTTGTAATTATATTACTCTGTTCTCTCGGTCGCGTTTACTCACTGTAAAAAAAAAAAAAAAAAAATGCTAGTGAAGTCGACTCGCGAAGTAATTATAAATAACTGAACGATTGATATTTTATAATTTTAAGCTAATACCTAATAAGGTACGTAAATTATTAAATTTCGTCGAACGTTTTATTACAGGTTTTTTTTTTTTTTAATCCGTAAAATCGACATTATCATACTAGTTGTGCTGTCCGACGGTTTTTCGTTGCCAAAAATCAAATTGACGAGTACCTTGTATAGCTAAACCGCAGTAGAATAACCGTACGGTCGAGTGGCCAGTTGACCGATTGACAGTTACACTTTCGAAAACGATAATAGAGGGAGTCGTTAAGACTACCGGAGAAAAAAAATGGTTTCGCTTTCCACGGAGCATAATCGTGTTTAGGTTAGTTATACGGTTAGGTCCTCCGAATTAAACATGTTACAGTTTTGTCGGTATAGGAGTATCTACTCCTACTCTTAAAATTCCAAGGATCCTGTATACGAAACGACAACGGCGATTTATTATATTATAACAATGGTAGGAATATATTTTTAAGAATATAATTGGCAATTAAGAATATAATATTAGAATATTTTATTATATTATGTGTTTTTTTTTTTTGCAACTCATTCTCGTGCGACAAATTAAAATTTTTGAAAAAAGAATATATATATACGGATATACCGGCGACGGTCGTAGAAATATTTTTTATAATATTATTATTGTCTGTTGCAAAATCATTTTATTAATTTATACAATTCGAATTACATAATAAGAGGTTATCAAAAAATTATTAAAAACTAATTATCGTAATTTTGATTTTATTTTGTTTTTCCTTTTAAATAATATTGACAACATTTCATCAGTACAATGTACTGCTATATATTTTAACAAAAAAAAAAAATAAAACATTTGAAACCGCGGTCAGAGAATTATTGTCGAATGAGTAAGTACCCCCCCCCCATCGATTAATGATTATTGGATTCCTTCTATATTATTGAATGGTTAAATCAAAATGTCTACCGTACACCAAATTTGATTGTTGACGGTAAAAATGATTGATATATTATATATATATATATATATATATATAAAATTGAATATAACATACAGGGTGGATTTAATGTTTGAAATACCAGATTTTAAAAAATGCTATCAGACTCGTTACGAGTCAGAAAGTGAATTTAACTTGATTTAAAATTTTTGATATGTAATTGTCTCTAGCTGTAGTAATAATGCTGTTTCAATAGACTTTTAAATGCTCTATATTACAGAGTGCAGTCGTCTGTATGACTATAATTTCATTAACTACATATATACAATATAATGTGTAGTTTTAAGATGAGAAAAAAAATGTTTGAATTAATATGAAATAAAAACTAAAGAAAAATAGTAGCGAAATGAATAATTAAAATGCATACTACTAGATAAATCTTATGAATCAGCTTCAGTGTCCTTCGGCGTGATACACTAGTACATTTATACACTATAATATAGTTATCTGACCACCGGTATAACTAAATTCACTGGCGGTTATAACTATTATTAACACTATATCAATAAATTATATAAATAACATATAATAATTATATATAACATTAATTAATTTTATGATTTAAAACAAAATATTTTGTTTTAACTTGGTCACGAAACCAACAAATTCGAAATCCCTTCAATCCTTTCATTCCATATGTCCTCGCTCATCTTCCACAGCTTTCTGGTATATTACTAATATCAACCTACACAAAGACCTCAAAATAAAATCCCTTAAATAAACCTCGAAATCGTTTTATGTTAAATTCCATAAAAATCCTTTCAACTTCAAACTCCCGTCAAACTACCAGACAACCCTCCTTGCAGGTTATAAAAGAAACCAGTGCAAATATCTTCTAAGAAATAAATTAAATTTAAAAAATTACCATTATATCTATTCAGTCTTAATATCATGATCAATCCTATTATTTATGCTGGGGTGTCATCAATGGTTGCCTTCCCATTTCTGTTATTTGTATCTTGTATTAATTATATATTCATTTAAATAACATGTTTATTGTACTAAATGTTTTGTGTCGTTTGCATAATTCTTAATTAAACACAAAAAAAAAAAACCTATTCATAATAAATACAAAATATATACATTTTTGGAATTTATACAATATGGATAACATTTCGTGAAATGGACCTAAACTATACACAAACTCTATTCCGTCATTTCGAATGGATGTCCAGACAGCAAAACAATAAATTCTACATTTTTTTTAATGAATTTAGTTTTTTACAATTTAATTGATCTGCCATTATATTATTATATGTATTATTGTTCATTTGTCAAATATATTATTATTATTATTATTAAAATATTAAAAATTAAAAGTGCTGTGTGTTGTGCATGTTGTATATATATTATATAGACGATATGTACCTGTGATATATCGGGAATAGGACATGTGTTTTTACTTTAAAAAAAATGTTTTGTGGTTCGTTTTCAAAACAAACACCCGTTAATTCAAAATGATTCGAATAATAATTATAAGCGATTCGTGTCGTGTTCCTGTAAATCCTCATTCGTTATCGGTCTAGTGCATTTACAACGCTCAAATTCTCGAATGATTTAAACTTGACCTAATCGGATTGTACATGATTATAATACTCATAAAACATTAGGAAAATTCATTTTTTTGCAGAGATTTTAAGTAAATTTGACTTTTTTTAAATTTAAAATGTATTGGAAATATAGCTATCTATTCGTAACTAATTCGGAAAAATTTCTCTTTTTCTTTGTATGCAATATGTTTAGAGATAATTTAATTCGAAATAGTGTATAGTTTTTAAATTTTAATTCACTACAAAATTATTTTTTGAAAAATGTTGATGTACATAATAATATCCAATTTAATTAAAAGTTGGCGTAGGTTTATTAAGTAAAAGTAGAAGGGGATGATAAAGAATTTGATTACTTGGCGAAAAAAAAAAATGTTAACGGTTTTCATAATGATTATTAATAAATATAAAAAATCCTGATCAAATTTTCATAAACATTCGGTTAACTTAATTTTAGCTAGTTTACCTATTTAATTTTTTTTTTTTTTAGATACAATATAATAATAATAATAATAAAGATTTATTAAAACCTAGGTGTATATATATATATATATATATATATATATGTAAAAAATAAATAATAATACCCTGTATTGAATTATAATACGGACAATATTACCCAGTATTGGTATACAGACTTAGATCCGGAACTCGTATTTTTTTATTTGATAGGTACTGATGCATAAAACTAAATAATTATTTTTAAAAATATAGTAATTATTCTTAAAAAAAAACTGCTTCATAAAAAAAAATAAAAAAAAATAATTTCCGGTATGAAAACGTTTTTTTTTTTTTTTTTGGTTTGATTTTAGCCTTTGGTTTGCATGGTTTAGATCTCATCATTTTTTTTTACGAAACTCAAAGAGCTTAAATAATAAATCGTAAAATAAACCATAAATTACGATTAATAATTATAAGATTAAGCAATATAATTTATACCTAAATAAATTCACTGATATTGCCTCAATGTTGTCTTGTTTTTTCTCTTCTATATAGAAAGAGAATAATCAAAATCCATTGTAAATAAGTCATAATAATAATAATAATAATAAAAAAACTGTCAAGAAGGATAATAGACATTTGATAAATGTCTATAGTTATAGAAATAAACTCGTATCAGTTTTTTATACTCAAATAGTATTACATTTGTACCCAGCTTTCTATTTTTCGGATTTAATACCAACCTCGTCAGCGAATAACTAATATATTTGTACTTCGTTGTTTTCTTATACAATTATAAAGTATTTACTATTATGACCTATTTCAATTACATTTGATTTAATAACAAAAGTTTCGTTACTATAAGATTAAATTTAACTGAGTCAATATAATCAATATAATAGACGTTTGTTAAATATGTTCATTTCTAATAATTTGTTAGGGATAAGAACTATAATTAAATATTTTAACATTTTGAGATAGGTCCAGACTCGTAGCTGACAAATTATACTTAATGAGGTTATAAGGCCAAAACCAGTGGCGTCATTTCAGTTTTTTTTCCGGGTGCGCACCAGAGCTTTTAGGCAGACCAATTTTAATATTTCACCATCATGTATATTATTTTATTTTTTCCTTATATAATCACAATTGAATTTATTGTTCGTATCAACTAATGTACTTTTCAAATTACTAACCATCGAAAGAATTAAAAGCTTATAATCAACTAAACCTACCGGCTGAAAAAAAATTCACCTATTTCATTAGTATTATTTATACAAAAATAAAATTTAGTTGTATAATTATATAAATGATGATACAGTATTTCGGCAGGCCTAATATTATTTTGAAAGTAAAGGGTGCAATCATGTCACCAACAAAAATATATTATATTATATCCTTATTATTATTATTAAATATATTATCTTCCCCTCAAATGTGTTATCCTGCTTTTGTAATATGAGGTCTTGTCTGTTTCTTACAACAGTCTGAAAACTGTACTCTTACCCACATTTTTTTCATGAAACTCCAAGAAATGTCTAATACTCTTATTTCAAACTTATTAGATCCTTTATATTTATTAATTTAGTTGTAGTTTTATTATAATATTTGTTTTCCTCTTATCTTCCCTATTTTATCATTATTGTTTTAATTTTATTTCATGTATTTTTTTTTTTTTTTAGACTCTGATCGGATTGTATTCACTCGGCTAAATATTGGTATATATAATTATATATACTTATTTAGTTATTCATTTAATTACGTGATTATTAAATTTGTTAAACGGTAAATTTTACCCATATAATTTATTTTATAATATTAATAAAACCCGATTAGGGTTTTTTTAATAGTAAATTTAGGAGTTATTTACGATTATGTATCTCAAATATTTCCTGTTTTGGATTCGTATGGTTTATATTAAATTCGTATTTGAAAATATTTGAGGAATGATTTAAATTTGACTTATAATACAAATATAGGCTTCTTGAAAGATTTAATTAAAAACTCTACGGGCTACCTTAAAATAAAGGAATTGCATTCTTGTCACGTTACCAGTGGTTATAGTACGTGTTACATGTTAAAAATAATCAAGGCAGTGCCTTATTTTTGTTATGTAAACTTTAAATTTTTTTAGAAGAAATTTAGTATAATTAAAGTAATATATATCAAATTAGAAACTAATATACATGAGTATAATATATTATTTATTTTTTTATATATATGTTTTGTATCGTATCAGGTATTCAGATGCAATATAATACTTAATTGGTAAATAATAATTATTGTTCTAAACAAATAATTATGTTTATTTCGTTTTTTTAGATTCTAAGCGAAACGAGTTAATGCATATTAGTTTTACTATGATATGTGTGTGGGTTTTTTTTTCTGCCTGTAAACACCTTTTCGATAAAAAATCTTGCTCTTCAATCATCTACTCCAAAGGTGGTTTCTAGTAAAGAATTTAATTCGGTGCGTTAGAGAGGTCATTTTTCGATTTCCTTTGTATATTCCTTAATGATGTGAGAAAACCGGAAGAAACGTCCAAAAAATGGGAATATTTAGGCGAAAATTATTTCTGATAATTTTTTTTTATTGTTATTCAGTTAAAAATAATTTTTGCTACGTATGAATACCCGATAGTTTTATAAGTCAGGGTTTATCATAAGTTGTTCTTATGGTGCTATAAAACATATCAAAAATCTGAAGTCAACATTTTTATTATATAAGCATTTGAAGTTCAGATTCTGACGGAAATCGTAAAACCACCAAGATTTTGCTATTTACTATTTTTCGATTTATGCTAATTAAAATGTTTAATCCCATAAAAATATTCAAGGTAACTTCTTAAAGACCAATCAGTCTTCTGCTAGTTCGGGCAAGTTATTTAAAAAAATTATTCTCAATAGAATAAGACAGATTTTACAAACAAAAAATATTATTCATAACTCTCAACTTCGATTATGGGCTAGACACTCTACAATTCCTTAAATACATAGGCTAACAGATCAAATATCCTCATCGTTCGAAAAAAAACAATACTGTCCTGGTGTATTATTAGATGTATCGCAAGCCTTCAACCGCGTATGGTACAAAGGCCTGCTCTACAAACTCAAATAGTTCCTACCTGCCCACTACTAGGTAGTAATAATAAAATCAAATCCTATCTTGAAAATCGCACTTTTGTAGTTCGATGGTTTAATGCTTTATTTTCTTACTTTTCTATACAAGCAAGGATGCCACAAGGTAGTGACCTCTCCCCCCAACCTATTCAACATATACACTGCCGACATGCCAAATACAGCTAATATGATTATGGCCACATATGCCGATGATACTGCATTCCTCTCTCCCGGTGACGACCCAGTACAAACTTTCGAAGCATTGCAAAACCACTTAAATCTAATTGAAAACTGGTCATCTAAATAACGAATCAAAATCAACCCTGAGAAATCGGCTCATGTAAATTTCACATTAAAAAAGGTGTATGTCTTTCACTGAGTTTCTAAGACTCTCATATTCCTACTTTCTCATGTGTAAAATATCTAGGTATTATTGTGGACAAAAGGATAACCTGGGGCGCTCATTTAATAACTACAAGGAAAAAAACTAAACGATCGACTAACATCTCCTTCGACCTCTTTAATCCTCTAGTCAAAGTTGACTATACATAAAAAAATATTGCATACAAATCATTTCTAAGACCCGTGTGAGCTTATGCTATTCAGATTTGGGGATGTGCCAACCCTCACAAATCCGTACCATACAGGCGTTCCAATCAATAGCCCTTCGTGTCGTCACTTCTGCCCCCTGGTACATATCCAATGACACGCTCCATAACGATTTAAAAATCAAAATAATACGAAAACTAGCTTCTATACACTACTCCAGATTCTATTCCAAATTATCAACTCACCCAAACCCAATAATTTCCGCATTATCGTGAAAATATTTCCTTGGTAATCCAACGCATCGTCTAAAACGCCAATGGTGTAGAGACTTACTTAAATAAGTACACAATAAAATTAAATAACGTTGGGTTCCATCACTGGATGGTCTCCTTTCTTATATTAGTCTGTTATTAATGAAAATTCTTGGTCATCATATTTTCCTATTACGCATGTAACTTAGATTGTTAATTTTTCTATTAGATAAAAAAAAATAAAATGTTAATTTATTTGCCGAAATTTGTACAATATGGATGGTGGCTGATATTAAAATTTGGCTAATGTAACATTAACTTTATAACGTCAACATTATCCAAATGTTAACATTAATTGTAACATTGTAATACACGAGTAAATCTTAACTATGTGCTTTAATTTTTATTTATTTGTTTTTACGTTTATTAAACTACTAAAATTGCAGTTAATCCGTTTTCAGTTGTCGGGTGTACTCAATTGTAACCTATTAAACTGTAGGGGACAAATAATGTCAAGTTCAGCTTAATTTGTCCTGTATTGTATAAATATAGTTACTATACGTATACATTATATTATAATGTTAAACTTGTTATTTAAGAATAAAGATGATAACAAAAATACATTAAAAATTGAAAGCGATTGTACGCAAAATAGATCACAATTATAAACTTACCACCATATAGACAAATGCCCGTGATTACCAAACATTTATATTACATTGATTTCCGTTAGTGATTTACCCTCTGGGGTAAACCTATCCCTGCCCAAAGAACTTTATGATCATATTCTCTAGGTATACAAATACGAGTTATTCAAATTGTCGATAAACACGTGAAATACGTTTTAATCGATGTGCATTTTGTGATGGACATAAACTTAATTAAAGTGTTAAGTATTGATATATGAATTTGAACATTTTGCTTTATAAAATTATATCTAAAGATAATTAATTACACGGATCCGAGAAAATTTGATCGATTTACATTCTGAAGTAATTGTAGTCGGCTATATAATATACAGGCTTGATCAATACACACAAAATAATATTACAGTTTAAAGTTTTTCTTTTAATCTAGACTTGAATATTTTTGACGAAAACATAATTGCTCATCAATCATCATCACCATCATGAAAGAATTTTATTATAATATAATAAGTGGCTTAAGTTAATTCATGTAACTGTAGATTTTTCCATAAATTATGTATGAAACATCAATCCATCACGTCAAATGTCGTAATATTACTTACTCTAAATTCTTACGTGTTTTCCTATATATAACTGATATCAGGCACGTATTAAGATATTGTTTAGTGGGAAGAGGTGGGGGAGGGTGGTTTAACAGCGCATTTTTTAAAAAAATAAATACCGTTTCAAGGTCCCAGAACCCATCCTGCTTTTATTTAAAATCACTATATCCCAGAAATTTTGGAAAGCTGCAACCTCTCAACCCCCCTCATAGAAACACTCTTGACTGATATAAAGCGTCAAAAAATTTTTTAATAAAACTTATTGCTTAGCAATAGGTAATTTAAATTTGAGTATTTAAAAATTTAGTTTTTTGTTTTGGGATCTAAAATACTTTTATTATTTGTTTTTTTTTGTTTATAACCATTCTTCTTAGCACGCAAGTAAATATTAGGTACAGCATATTATATTATGGTAACTTGAGGAACTCTATTATAAATAGTGTGCGAGTGTGTAAAATAGACAAACCCCCTCACCCCGAGTTAAAAATGCTATTTGAACCATTTGGGCAGACTGGGATAAAATTGAACAGGAACAGCCCGCAGTGGCGTGCGGCTAACGACGTGGGCCTAATGTAATTTCTTAGCCCTAGAAATATGGGTAAGGAAAGTAGAGGATGTGGGATGATCATTTTGGATTATTTTTTTAATACGTCGCTGAGGGTTTAAAAAATGTTCACGGCGCCACTGCCAGCCCGTGCCGTTTGTTCGTCAGAAAATCATTAAAACCTATAACATGCCCTTATTAGTAATTTGTAAAACCTTATTATTTGTCGATATTTCGTATAATAATAAACAAGGTTGAATAGATTGAATAAATCATAAGTTTTCGAATAAAATTGTCGAATATTATTTTTTAGACGGAATAATAACGGACAGGATAACGGTGACGAGGGAAAATTTCTGACAGAAATATCGTGGATGGCCGTTGCGTGGTTCCGGGGTACATATCTATTTTAATGTACGATAAAATACGAGCAGCAGCCCACCAAATATTTTCCCCACAGGCACATTCCGACCCATCCCATAGTATTATAATACTAATTTGGCGCTAGCTTATTAATATTATATTATTGTATGTGTACATACACGAGCAAACGATGCACACGACTTGTCGTAACCATGAAAGCGTATAAAAATATTATATAACGCGTTTTTATCGTCACGAGAGTGTATATTATTTACTATTAAATCTGCGGAAAAATAACGAAATACATTAATACCTACCGTTGTATTATTTACACAGTCATCGGCCGGCATTATGTTACCGATGAACAGTGTGAAAAAGTCGTCCGACCGCACGACCGTCAGCGAGACGCTACGGTCGCGATCCTCGTCGTGGACAACGCGCTTCCTGGCCAAGCCGGCAAACGCTTTCATGTGCTCCGTAGACAGGTCGTTTATCTGCGATTCGTTCAACTTGTTCGGCCTGGAAGACGTAATTCCGGACATCGGAGCGGCCATCCGGCGCGTGCTGAGCGATGTACACGCCGACGACGGCGATTGCCGGGTCTCCGGCAGGAAGGCATCCGCGGGCAAGAAGACCACGTCGGGCCGAAAGGCGCTGTGCGGCCGAGACAAACAGGATACCGCGGCCGAGTTGTTTTACGGGCTGGCGCATGCCCGGTACGTGATGACGCCGGCGGGCGTCTCGAAAATGTTCGAAAAATACACGGCTGGCTGTTTCGGTTACTGTCCGCGGGTCAACTGCGAACGGTCGCCCGTCATGCCCATAGGTATAATAAAATTACAATTATATACGCGTAAGCAGTGACAGCTAGGTTACTATGTTTATCTTAGTGTGAACTTAATAAAATAGTTTTAAATACAAATTTTCCTAGATGCGCTGACTATCACTAGACATACTAAATAATCGAGCGTTATGATGTACAATCGTACGATTTAAATACACAACCGAATAACTTAACCGTGCAAAATGTGTAATGTTCACATCTAGGATCCCCGATAAAGTGGTGTATATCAGTCGATATACTTGAGGATAGCCACCACTGCGCCTCAGAATAGTCGGTAAAAATATTACAAAAATTTCGTAACCGCATCTTACATCAAAACTTTACGCAGATTCTCCATCTATCATAAATCGCATAAGGAATTCACTCATCCCTTTGTTCAGAAGTTCATTCGTTCAATACTGATAACAGTGAACGAACAAAAATAAAGTTATATCACGTCGGCTGTAGAGCCTCCAGAAAAATGTAATACCGAACTGCTAGTCGTTGAGCGAATTACTAGAAGTAATTCCGATTTTCGATCATTAAATTTGACATTTCCGTGAATTGTAGTTTACATATCGTATTGTCATTCATTCGTTGAGTAGTTCGTTCATGAACTATTCGTTTTACACATTACAATTCAGTAGCGGTTATAATTAACGTTCAATGGGAGGGGGGAAATAGTAAAATACCTACTACTCTCTTCGTGTTAAAATAACTTAAACTATTAAAACGGAAGCGTCTCTCGAAAATATTTTTAAAAATGTATAAAAATAGCTAGGCTCGGTCGGGTCTTTTGCATTTAGTTTCAATGTTGCTCTCGGATAGAAAAGTGCGGCTAAAACAGGATTTTTGGTTAAAAATGTCTTTAAAAATATGTTAGTATACATGTATGAAATACAATTTTAAAAATTCTACTCATATCGTAAATGAACGTTTAAATTTTATAATCTACGGGGAAACTATAAAAAAAGAAATAATTCGGTACTGTTCAAGGGTTAGAGGCGATTCGCTTGTCACCCCTGCCCCCTTTTAACTGCCACTGTTACGATTGTTTCGTTTTTCGTTATATAAAACCTAACTCCATTTCGTTTCTGTGCTGTATATTCTGGTTGTTTTTTTTTTTTTTTTTTTTTTTTTTTTGTGTGTGCATCATATTTTCCTAACCGGCTTTATACCGTACACGTAATAATATTATCACGCCCATGCCGCGTTAGGCGTAAATTTTTCAAACAAACGTGTACATATACATTACGAACATAACACCGTGAACTATATTGTATACCATTACCATAGCAAAGGGAATTCATAATTATTAATTTACATGTATATCTATAATACCTAATATATTTTCAATTGGGTGCATTATTTGATATACTACATACACACTTTCGGTGGGGGTTATACTTGACGGTCAAGGTAGTGGTAAGGGGTAGCGAAAATAGTAAAATAACACAAAAACAACGATAAAAACCAGCATTTGACTATGCCTCGAAAGGAGGTGTATGTTACGGTCCAGTTATCTGGAGTGTGATAACTTATCACACTCCACGATAACTAACGTCATATTATTTTCATGGAATAATAATCACGGAATCGTCGAACCCAATAGCTATAATTAAGCTGTTTACGATCGAATTAAGATCATCAGATATAAAAATAAAGGTTGATGTAGGACATTATACTCGACAAACGACTGAAATCGTTGGGCCCACGCCTAAAATCTAAACGATAATAACTATAACGATTATTATAAAAATTATTAGTCGCCTGCATGTTCTTCGTTCAATATTAAAATCCAAACTTTCCATCCGTTTAAAACTAACATTATTCACAACTCCATTAAGGCCCATTCGGGCATATGGTTCGCAGATATGAGGACGCGCCGAACCGTCTCAAACTCGCGCCATACAGTAATTCCGATCGATAACATGCCGCGTCTCGTCAATGTATAAATGTCAATGTACTGTTTTTTAAGTGCTTGTTTTTTTTTTTTTTTTTTTTTTTTTTTTTTTTTTTTTTTTTTTTTTACCGTTTCAGGACTCAGCGACGTGGTTGGAAAAGACACGGTGAAAGTTTACTGTCCGCGGTGCATGGACGTGTACGTGCCCGCGGCCAAGCTGAAAGGCGCATCCGCGGACGGCGCGTACTTCGGCACGGGTTTCCCGCACATGGCGTTCATGACCCAACCGGAACGCAGGCCCGCGGGAACGAAGGGCCGGTCCGCAGCCAAGCTCTACGGGTTCTCCGTGCACAAATCGGCCGTCAAACTGCAGCGATTGGAGGCGGCCGCCAACACAAAATCCGATTGAACCGATTAAATCCAAATTTTTTCGATGAATTAAATGACATTATTTTTTATATCTATAGTTGACTGTATATTTTCTTTTTGAAAGAGTATCGGGAAATGGGATAAAACACAATTTTATCAAGGGGGCCCCTGCAAACTCTATGAAATTTTTGTCAAAAAGACCTAAACGCCTGATAAAGATTGAGATACTTCCCCTGTGGTTTTTAATATGTAAAACTTTGCGAGTTCAAAAACAAGTTTACTTTGCATCAGTCAAAGCATATTATTCATATTAACATTTATTATTTAATTATTTACCATTGACAAATGTATACAAATTTCAAACATGTTTTACTCTCGTGAATAATTTGATAAAATTGTAAAAAATGTCTATTTTTAAATGTACTACAACTCTCCAGCACGCGGACTTCTGTTTTACAAGTGACACGAAAAAATAAATGGGCATAGGTTCCCCGGCGCCCTCAGGTTTTTGAGTTTTGAAAGTGACACGAAATAATAATTTTATAAATTATTGGGCATAGATTCCTCCGTCTTTGAACATTTGATACAAAATTAACAAAGTAAAACTTAAAAAAAAATGATTATAGGTTCGTCGGCATCCTTAGAATTAAGCGCTTTGAAAGTAATAATAATAAAAAAAAAAAATAAATGGCTACAAATACCCACAATTATTAGAACGTTGCAACCCAGTCGCGTTATCTCCTGTTCGCGTGAAAACTATCTTGACGTAAGATTCGTATTACTTTGACGGCCCAATGTCTCATATAGTAATACTTATTGTATTAATTTATTAAAAAACTCAATTACAACACGGTCGGAGACCAAAAAAAAAAAAAAAAGTGCACGCACTAGTACATGTCACGTACGGCTGTAGGCGAACAACTGATTCAACATTTAATTTTCACGATTCGTTACGTCATATGCAGTGACAACTATTATTTGCTGATTATACGACCAATCGGATACTCAAGATAAATTCATATTAAGCTATTGTTATACTGCAGTATACCATCTCCGGATCTTGGTATCACGGTATCATATTTTGGAATGCCGTGATTTTTACGATTTCATCAAAATATATACAATTTAAACGCTTATAAAATAAATTATTAAAATACGCTCAATTTTCTGCGTCATAAAATATAATTAATCTTGTGTCAAATTCATGCATTTCTGTTCGGTACAAAGAATTTAATTAGTTCGATAAATAGTGCGTGAAATACCACGGGGATATGTACGCAATAACGCAATGCGTTTTTCTTAATTTTAATTTTGTTATTTTCTTGTGTAGTCCGGTGTAAAATAATCGTAAAGACTTGAAACAATCCTCGAAAAATATTTACAATTTTCAAACAATTCTACCGTTATAACTTATGAACGGTTAGATTAAATTAGGTCAGGTTATGTGGATAAAAATTGTGTTGATTATATTTATAAGTGTTTATTGTTGAGATAAATGTATAATATGATTCGATAAAAACTATTGTTTTTTATTTTGCAGTTACAAACTAACAACAATTTTTTAATTTAAATTTATCAAAAAATGTTTAATCGAATTCCAGTCATAATCGTTTTTTGTTTGCAATGATTTATCGTCGCTATGCAAAATGAAAATAGGTACGCTACACGGACAAACATTTTTGTTAAAATAATCACATTAAAAAGTGTTCATCATAAAAAAAAATCCATACATCATTGTAAAATTGATAACTCTTTCGGCGTTTTTCTATACAATAAACAAAATTAATATCTTATAAGTAAAGGATATAGATAACGATCAAAAATTAATAGTTGACTGATGATTTTAACAGTGCGGCACGTCATAAAAAAATAAAAATATTTTCTAACTGTATGATGGACAATAGAATATCTACTTGTATCGGTGATGTAATATTTGTTTAATGTACTGTTAAATATCGATTCTTTAAAATCATGTTATAAATAAAGAGTGTTATATTTTATTGGTCGTAACGAATATCTACAGTCATTTCAATACAACTAATTGATGAGCTAATATTTTTATTTATTTTTTTAAATTGTCTAAAGGCATTTTTATTTTAACGATAAAAGAATCTTCATAAATATAAATCAGTAGTCAGTATGTATTAATACATACAAATTTAATATATATATATATATATAAAATACTTGTGTGGAGTTTTACTTATAATGAAGCAGCAATAATTAGACTAAGTCAAATGGCTTCAGTCGTTTGAGCCGTTTGATGTCTTGCGAGTTGTCGAGGAGTTGTATGGTAGCTGTATTTGTGTGAAGTTCCAAGTTTCTTGCATGTTTGGGGGCAAACTGGGTAATTTCATTCTGTACGGATGTCATTTTCATATCGTGGTGGATAATGTCGTTCTTATCATACCGATATGCTGCGAAAATGGTATGAAGAGCGATGCTCTGGCATCGTTGTATTATTTCGATATTAGACTTACTGACACAACCCCACAGTTGTATACCATAAATCCAAATCGATTTAATAATCGATACATACAAGAGACGTTTGCTGGTTAGGTCTAGCTCAGAGTGTCGTCCAACTAGCCAGTACAGTTTCTGCATTTTTTGTTTGATTTGCAACTTTTTCTGACGTACATGATATTTCCAGTTAAGTCGTGAGTCGAGGTGCATTCCCAGATATTTTGCTGAATCATTTTGCGGGATTAACTGTTGATAATTGTGACTGGGATGTAAGTGATTTTACGTAAGGTGTAGTTCACGTGCACAGACTTATCTCTTGCCGTGTCATCGGCAAACATAGCTATCACATTGTGTTGTCATTAGTTGGAATATCAGCTGTGTAGACTAAGTACAAAATAGGTCCGAGAACACTACCATGAGGTACTCCAGCTGATATACTCTTCCAATTGATTATCGCTTCTTCGTATCTAACGCGATAATGTCTTTCATTCAGATATGGGTGGACGGGTGCGCACCATATGTGCGGGAGCTGCTCACGTAGTTTTAATAATAAGCCTTTGTGCCAAACTTTGTAAAAAGTTTGGGCTATATCAAGAAATACTCCACAGAAATAATTGTTCTCTTCTAATGCCTTACTGATCACGTTCGTTACGCGATGTACTTGGTCCATTGTCGAGTGTTTTCTACGAAATCCAAACTGGTGATCTATTATAAGTTGCTTTACTTCAATAATTGGGATGAGCTCAATATTGAGTGCATTTTTATTTCTAAGGGCGGGTCTATTTTAACTTACAAATTTGACTTCAACATTTGAGTTTGCCTATCCTGTAAAAATCTGATCGGGCCATTATAAGTAAGAGCATTTTTCACTGGTAAAATGTTGAGATTACCTCGTAAACCCGAATTTCGCTGGCGTTTCGCGCTTATATATCGTTATGAATAAATAAAAAATTGTATTTCAATTTTGTTAATTATTATATCGAGTGACGAGGGATAAAAAAAATAACATTACTTCACGGTAATGTTTGAAATCAAGTTTTCAAATCCCATCGAAAGGTTTTCGTTCGCATTAACCTCTATAAAATGAATCTCCGAAGGGTCTCAAAAGAGACAAAATTACTTTATTCAAATAGTGTATATTTGTCTATTTAAATATACCATATTAACATACTAATTAAAAATAAATATTGACGTACAATATGTGTTGGAGCCAATAATTACGAGAGCTCGTAGCACACCACCCACCACCACGGCTGACCGGCACATGCTCACACACGCACAATACATAAATGTTTTTTTTGTATTGTTTTATTTTTGTTTTAATTGTGTTGTTTTGTGAGTTATGTAACATGTAAATTTGTGCACGCGTTATCGGCCGCCGTTATGACTTTTTTATTTTTTGTACCTCGCCGAACGTCTGACACAGCAGCACCATCAGCAGCTTTAAGTTTTTTCCTTGTTTTATGTAAACTTGTATAATTTTAGTAATTTGTGCAGTGTGCGCCAATCGCCACCAGATTGTATACTTTGTAGGCGCGAATCGCCGTATGTTTTTACATATCTAATATCGTTGTTGTCTGTGATTTACGTGTTTTTTTACTGTACATTTCTATAGGACCAGCTGGCCAGTCTGCGTTCCACAACTGTGAGTTATTTTGTAAATTCTTAGTATATATTTTTATTCTGTTGGACCGTGTATTAATTAAATTTTTTTTTTTTATATATTACACCGCATTTCCTACTCAACCGAAACTTGTTACCATTTTTTCTATTCTAGTCTTAAGATAAACACACTATAACACATTACTCAATATATCGGTCAGTGGTGGTAAATTACGCAACCGTACATTATTACGGTAACCGGGATCACGAGTTAAAATTATAAGTGGCCGACCCAAACAATATGATTATGTATCTTATGATCTTATTTTGTATATAATTTGCACTTATAGTTATCATGAATATTTGATAGTTATATTAATATATTGTAAATAACAATAAATCAGTATTCCAGAAAAACAATTTTAAAAAGAATACATAGTTACAATTATAAGTTTCCGTGTATATATAATTTTAAAATTAAATTTCTTATCAACTTACGTGAAAGTTCAAGGTAAAATTTAACGATTTTTCACATTTTTACTATATTATAATTTTCGTCAAGTACCTCAAAACTGAGATTGACTATGTTATCTCAGTAATTCCAAATTTTCAGGAAGAACGAAAAACTATATTTATATCGTTGATGACAAATGATTTTAGATAGACCATGATGACATTTTGATTTTTTACAGTCAACCTGTTTGTCAAATCCCGGAACTAATAACACGGCCGTAAATGTCTTGAAAATAACGAACCTATTAATATTATTAATATTATTAATTCGAATTTTTTGAGATTGGCCATGATGGATTGTTGACGACGATATTTAGGCCTGTGGTAAAAGTGGGAAAATGTTCCTTCTAAAAATGTGTACAACGTACATATAAAGTGTGTCTCACTAAAGTAGATTACTCACTTAGTATTAGATTGAAATGGGTTCTTTCGGGAAGGTGTAAGAGTACTAAAATACACACTTCAAGCCAATTGAAAAATGTTTAACCGTGGCGATGAGCGCGCAAAAAAATTTAATTTTCTTCACTATGTCCGAATAGTAAATTTTTTTTTCAAGTGACTGTCCGATACAATTTGTATTCTATCTCAAAGATTATGTACCATACAGTTAATCAAATATCTATTAAAAAATATAATTTATTCTCGTTTTTTCAAAAAATATAAAACGTTTAAATGATTTATATATAATGTATGTGTAATATTGAAGTATATGATATGTAATATCTTTACTTTTACTGTTTAGTTCCGTAAAAGAATAATGAAATTTCTTCACGTTTAAAGGTCATGCGTTTTAAATTTATTTGAAAAATTGAAAACAATAAAGTCATATTCTTTTTAGTTAAAGTTTGACACTGTTAATCTCAGTTAATTTTTGAACTATTAAATTGTATTAGTCAAAATTAGAGACGTAATAGGTTATTCCGTTAGGCAAAGTGTTTCTATTAATGAAAACGTACGTTTTAATTGGCGCAAAACGTGTATTTTGATAAGAATACCTCGTTCGATCTTCCTGAAAAAATAAAAAAACAACTCAATTCAATCGGACTGGGTTAAGTCGGATTAGACTGAAATATTTCGCGCGCAACCGTTACGGGCGAAACGCATCAATGTCTACAAGAATATATACGAAGTACACGAGCTCGTTCTTTCTGTGAATACTTTTCCGGGTGTATATCGGAGGAGGGGGTTACATATTATAAAAACGAAATAAGTATATTTATATAAGCTATTATTATTTGTGTTGAAACGATGAAAATAAACGAAAAAAAACCGAACACGATACGCGGTGTAGAATACGTATATCGTCGTACTCAGCGCGTCCGGCACTGGCCGACGGACAACACGACGACGGCGGCGAGAGAGTGCAGGACTTGTAGTCGGCTACCGCCGACGGTGGTGTGTACGGTCGCGTGGGCGCCTGAGGGTGACAACGATAATTATTTTCGCTCGACTTGACCCTGCGGGGAGTATTTTTGACGACGACGACGACGACGACAGACGGGGGGGGGGGGGGTTAAACTACGGCGAAAAAACTAGAAAAAAAATAAAAATAAAAAATAAGTAGTAAAAATAATAACAACGACCGATCGATCGGTATGCGAGTATATAAGTATACACTGGTATTGCTACTTATTCTACTTGTGACACTAAGGGCGTACTCACCGGTGACGTGGGTGGTTTTTTATAATAAACGATACCTATTACTACCATAATGGGTCCGTACAGCAAAACCGGATAAAACGTCGTTTTTGTGCCTCCAAACCGTCGAAAACCGATCCGCGTAACACAATGGCCGCGGAGTTATTCCTTTAAATATTTTCGTAACGAGTATTATTAAGTTATAATTTAAAAAGATTTTTTTTTTTTATGCTCTACTGTTAAGCCATTAGGTTTGATTCCGAACGGTTATTGTTCACGAAATCACTCGATAGTCTCCTATGTTACACTCGGCAAGATATGCCGAAATTCGCATCGTTTTGCCGAACAAAAGGTTAAAAAATGCATAGACTAACTAGACGATAACTTACCCATGATTCCCGTGCTAATGTTATTTATACTGCATGTGACGAATACATATCCTAGACGTCCGTCGTACAGAGGTGCAAACTCGATTTTGTTATTTAATTTAATTGCAGTATTATGATTAGAGAGTATTACGATATAAAACCCGATTATTTATCATATTCCAGAGACGTAATAGATATTTTACTCTGGCGATATCGGGTCACATATAGGTTTACGTATCGGTCCACCCTTAATTACAATGCTATAAATATAAAACGTTTTTACATATCATAACGTACATGTTCCATATCATTGAAAATACGAATCTAAATTCAAATCTAAATTATCAAATTCGTAATTATTTATTCGAGGGGTGGCGTCTTTATTGTATTTGTATTTAATATGATAATATATTGAAGGAGATAAAAAAAAAAAAAAAACGTATACCCTTTGGATCTATATAAAACAAAATTTTCAACGCCTCCTCCCCCCTTGTTGGAAATTACTGATCACACCCCTGACTACTACTACTACTACCACATGTATTGTAACTATATATTATAATAAGTATAACATTATACTGCATTTTAGTAGTACATAATAACAATTTGAATATATCAATAATAATATAGTGTGTAATAATGCGTCGTAATGGGCGTAATGCATTAGTGCGAATTGGTTTTCGTGCCCGGCGCATCGGCGTACCAGAAATTGCATACACGAGACGCCGTTCTAAACGGAAAACAATAGGTAAGTAAAATATTGTTACTATAACACGAAAACACGTAGGATATAATGTTATTATTAGCGTTGTAATTTAATACGTTGAAAAAAAAAAAAAATATTTAAAAAAATAAAAATCATTTAAAACCTTAACAAATGCATTATGAATTTATGATCAAAATGCATTAGTTATAAATGTCTTGTTTGACATTTTTATCGCAAAAAATACAATATTTTTAAAATATAATATGCATTTTCGAATAGTCAATACGGATAAATCAAATAAATATTTAGTGTACAAAAAAAAAAAATTAAAATATTGTATTTATTCTCTTTGACTCAATGGACGTTTATTGACACGTGCAGTTTTATTTGCCTGAAATATCTTTTTTTCTGTTTTGTATATAATTGAAAATAATTAGTATTCGAAAAATGCATAAAACAAAAAAGTAAATTGGAAACAGAAATCAAAATAAAATAAAATATATTTAAAAAGAGGAGAAACAACCTAAAATATTTAAAATTTAAAAAATAAAATATTCAATAGCGAGTTGGAATTATGTTTTCATTATGATCTATTGTACCAAAAAAACGTCTGTGCCTACAATAAGCTAAAAAAAAAAAAGACTGACATACTACGCATTGAACTACGGAATATTGGGAAGGTGAAAATATTTTTCATAGCAAAAACGATTCTGAATGAGATTCGGTTAAACATGTTTTGATAAAATTAAATTGAAAACTAACTTTACAACTACAAAAAAAAAAAAAAAAAAATACGTTGTGTTATTTCATCTCAATTTTTTGACCATTTTTTTTTTGCGCCAAATACAAGTTTTCGTCGACATTTTCACTTTGAATGCTTTTTTCACTTTTTTTTATATACCACTAATGATACAACTTATGATGAACGCCGTGTAAAAAGTTTGAGTATTTTTGCTCGGTAAAACATTTTTATCAGCATAAAAACTCGAAAACTTCTTATAAATAGATCAAAAATTGTCAGTCTCTGGCGATTATTATTATTATTATTATTTTAACGAATTACCCAACGCGAAAAAAAAAAAATCGAAAATACAGACATCGTGTTATTGCCGTAAACGTTTCCGGTTTCCTGCCGGTTATTTGAGAAAACTATATAAAAAAAACGTTATTTACGGAGAGCAAAAAAAGAAATCACACATCGCGGTAAAACCAATTATACGTTTATACGGCTGGAATGTAAAAATTAATGAATTCGCTACAAAATCGCACCCCTATATATAAATTATAATATCGTTGTGCTCGGTTTTACGCTCCATACACACACACACACGACATAAAATTATCGGCGCGCCAGCAAATGTCGTGCGGGCATAAAAAGCGTTTATTTTATTATTGGCATAGCGACGGTCGAGGCCCACGACGCGTCTGCGGTCGTCCGAGCTAGGGGCGGCGGCGTCGGTGGCTGCGACGGCGGCGACAGCTATCGGCCGGGCGCGTAAAAGGCAGACGGCCCGGGGGTCAGAGATTTACCGAGTTCCTGCGGCAGCGGTCTCCAAGCATATAATAATATTATTTTATTATTATTATTTATATTATTATCAATGACGGGGCTCGGCGAATATAATAATCGACTCCGGACGGGACAGTCGTGTGTGTGTCGTGTGTGTCGCTGTTTGTTACGTCCGTATATTATAATATATATATATATATATATACAGTACCGATACCGAGATTATTATCCGGTATATTATTATATTTATTCGCGTGATAAATTTAATACATATTTTACTAGTGCCGTGTGATTTTTTTTATTATTATTATTTTTTTATTATTTATTTCTCCCTCCGTCGCGGTGCACCGGTCTATCGCCGCTGCTGCCGCCGTCGCCACCGCCGCCGCCGCCGCTGCCGTGCGCGAATATGTGAGTTGTGTGTTTGTTGTGTTCAATAAACCCCATTCTGACCAGGGTCATATTTGGTCATGCGCATTACGCCATCTGGCGGAATACGGCCGTAGCTATACGACGCCGTAGTCTGTACACGGTTTTTCGCCCAAATCGAACGTGCCCCAGTAATGCGGCCGCCGCGTCCGTCTGCAAGCCTATTGTCGACGACGACTACCGCTAGTGTATAGTGTTATATTTTTTTATTTGTTTTTTTTTTTTTTTTTATTACTATTATTATTATTACTATTATTATTATTATTATTTTTGTATTTATTTTATTTTTATTATTATTCAATCAGTGGCGGGCCGCTGCCGCAGTTATATTGTTGTTTGTAAATTATTTTGTATTTTTTATTATTGTATTATTATAATTGTATTATACTATCTAGATCGGTATAGTTTTTTTTTTTTTTTTTTTTTTTTACTATCATTATTATTATTAATTGAATATTGTGTGTGTGTGTGTTGTTCGATCTCCCACCGCTCGCGAACACAATATAATTTACTTTGAACCGCCGATCGTAAATAATATTATAAATCGACAGTTTAAATAATAATAGTAATAATAATAATAATAATAATAGTAATAATAATAATAAAATAACAAAAATACGCGAGAATAGCCGGAGACGATAAACCGCCGCCGGCCGGTAGAAAAAAAAAAAAAAAAAAACAATAAAATAATAATAAATAAGAAAAAAAAAAAAAAGAGAGAAAAATGGTAAAGCGGCAGCCATCGTCGTCGCAGGATTACGAACGCGCGTACACACCGTCGTCGGCGGCGGGGCTGCACTAAAAACAAAAGGTTCAACGACATTTGCCAGGTAAAACATAACGGTGCGCCCGTCTTTCGAAAAGGTTCGAAACGAGTCGATCGCCCCGAACGCTTTTTAGAAATGGTTGTTTTTTTTTTTTTTTTAACGTACGGGTATTTTTTTTTTTTTTTTCCCCACCCGAGGACGACAGTAGCCCCGCAGTAGTAGTAGTCGTAGTAATGGTAGTGTGGCAGTAGTAGTAGTGGTAGTCGTCTCATCATCGATTGTTTCCATTTGTTTTGTACGGTATTATATTATGCACGCGGCGAATGCGTTTCTATAGGTACCCGCGCGAAACGGACGGACGGACGACGGACCGAACCGCCGTCGCGTTTGACGGGGGAGAACCCGCGGGCCGTGGCACAGCGAAAAACGCCAAAAGTATAACGTTTAATAATAATAATATGTATAGGTATTGTTCGGAAAGGTCAGTTCGGACGATGTTATATTTGTAGGTGAATTATGATGATAATAAATACGCGAAATTAACCTTTACATTTTTGTTAGTTTACTTTTTTTTTTTTTTAATTTTTTATTTTTTACAACGAGAAATGTTTAAAACGCCATGTAATAGTGATCACGGTCGTTACGTGATATAATAATAATAATAATAATAATAATAATAATAATAAATAATAGCCGCCGCTGACTGCCTGCAGAAATTCGACGACGACGGTCGACGTTCGATAGCGTACTAGGTACGGAGGTTTCGTTTTTACTTTTTCTTCCTCCCTCTCTCTCTTTCTCTCACTCACTCTCTCTCACTCTTTTTCTCTCTCTATCTCACCACCGCCCCCTTCTCAACCAGCATCCCCTACCCCCTCCCATTCACCCGTTACGTTCTCTCTCACTTAACCCCCCCCCCACGGCGCTGCGGCGGCAGTCTATACTACACCGTTTCTCACTCTCTGTTTCTGTGCGCGCGATCTTTCTCTCACCTGATGATGACGAGGGAGAGCTTCTAATCTCGTTGCCATGACAATACTATATATAATTTATATTTATATACATACATTTATATATATATATATATATACACGATACAGTGTGTTGATTGAAGAGAGGATATTATACATTATGGTCGCCGGAGCGGCACTCGAACGGTGAGCGAGCGGCACCGCTGGGGTGGCGGCGGCGGCGGCGGCGGCGGTTGTGGCAGCGGCGACGTCCGTGGTGGAAACGCCAACGGTGCCGGTGCGGTGTAGTAACGCACGCACACATTAAACGATTTCGCGGTGTAATTTTTCAACCGGCGGCCCAACACAATACCCTACGCGTGTATATTACGGAGTATACGGAATTTTGCCCGGGAAACTTGCACAACCGCCTGCGCCGGCACCGGATAAAAGGAAAGATTTCCGTCATTAGATTATGTAAATCTTAACGCGCGCGCGATTCCGGTGCGTAAGTGTCCCGCCACTATCAATTTATCGGAAGATAAGAATCTCGGATATTGGGGCGCCACTCTTATGCGCGGTTTAAACAAAATACGAATAACGAAAAGTGCCTTTTAAACATCCGCTTTTATTCGAACGCCACCGCCGTCGCTTTAGATAGATATATCCGAAAAAAAATATATGTACCGAAAATTGTTATATATAAGCGCAATGTATACTATATATGTTGATAGAAAAAAAAAATAAAAAAATATATATTACTAAAATACATTTTCCTTTACCGATGAAAATGTCTGTGAAATTTTTTTCGAAATATTATGCTGGTACCTAATACCACTTACTATATATCGTCTACACTTTTGACCTAAATAAATTGTGGTTGCGTTTCAAACGGACATAAAAGTGAAAACTGTATGGTAATATTGTTTGGCAAACGAAACAATAGCGGTGCAATAATAATATTTAAGTCCAAAGCTTGTTTCTCCAGTTAAAAGTCTAGCGGAGAAATCGTGCGGAAACGTGATTTGTATCAGTTCCGCGTGTTACCGCGTTAGCTTTTTTTTTTTTTTTTTTTTTGATTAACATAAAATTTTCGGTTAAAAATATAATTTCATTGAAATCATAAATCTCAAGGATTTTCGCTTGAATAAAATATGTTCAAAACCAACAGTCTTCACAAAACCATTAATAATAATAATATTATGAACGAGCAAACAACAATTGTTTGGTTTGTTTTAAAATGTAAGTCGAATTTAATAATGTTATAGTTAGCATAATAAACAATTTAACGGCAATACTAAATTATATTATATGGAAATACACATAGGTTGTAAAAATGATTAGCCACTATATCTTTTGGACAACAACAAAAAGAAAATTAAAAAATGTACGTTTAATGGGAACGTTATAAAACTTAAATGGGCATTAAGGTATATAATATATTGATGTATTCTTATTTTCTTTAGCTTTTCAATTTATAGAGCACGCATTTCGCATGTCCTGCATAAATAAACAAAATGAAATTGAAATCGAAATTCCTATAGTCGTTGAATAATCCCACTATACATATGGTTCTACAGTAGCCAAGTTCGATTCTATCTTCTTTTTTTTGTTCAGGTTATATCAGTAAGAAATACCGTTCGGCCTTGGTGTCTATATTACAATTTAGTATTTACCCAAGACGGGAAATAAATATACTCGTATTCCGTACGTTAAATAACGAAAGGATATGATTAGAATATATCCGTCTGAGTATTTTTTTAAATTTTATTTTAATACACCTTAAGAGTTCTCTTCATTATTTTCTTTGTTTTTTTATGATGAGGTGGTAAAAGTGCTCCAGGGGTTCTGTAAAGCCAACACGTGGTCTATATTGTGAGAGAGACAGCAGGGGATCGATAGTGGTACGAGAACGTCAAAGGTCAATTGCGCTCTTGTTTCCTTTAAACCAGCCAAAATCTGTAAGTGCGAGCGTTAGATAAACTTAAAACACATTCTTGCATATCTTGTTACACCTTATTGTATGGTGTAACTATATTACTTATTCAAAGGAAACGATATAAAATATACTAACGCGGTACACTCGTGGAATTTGATACCTTCGTAATTAATTGTACACATTAAAACACATTTGAAACACATTGTTCGATTAATGTTAAAACGAATAATAAACTCGTTTAAATTAATAGTAGCGTGTATAATATGTTTATAATTGTAACAGCAAAATCGTTACGACGTAAGTCCAATATGAATACGTATTCATAAATTATGATTTAGACCATTTTTTCCCATTACTAACATATGGAAATTTCACTCTTTTAATAATATTTTTCGTACTTACTAATCGGCGTATTACTGGTGCTGGCTAAAATTTGGAATTTTTTTTTTTTATATATTTTTGTTAATAAAATTAATTATAGTATTTAGAGACGAATATATTAGACACGATTTTAATCCAACGAAATGTTTGGAAAAAAAATGGAAAGTACTTTTTATTTTATTTTAGAGGAATATGTTATTATCTAATTTTTGGAGGTAAATGCCCGTAATTTTATAATGATTTATGACCGATTAACAAAAATATCAAATAACATTCGATGTGTAGATCGCATATTGATAATTTATTTCGTTAGTCGGGCTTTTTGCCGAAAAATAACCACTAGCGGCTTGCATTATCGTTTAGAAACGTATATTTTTTATTCGTTAAATAATCATAGTAGGTGCTCTCCCTAATCATATTTATTGAAATTATTCATGAACGATTGAAAAAAAGGGGGAAATTCCATCGATCTTATAAACACCTATTACGCGAGTGTAATATAATTTTATTATTTTTAAATCCGCGTCTCCGTGTAAAGTATGTCGACATAATTACACGGACACAGATTTCGGGACGTACGTCATTTTTATGTAACGTGACGATAGCGCCACGAGATTACTATTCCTATCATACGTTTCCCCTGTAGATACTACACATGTACAAGGAGGAGACAACGAGGATAATAATAATAATGTTATTTTAGAATACAACGGATACCCGGCTTTGGCGTTTTATTGACACATACGGGTTCTTATTGTATCATATACAATATTTCTACGAGGAATATAGTAAGGTTCTTCTGTATAGTAAGTACTTTTAGAAACAACTCGGGCAATTTGCCTTCTTCCAGCGCGGTATACAAATAAATAAATAAATGTACGTATACGACATAATAATAATAATAAAACTATAATATTGTATTTTGTGAATATTTGCATATATACGTACGTTCGTTTGAATAAACACTAATATAGCCACCTACTTCCTTTATTGTTAGACATTCATACCCACTTATTTTATTCCGAATGATTTTTTTTTTTTTTATGTAAACGGATGGCGACAATTGTAATATACATTGTAATATATTTTATAATATTCACGAATAAACATGGATAACGGTATCAACGCGAAATTATAAAATTTTGTAATTATTGAAAACTATATACACACACACATATATATATATGGTTAGGTTATATATATATATATGTGTGTGTGTGTGTGTATAGTTTTATATATATATATATATACATCGGATTTTAAATGTTTTAGTTTTTGAAATAATTGAATAATCCGAAAAACTACCCCCTAGGGTTCTTATATATTCCTTTTCTGCGGCACGGGAAGGGGATGTATTATCGAGTCCAAGTTTTCACAAATTTATTTTTTATTATCACTTAAAAATATTGAGGAGGGTTTTTTTTTTTAAATTTTTCAAGAAAAATGCAAGTCTTTACATAGATTTGGATTATTCTACATCATACGAGTATACTATATATACACTTAGCATGAATTCAATACATTTTCATTCATTTTTTAAAAAACAAAAGTAATATTTCTTATAGCGGTGTGAAAAATAAGAAATAATATTATAATTTACACCTTAAATTCATGTAAACCTATTGCAAATAAAAATATTATTAGCGTTACTTGCATGTATTTTTTTTTTAAATTGTTATGTTTTGCAATGAATAAAATTAAAATAAATTATAAGTTTAATCATTACAATATAATATTCATAGTTTTCGCTAATATTATGTCTTGGAGACCATTAATATATTATATATTACAATAAAGGCCAAGTTGAACATATAATTTATATTTAAATATATGCACTTATATAATAAAATAATAATTAATTGTGTTCAATTTGTCATTAAAGAATTTGTTTTCTATATATATAAATAAAAATTACGCCCAGAATCTAAAAAGTTAATTCACTAGGTAAAGAGAATATATTGAGAATTATTATTATTTTTTTAATTTAAAATATAAGGTTTAAAGAGAGACGTTAGAAACGTCATATAATTAATGATGTTTCTGACAATAAAAAAAAAAAAAAATGTTGATTTATGGTTTATAACGTAAATATAATTCACCAAAAAATTATCATTATCATTATATGAACAACATTATTGTATTCTGAGTGTTTCTCTTTTTAAACTCGAGTTTTAATATTTTGAATAAGAAACATAAAAATAATTTTGGCCTCCTTTTTCGCGGTATTTTATCAATGTATTTTTATTTCATCTTCCTACCTATATTATAAAATGTGTTCATCAATTTTAATCAGTAAATATTGTAATAAATACTCAGTTAATTTATTCTTGACTTTTTTTTGTTTTCAATATAAGACATTGTTAATTTATGTTATAATCATTAATCAGTGTATTTTAATTATTAATAGGAAGAAAAAAATTTATTTTAAAACATCCACTTTGTCTGTTTAAAAAATAAAAAATACAATAAAACGGACAAGTCTCGGTTCATTCATTTGATGGGATATAGTTTTTTTTTTATTATTATTTTATATAAAGCTAAGAACAATGATGAATCTCTATAAGTACACTCGAAAAATAATCTGAATAATGTTTAATTTATTATACTCTATTGTTTAAACTATTTTCAAATTTAAATTTAATATATATTGTGAAAATTGTAGATACCTAATTATAGTCGAAATATTATAATATATCTATGGCGTATACATATTCGATTTTCGAGTCTTCGACACTAAAGTAGAATTGAAAATTACATTTAAAAAAAAAAACAAGATATTATTCCCGCATAAAAATGTGTAAAGATTTTTGTTATTTTTTCGATACCTATTATTGTTATTATTATTTTGTATTGTAAAAAAAAATAGAATATTTTATTCAAATGGAGTCGCTTAAATTTATATACATTTTTATAACTCACTGTTTATGATCGTCATAAAAAAATATATTATATATGTAATGCATAACTGCAAAATACAAAATAGCTATTTTAGTTTGGATTTTATTTTTTTACAAAAAAAACCGAGAATCCAACGCGCCCAAAATGTATGCTTATTGTTCGTGCATTCACTTGATTTTCAGTAATTTTGATAACGACGGAGAAGTTTAACAATTTTTAAAGTGCCATTTTTCCGTTAATCGACGGGAAGATTTTACGATACCTTCAAGAGCACTTACTATTTACGAAAATACATAATCACAGACCTAATACAGGCCGTCAAAAATCAAATCCGCTAATCACTATAGAAGCGTCTTAAAAAGTCCTGCCAAAGTATTGGATCAATACATCCAACATTTTAACGGCCGATAAACTATAAGGATCGTTTAAGAACTTTCTGACAGATTATTTAGTTCACTTATCTAACCTATTGAACCTCACTTGGAAAATGTCAATTGAAAAGTTTATAACGAAACGATAGAAATTTCACAGATTGGGCCGCGACTGAATTTGTAGGTAGGTATCTAATGCGTATGTATTTAGCGGGTAGTCCATCATTATTATAGGAACCAAAGATAATAATTAATAATGATAAAAAAAATAAAATAAAGTAATTAAATTCCATTAGCATTGTTTTTTTAATTTTTTTTATTGAACTTAAAAGAGATTGCTCAAAGTTTTTTTTATGTATTATTAAATACCGAATGGGATTTTAAATAAATATAATTATTTTTTAAAAAATTAAAAAAAAAAAAAGTGGTGGTATTATTAAACCACAGAATTTACTTTTTCTTGTTATACGATAAAAAAAAAATTTAGTATTTTTTATATTTATAATCTATGAACAAATTAGTAATGGTCACAATACGTGGAAATAGGTTATAATTTAAGTACTATTGACGGTATTAAAAACTTATTTTGTATACAATATAATACATTGAATATCATTTTGTTAAATACGTAGTAATATCGTACATCATTGAATGTATTTACAACATTAAAAAAAAAAAATGGGTAGTATGTATATTTTAGATTCTATAGATACTGTATCTATAAATATAAGATATAAGAATCGAAATGTAATGAATGAATTTGAATAGTGTTTATTTTCCACAAAAATATTAGAAAAAAAAAAATAAAATTTTATGGGAATGCCACTAGTATAATATTTTGATAACACTGATAACGTATGTTTTTATTATTTTGTTTTGAGTTTTATGACTGTATAATGGACGTACAAGTACAATAAAGTGATAACAATAATTATTTTATAGAGTAGCATTTTCTGAACGAGTGCAAAACGAATTTGATTATTAACCAAAATAACTTTCTTGTATAGCGAGACGGACGCAGCTTATAAATCGATTGCATCCTATTAGCTAAAGTAACCAATAACTCTTAATTTTAAGTGAAGTATACTGCTACAATGTATGTTTTTTTTCTGATTAAATAAAGAACAAATAAAATAAAATAACATATATGAATTAAAATCTAATAACATAAAATTATTTAACCAACATAATAATATATATGACAATATTAGCCGATTGCGTGCCTATGCCAACTATACATTAAAAAAGTTAGTATAACTTTACATACAGTTTGTATAACTGTCTAAAACTTTACATTTCAAAAAAATAACTATTATAACACAAATTTAGTAATGTATTGGAAAAATGAAAACAGAATTATGACCCGTGGTTTAAGTCGTGATAATTTTATGGTTACGCTTTTAAGGTAATTTACTCCGTAAATACATCGAAAAAATATAATCTGTAGCGAATCCCGCGGTGTTTATATCCTTGTGTCTGTTGGTTACGACATAAATTAATGTATGATACGAATTATAATCGGACAGGAATAAAGAACCACGGAGCTTTGAAAAGAACGACCGAGATTCATATAAGGAAAAAAAGTCTAGCAATTTTAAACCCATACTGGGTGATCGAATGACCTGGACAGTATACACACACACACACACATATATATATATATATATGTTATTACATAATTGAAGCAACTTTCAAAGAGAAAAATATCCTGGTGGGAAGTGCGTTATATTGATGTACTATAACGTCTTATATGCGGTTAGATATCGTAGAAAATGCGCGGATTTGACGTGGTGTGTAATCTTGTCTATCAAAGAAAATCAGGCGGAAAAATGCCAATGATAAATAAAAAAAAGAAAAAAAGTTACTTCATTGAAACAGTTCACCTATATTTTATATACAAACTATAAATGCAGTGTAAAACCTGCCTGTAACAAACACTCACGGGACTGTTAAAAGTGTCCGTGCTAGACGGGTTTTTATAATCGAATTAGCGTAATTATGAGTAATTTTGAGTAATTATGTTGTTTTTCATTTTTTTTTTTTTTTTTTATAGGTACATTTATAGTTACTTATTACAACAGATGTGCAATGTATATAAATAAATATTAAATTATACACATTTTTTTACCATATATCGAACATATTTTCAATCGAAAGAGGTCTGCATTAAGGATATTGTAATAGGTGGTCATCATCTCCGCCAAATCTATTTCTACCTATCCAAGATATAATTTGAGAAGCATTTTGAGTTATCACTAGAGGGCGATTCTCAATGATCCTCAAAAGATTGTTTTTTTTTTTTTTATCATTTTATTACTAAAGTAATATGTGTTAAACATTTTTGTCAAAAATATCTGACAATTCTATACTGCAAATTAAAATATATTTATTATTTAGAATAATTTTTGCATGGCTTTTTAAGAGATTGCTAGCTAGAAACGATTTTCTTTATACATTCTTTGATCTGTGTGTTTGAAGTGTTAACGACGAGTTTTTTTTTAAAGATTCGAAATTAAATTTTTTAAAAATATATTCATTTGTGACTTATAAAATTGTTCGTTGAAATTTGCATGAAAAAGATTTATAATTATTATTCGTTGTTCTACATAAACTGGATCTGTATTTTGGACCACATTATGAGTGGAAACATATTGTTTTCCGAAATATAATTTTCGATTAAATAATCAGCATAGCTACAATATGCCAACACTTCCGATATTCTAATCGTAAGATGATCTCGAAAAATAATAAAAACAGATAGAAATAGATTTGGCTGAGAACGAAATTCGAACCATTATAATTTTGGCGGAAAAGATAATTGGCCGAAACGAAAATCAAGTTTTTTTGACGGAAAATATGGACGCCCCATATATTGCAGTATATATTACAAAATATTTGAAACGAAAAGTAAACCGTAAAATATGTATACGAGTATAATATGTGTATAGGGAAAATTGACGGTTCGTCCGGCTGTCGGAACGGATAATGGCGAGGGCGGGCGGCGGTGGAGTAGGAGGATCATCGGTAATAGTGGTTGACTTTTTACGACGGCCTTTTGACGAGGGAGCCGTCAATTTGTCCCCGACTCCTGTGCGCGGCTAACTCGTCGTCGGTGGGCGGTAAAAAGGGTGTACGGCGTTTGGCGGTCTTGCAGCGCGTGTGCGTATGGGCGACGGTGGTGTGGTGGGGGTCGCGGAGGAGGCAGCAAATCCCGGGGCGGCGAGGCGAAGAGGCGTAGGGTCGATCAAACAAGGCCCGGTTTGAATGAAAAGCACTTCCGCTTTCCGACAACGGTTCGAGTTATGTGTACATACGCGGCGTACACGCACGCGCCCCGGCACCAAAAACTCACAGGACGAAGCGCAAAAAGCGCGGCGGTGGCTCTTCGAATTAGGCGTATAAATGACACGGTAGAGGCGAGGCGTCAGTGTTTACATAAGCCCCCCGGTTCGCTTCGCCGCCGACACGTCGCCCCGTCGCGGACGGCGTCGTGACATATTATATGCCTCGTCGTGTCGTCCTCCGTGCCGATCATATAAACCCCGTTTTATTATTATATCTCGATTATAAAGAATTGGCTTTTAAAATTTTTATTTCTTTTCGAGTTAATTTAATATATATATATATTTTATATAGGTATTTTTACAATTTTTAAATTTTACATTTCACCCTTGTGTGTTTGGCGGTGAATTTATTGCATATTTCGAATTTTTAAACAGCAAACCCGTATGATAATAATACGTTACTGTAGCGACGCCGCGCTTTAACATCAAAACCATATAAAACAATCGAATCTTTATAAATTTAGCTAATTGTTGTATTCCACAAAATTGTATAAGATTTGAATATACGGGGCAGGTTTAAATGTTTCATAAAGTTTATAAACAATAAATTTAAGTTAAAAATTATGTCAGAGTTGGAAATAGATGTTGCCATTTTAAAAATCAAATAATGGTGTAGTGTTTCATAACTAAACATATAAGACGTTAAAGTTAATCACTTTTCGAGATAATGAATATCTATATGCAGTGTTATCACGTATTCGGTATACCAAATTGATAACAACCGCATGCCGTATGGTTTTTTTAGCGCTTCTTCTAATTTATTATTGTCACACATTTATGACATTTTCTCTCATCATCCATGTCATGATGTCAACAATGAATTAAATATATTTTTCAAGAATATATGTGAAATATTGTCGCTCGTCAAAAAAAAAAATAGTAATATTTTAGTGGTATTATAGGTCACATTTCGGATGGGCCTCGGGCAGCTCTTCTCCTGTGATAAAAGAAAAGCAAAAATCCATGGAAGAAGTGAACGCAGTTTTCCCCTCTCATCTGTCCTAAGTGAATTTGCATAAAAAAATCGAGGATTATTATCGGTTCGAGTTCCGACGTGGGCTTGAATGCCCTAGACGAAGCAATATTAGAAAATTGGAGATTATATGTTTTATATATAATATTAATGATTGCAACTTCAAATAGATATAAGATAAATACATTTAAATTGTATACTTCGACTTAACGAATTGATTTAGTGTGTCTGAGACACTTAGTTACACGCATACGTCAACAGTACATGTTATTTTTACAATTATTAGTTTTTAACAGTTAATTGTTATTATGCATGCGCGTTGTAATACTATTTTAGGTTTACATTTTTAATTAAAACATGCTACTTGAAGTAGTTATAAAGTTTCATTTGAATGTTGTTATTAAAATAATTACTTAGTTGCTTACTCGAGATAGTAATATTAATCAAAGTTTCCTATACATATTATAATATTATACAAGGTGCTTCTTATTTGTAGCAAAGTTGTATGATATCAACATACAACACACACTAATGTCAAATTATGAAATTTATTTCAACTTCTTTTTTTTCCAAAATAATTATCTTCGTGTGTGTTTTATTTAATATTGATCAATAACCATAAGATAAAGTAATAATCTATATTTATTTTTCTAAATAAGTAGCATTATTGTATATTAGTAAAGGTACACAAATATGAAATATTATTTCAAAATTATTACTTCGTGAAATATTCCACTATTAAATGCCATACATTATACGAAACTACATAAATACATGCAATTTTGTTGAACAAACATTTATAGCCTGTCGCTATTTGAATAGCTCGTCAATCGTGACATTATTTTATAGGTACTATATTATTATAGTTGTAAATAGTTTTTAAATTGTACGATAACCGACGAATTTCTTATTATGTAACATACGAAAACATTTTATTAATTTAATTCGCACGCGTAAAAAACGTTTTAAAAATATGAAAATATTCTTCTCTGGACAACGTATATTATTATAATATTCATAAATAAATGTTACATAATATGACTAATATAATGTATGAATAATTTGAATGTGATTTTTTTTTTTGGTAATATTTTATTTTATCAAGTTTCTATAAATAAAATAATTTCTTCGTAACGACGAACATCCAGAATACCTATTGATTAACGGTAAATTGTTCCTTTCCTCGTCGGTGGGAAAATTATGGAAGTGTTCGCCCCAGTCCACCGAATATTGAAATGAAGCCGCCGATTAAAACACCTGCTAATATACCAAAATGTATACATACGCGTAATAAATATAAAACTCGAGTGTGCACCGTATAATATTATAATAATATACGCATAAATCTTGCGAGTGTTTAAATCGTATAGCTAACAGAGTTTCAATCCGTTTATGATTATTATATAAACTATAATCATTCAAATGTAGTATAAACCGAGCTGACGTGTCTGGCACAAAAGTCTGTATATTATTATAGATTATTATGTACACCAGTAGTGTTTCCCGACCAGGGGAGCGTTTAGATTTCTTAAGAGAGGCGTAGTATTTAATTTTAATTTTCATAAAACCAAATATTATTAAAGAATTTAGAAAAAATAAACCCACAAATTTCAACCGTTGCACTAATTTACAACAATAATAAAATAATACTAATAATTATAGTCCGGATTTGTATTCTCTTAAAACATATTCTCTAAAATATGATGCTAATATTCTCTAAAAAAAACCTACAAATATTATTCTTATATTCTCTTCAACATTAGAAAAATATACAAAAATAATCAATGAACAATCGATACATGATTTAATATGCAATTTCATTTTATTATTTATTTGCTTACAATATTCCTTAAATAATTATTTAAGTGGGGTATACACTTGCATAATGAAATAGTTGCACTATAATAACAGTAAAGGAAAATAAAACAACAATATATATGTATATATTTATTAAATATATAAAAACAATGTTCCTTCGGTAAATTTTAATTATAGTGAGGTAGGATTACAGTGACTTAATGATAAAATTATAAAAAAAATGAATGTTTAGTAAATGATTCAAAACATATTATTTTGCTGGTACCTTAACATTAAAATAAATAATAATAATAATATTGCAATTAAATTAAACTAGTTAAATTATTTACAAAATATTAAAAAAAAAAAAATCTTTTTCCTGTGAACTTGGTGTTGAATGAATCGTCCAAATTTTGTACTTTCATAAAACTAACATACATGTACTCAATTTATAGTTAAAACATATATATATCCAGACTATAGTTATAATAATATAGTAATTATTACATTGTATAGTTTATTTATCATTCTGCACACCCATCAGTTAAACTAAACGAAAAATAAAAATTGGCATCAATTATTTTTCGTCCAGCGAAATTGGGTGGGAGGGCGTAAGATTTTTGACAAATCTTAAGTGGATGGACAATAAAAGGCAAGTTGAGAAAAACTGATGTACCTATATCTATTTTTGCTGGTCACGGGTAATCTTCAAAACTACTGAATTGATCGTTTTGCTTATTTTTGTAAATGAGCAACGTGGAGCATGTTTTAAGCCTAATTTTGCTTTTTTTAATAAACAACCAAGTATTAAGTTTTAATACGAGTAAATTATCGGCAAATACACTCGAGTTCAAATTATAACTAAACGAAAATAACAATCCGCTAAACCCCAAACATGTTAGGTCAGGTATAGGTATGGCCTTAATCGGCACAAGATTGCGAATTAAGTTTTTAAAAATGTACCTGATTGAAGCCGAAATTTTAACTGATTTTGCAAAAGGTGATATTTTTTATTTTTAGAAGACTCCCATAATAACAACGGATTAACCTTTTGAATTTAAACGTCTTCAATTTTCCATACAACTTTGCTTTGTGATGATTATCAATCAATAAAGCACAAGGTAAAATATTAATACTAGGAGGTATCGACAATTCAGATCCCTGCTTCACTCATGGATTTTATTTCGCATGTCCTCGAGTTAGCTCGGAAAACAATTTGTATATTTATGCGCCTAATCAAAAAACGAACAATATAGCATTATACCAAAAAGTATTATATGTACCAAAAAGTATTAGAATTCACAAAACTACTATGAGTATCTGTGTTGGTTTTTTCTACCTTAACTCAAAATTCACAAATTTGTCGATAAAATCTTTTTATAAGTTTAAATTTTAAAACGTGTATTATTCATTTATGCTCTAAAAAAAATATTAGGTAACTCAGGCGAAGCAGCTGTGTGAATTAGCCAGTATATATATATACGATATACGTCCGCGGGTCGAACGTTTAAGATAATACAAAAAAATAAACAGCTTGTACTGTGGTTTTAATATAATTGGGTAAACTCGTGTACACTCAAATGCGTTATTGTTTTTAACGGGAGACAATTATTATTTTATAAGTGTACGTGTGTGTGTGTTTCTTGATTGGATTGATGCCACGGCTTCTCTGAAAAAGTTTTCCCAATACTTGTATATTTACTATATAATAATATATATATAGTAATGCACTAACGTATAGGATAGGGGATAAACTTTACCCCGGCCAAATTTGGAGCAATGATTTTGACAAACAACACTAGGATAGAAATAATTCGATTTCGTCAAAATCAATACCTCCACCCCAATACTGTTGTACTCTTGGCCGTAGCTATTCATCAACAAAATAATTGTTCACGTTAATCTCAATGACTCTTTTTTCTTCTAGATATTATTCTTAAATCTTACTGTCGAGTTGCCTTTGAGTTTGTTTGCCCGGACAAACTGAAGGGGAAACCTACGTCGATGACCGCGGTGATTTTAGAGAGAAAAAAATATATATTATCATTGCTGTTAGAGTCCCCGCACGCTACACCGATGCCTATTATTGTTTCTGAGGGTACTCGAGAAACACTTGAAAGTCGGCCGCCTACTTCAACTTCCGTACTTATTATTATAATTTTAACTTGCGAAAGTGTGTTTGTCTAACGGATTCAGATGAGACTCGACAGATATATTATCTTAATATATGTCTATGTCTTGGATCGGTGGTTTTCTCAAATTTTTTTATATCCGAGAACCGCTTAAAAATTTTAAACCTTTCCACATGACGGTGACAAACCTAAAATCTAAATTGAATACATTTTTTAGCTCTTCAAAAAATGTATACGTGATGATAATTCTTATGTAGGTATAGACTCGTAGATTACTCACGAATTCGTATGCCAACACATCTGTTATCGCATTTGTCCCTCTCGCATAGAACGTTAAGTCGGTTAAAAAAAAAGAAATTCCTTTTTATTTTATTAATGTGAAAATACTTTAAAATCTACTATAGTTATGTTTCAAAAAAATGTTGATAATTATATATATTTTTTTTTCTTTTATAAACCATATAATAACTAATAAACTATATACAGTTTAATGTGAAATCTATGATTGAATTTCATTGGCCAATGATGCAAAGTCTGTTTGATGTCGGAGATCATCCGCCGTTATTCACAATATATTATTTAATATTATTGGTGGCCCACACGAAGGCAATATTTTACTAATGTGGCCCACCGAAGAAAAAAAGTTGGATATCAATAGACCTAAGTATTTTACTATAATTTAGGAGATTTAATATTGGTAACTTTCAGCCTTAAATAATTTTCCACATTCAATTTATTTTAATTCTATAACTATTTTTCCTGTAGAAATACATCCAACTTGTTCAATTTCCATGACTCCTACATTGCAGGTGCTCGCACAGTCGCACTCGAATTTTGGATTTGTATGAATTACGCAGTTTTCTCGGTTTCTAATGCAATATATATATATATAAGTGATTTAGTCCAAAAATTGATATTCACTACTATTATGAGTCCGCGAAACTACACCGACTCGATTTAGATGAGGTTCTTTTGTATTTTGTAGATAATTTGTCAAACAAGGTATGAACCTTGACATACGTAGTTATTTACGTAGTTCATACGTAGATTATAGTATAATAAAAAGCAATTTGAACAAAACTCGGAACACTATATATATTTATACATTGTTACGAGTTATAATGAAGAAAAAAAATACTGTGGGAGTTAAAGCGTCGATGTAAGAACGGAGAGACACGTAAAATTGATTTTTTTTTTTCTTATTGATATCTGTTTTCTTTCTGGATAACCTTTATAAACACGCAATAAAGTCCTCGGCTGCCTCCGACTTTTACCCTTAGTGTATAATATTTTCCCGGGGGTTTAAACGTCGCCTGCAAAAATAAATCTCACCCCCGCAATACGTCATCCGATAAAATGTTAAGGGTGCAAAAGTCGTCCGAGCGCAATAAAATCGCGCGCATATCGTAACAGGAAGGGGAAAGTCTGTGAGAAAAAGAGGGTTAAAACCGTCTATTACGCCGGCGCGTTATCTCTGAAACTACCGATCCGATTCGTTTCTCATGTTCTGTTTAATGACAGATTGAGATGTATAAATAATTCGGCTAAAGGAGCATGGATGCAACAGAATGGCATTTCAAATTGAATTATTATATTATTATTTATTCATAATATTTTGGTAACCTTACATATGTGACCCGGGTGATAACAAAGTAATATAAAGTAATACAACATAGTAACATAAAATACTATTGGAATACAGTAATATTCTAGTGTAACGGTAGTGTGCGATATGCCAGGAGCGTATTTAGTCATTCTTCTGGGGGAGAGGGGGGAGGTGAGTCAGTTTTGTTTCTCTAGCCATTGACTCCGAAGATCACAATTCACAATTTACGATTTTTCACGAATATTTGAACTAAAAAATACCCAAATTAGTTTGGTTCATAAATGTTTGATTTATTTTAATCGCTACCCGGACACTCTCTTAACAGCAGGCTGCGTGTGTCGATATTTGATAAACGCTATCGATGTAAATATTCATTGGTAAATATCAAACTATCAAATAAACTAAATATATTACAACCGCGGTATTCTGATACTTAGTAAATAATTTTTTTTATATAAATCGTTAACAAAATTTTATTTTTGTTTTTTTCGTTGATAAACATGAAAATACAATTTTAAACCCTATATTTTTTTATTATACCGTACATCGATACACTATGTACATAAATACCGATCCAGAGGAGGGCAAACGACCCGCACCTAAAAAAAACGCCCCTGCGGTATGCAACTTTATATTATGAAATATACAGTTTAGTTATTAAATAAATTTATCACGCTCGTGACGGCGTACTGCGGTATATTGTATTGAGCGCAAACGTTTTAAAAGTTTTCCAATCTTTATAACGACGAAACGCGATTTTTCCGCGATAATCACAACACGTATAGAGGTACCTACGCAATACGTCATTCTCGCGTGCGCTTACGATTTTTATTTCATTTTTTTTTTTTTTAAAGTGTATTATAACAACCGCCATTTTACCCCCTCGTTATTAATACCACTACCACTGATTAATAGAGTATATCTACGGCTTAACAATATTATAAATGTATACGCCTGTACAGCGCTGTCGAATATTACCGTATATTTAAATACCTACATTGACGACGTTAATGGGAAATCAATACCGGCTGTGTTTTCTATCAAACCAGATCTATAATATTAAATTTACCATAAAATTTAATGGAATACGACTTTTCATTTTTATTGAAATTAAACTCCTCTTTAACCCTTCCCCTTAAACGGTTATGTCGACAAACCAGTTCGGGTTTAAATGGGCACAATTTTTTTTAATGCTTTTTGAGATATTTTTTATTATATTCTTAGTAATTTTATTAAATTTGTTATCAATACAATATATTTAAGAAACACATGGTTAATTAGTTAAATAAAAATATTAAATGGTCTATCATATATATGAATAACTATATATTTTTATACAATTGTATACTTTGTTATCAGTATATTTTTTTTATTATATTTGACTTTTAAGAAACAAATTATAATTTAAATAAACATATTATATTTGATTAAAATGTTATATCCAAAGTTACAAATTTTAAACGGGTTTCTATTATATTCGGTACCTATAAATGTCATATTGTATAGCTAATTATACTTATATAGCTAAATTTGTCAATTGCCATTAAAATTTAGTTGTTTTTTTTTTTTTTTGGCCTAGTGGGTTTTTTGTTGGGTTTAATTACTGGGTTTTAATGTGCTGGGATCATCACTTCGAACCATGTTGTATGTATATCAAAAATAATTAAAACCGATGACAATTCGCTCAAAATATTATATTGACTTCTTATCTCTTTGGCAGACGAATGGGCGGCAAGAAATTGATGGTCGAGGGTCCGGTGTCCGGTTGATGGCCGCGGAACGCGATGCGGGCACCGGATTCGAAAACAACAGCTGCAACGGTGGCGGCGGGCCGCGATTGCCACCGAACGGTGCGGCTGTGCGGTGGACGGCGGCAGCGGCCGCGGCCACCGCGCAGCCGGACGGCCAGAAGGAGGTCAGGTTCCCGGGTACCATGCAGCCACCACCGTCCGCGACGGCGCAAGCGCAGGAGCTGTACCGCCGGCTGCACAGCCGGTCCCTGTCGTCGCTGCCGCCCGAACCGTTCATGATAATGCGGTCGAAAGCCCTCAACCGGAGAGTGTGCATCAATGTGGGCGGCGTCAAGCACGAGATACTCTGGCGGACGCTGGAACGGTTGCCGCATACCCGGCTCGGCCGGTTGAGGGACTGCAACACGCACGAGGCCATTGCAGAGCTGTGCGACGATTACTCACTAGCCGACAACGAATACTTTTTCGACAGGCACCCGAAATCGTTCAGCTCGGTAATATACGTAGTGCGCCTATTGTATACTATTAGTCTAGCCTATATTTGTGCCCTCGAAAATGTTTCTCGGTAATTACTAACACTGTGCACCGCATAAAACATCCCATTTCCGGCGATAAACAATTCGAAAACCGCACAGTTGACCGAAGAACACGAACAAAAATAAAGTATTAAAATCGCCAGGGTTTTCGATAAATCGCGTCGGACGACACATTTAATTTAAATCCTGTGTAATGACGGGTATCCATATAAATAACGGGAGGAAGGAGATTAGAAATAACGTATTAGTATATACGTTTATTTGCAAGGACAAATCCAGCATTTATTTATGGTTAGGGCACTTACCGAAAGTACAATTAGAGGCCTAGACTACCGATTCCCGTCGAAAACCATGACTAGCTCTACAAAATTGTCTTGTGTTTGGGCTTCCTTTTGATTTTGGTTGTAAAATAAAGTACTAATTTTTTTTAGTAACGGAGGTGGCAATAGCTTTCGGTCGGGGGTATTTATTTGAATCGGTTCAATAATCGATTGTATTGTAAAATTTCTTTTAATTCGTACGAATAGACGCCATATTAGGTTAGATGCACCAGGTTCATTGTTAACGACCTAATCGAAGTGCCTGACGTCATAAGATTTTCGAACATTTATATGCATGGGAGTGGGGGAAGAGTTAAGCGTAATTTTGTTATTCAAAACACCGCAAGTGTTTCTGCGTTTTCTAACAATAAAAATACTCGCACGAAAACGTTCCCAAATGAGTTGCCACACACTTCAACAAACTATTGTTTTCAAACACTACCCGAATTTCTCCGACCCATTCTTAACACACCTTACACGTCATACTGTATACGTTGACTCAATATTAATTTTAAAAAAACAACGCATACATAAATATTACATAATATATTAACAAATATAAACGTTAAGAATAACTAATATACTACCTATATCAAATTTTCGACCAATTTTGTGAAGCCAAAAAATTGTAAATATTCTCGTTTTTTTCGTATTATTAACGAAATTACATGGAAAATCAAAAAATGGGTCTCCGTCTCAATACATTAACTAGTTTGAAAATGCTAAAAAAAATTTTTTTCGTCGTGGTGTGTTTGAAATAAGATTTCTGGTATACAAGTTAACAGATATACAAGAAAAAAACACACATAATAGTTAAACCAATACACTCATAATCTAAAACAGATATCTTTTGGAAAAATTAATTATTGAATAATCATATACTAGAACGGACCCCTACCAAAATCGTTATAAATTGAAACATATATGCATTAGAATATATTTCGATGGAAAAGACATTTTTGGGAATCGAAAACAACTTGTGGAAATTAACTTAACCGATGAATTAATTATCAATCGTAGTGTATGTACAACGATGACAATCGACCATTGTACGACCACGAGTTTTGTGTATGACGTCGTACGCCGTTAATTGCCTAGCACATTTGTTAATTGTCCTTAACATGTAATAGGTACTTTATAGGAAAAATAAAGGAAATAGAGAAATACAATTCTTTGTTATATATACTGTACTTTTCAGTGTTATTTTTTTTGTTTTTTAACCGATTATCTAACGATATGTTCAGTAACTACGTAATAAAGTAACATGACTTGTTTACGAATATGCTTTAGGGCCATATTTTAAGCAACTAAATTAATGAGTTTTTTTTTCGACTATATATATATTATTATATATGTATCGGAACCAAATAAATCCCCAGACGAATAAACTGAAAAACGATTACGTACTATTACGACGATCCGTGCACAAGCGTATAAAAGGTATATCTGCAGGATATGGCGATTGTATATAATAATATATATATATATATAACCGCACGGGAAATTGTATCAAATCAACAACCTATTGAAACTTACTGACTAATGGACATTACGACGATGTATGTGTGTGTGTTTATATGTGTTTTTGTGTGTGTGTGTATGTGTATAGGTGCTAAACTTCTACAGAACGGGAAAGCTACACCTGGTGGACGAGATGTGCGTTTTAGCGTTTAGCGACGACTTGGAGTACTGGGGAGTAGACGAGTTGTACTTGGAGTCGTGCTGTCAGCACAAATATCATCAACGCAAGGAGCACGTGCACGAAGAGATGCGCAAGGAGGCGGAATCGTTGCGGCAGCGCGACGAAGAGGAGTTCGGTGAGGGCGAGTGCGCTCACTACCAGAAGATCCTCTGGGACCTGCTAGAAAAACCCACCACGAGCATTGCGGCCAGGGTAAGTCTCGTCGACGGTAAGTCCGTCACGGTCGGTGGGGCCGCATGCGGCACGTTATCACGCATTATTAAATAATAATTTTTTTTTAAAAATATATGTATGTATATATATTTGCTTGGATTTATATAAATATATATATATATATATTTTTTTTTTGACGTCACACCGAGAACCATCGTCTCTCCTCAAATTGAATTTGCAAATATTGGGCGCGGAGAGACGATTTGACGTTATTATTTTTATGTTATTGGTATGATTTTTATTTATTTATTTTTTTTTATTATTATTATTATTTTTTTTTTTTTTTTTTTTTTTTTATCTTATTCCGTGTGATACGTTTGTTTAATACTTTTTTTTTTCTTTTTTTTTTTTTTTCGAGTGTGTTAACAGGAAATTATTGCACGAGGCTTCTTTTATGTACAAATAAAAATTTGTTTTTATACACTGGCCGCGTGTGTTCTCTCAACGCATATTCAGTTTTCTCCTATAATGGCATCTAAAAAAAAAAAAATGATATAGAACTCGGCAAATGCATAATACCTACGTTAAAACATACAGCTACTACATATTTATGCTACGATAAAATATATGGAATGCGTTGATCGCAATGACCTGTCCGTCACAGAAATCAACAGTTGGCTCCGATTGATGCCGACGACGGCTACCATACTTAACTTATACAAAACGAAAAAAAAAAACTAAACTACGATACGATAGAAAGCTTTTCAGAATTTGCGTTGGTGCCGGGACAGCCATCTAAAAAATCACGATTGACTTCCCGACCCTAGCGCCGATTCTGGCGATCTTTCTCGACATGAAGAAACAACCGACAATTATTATTATATTATATTGTATGCGAATGCGGTTTGATGTTTGGTTTTATTGGCAAGATTGCGTCTCGCTATGTGGATTTTGCTTTGGTTTTTCTATTTTTTTTTTTATTTTTTTTATTTTTTTTTTAACATTTATACACATCAAATTACAACGATTTTTCTATTGTAATATCGTTGACCAATAAACGGAATTAACAACAATACACTGCTTATACAATTTACCGAAACAAAAACGGACGTGGGCTAGATCTTCGCGAATAACAATCAACGATTTTAAACACGGCTCTATTTTTGTCTGTATACAAATATAAAATATGTAAGGAAAAACTTGGCCAGGAGTATTATTGGTTGTATTTACTTTTTTATTGAATCATTGAATCATGTTTGGAACGTGGTATAAGGGAAGTGTGTGAGTGGCCACTGGCCACTAGTCAGGTTGAGCTCAATCATTACAAGGGACGATCATTTTTTTTTTTTTTTAAATTCATGGTCCCTTTTCTTTTATTTTTTTCCAATTCGAGCACCGTGTAGAATAACTATAATGAACAAGCTGAATGTACGCCTATCGGTACGCTCCAAATAACTCCTTCAAAGCGGAAATCTGTTAGAATATCATACTACATCAAAATTATAATTTCCTTCGAAAACATATCTTGAACAATCTCGTTAACACGCCCGGTTATTATCCCCCTTTTATCATTTGTATGCTTAAATTAAATATTTTTATTTCATTATATTCAAGTACATTTAGTCGTAAGTTATTTCACATTAATTAGGTATAACGACTGGAAAGTAATTCTACAAATTAAGTCAACAAAAAAATTACACATTAACGATAAACGACAAAATAAACTGCTATACTGTTATAAAATAAATTATTTCATATAATACATTTGCGTATTTACCTATCACAACTAGAGATTTATGAAGTTTAAATTTTTAAAAATGCAACTAAATACTACATTTTTAATGAATATACCATGTAAAAATAAACCGTTATTGAAAATGTATACAGTTTTTCTTGTTAATATTTTTACGGTGTTGTACATTTAGTACTATATATATTTTATATATCCAAATCGTCCGACCATTTCACTTAAAAGCATTATTTTGTACTTTTGGATCGAGAATATGAAAACACCGTAAACGCAGTTACGTTTAATGATAATACGAGTATAACATTACAACCAACTAATTTATACTTAGCCATGATTAAAATAATTACTGTTAGGCGTTACGATATTACAATATTAAAAGATAGCAACATAAACTTTTGTTGTCTTTTTTAATCCTACGAGTATATAGCATAATAATTGATCATTATATTTTTAAAATAGTATTTTCGGGATTATTATTAGATAAAATTTCACTCGAGAACTCACGAGAAGTAACTTTTTACAAAATAAATAGCACGTGTGTTAAAAAAAAAAAATAAAAAAAATATTATATATTAAATTCGAAGACAACTATTTAGAGTTAAAAATTGTATAATTATTTCAATTACCTACATAAATATAAAAACAATGAACTTACAGTAATTAATTTCTTCTCGCGCGGTTTATAATTTAATTAATTGACTCTCGTAAACATTTTGTTCTTAATATTAACGAGTGAATCACATATTTTGAAAGTACTCGTAAGATAAATAAGAAGATAACAAATTTTAATCGCGTTGACCGTTTATTAAATAACAAAGAAAGACAACATAAACTTTTCAACGTGTGCTTTTATATTGCTAGAAAGCTATTGAGAAATGTAATTTGTTATAAAAAATTTTAATTAAAACTACAGTTTAACTGGTCAACAAATGTTCATTTGTGTTTAATGCTGCTGCTTTCCATAAAAAACGCTTTTAAAAGCACGTAACGAATTATTATTTAATATTTATTGCACAACGCTTAATGTACTATAAAATCAAAAATTAAAAATATTATTATGTGAAAATAGTTTGTATTTCCGGATAAAAGAAACTATCAAATATAATAATCAATTATTTGGTTTACTTTTCAATTTCGGCGTCCGACACAAAAACGTATGTATAACGTTGTAACTATATATCGATGAACATCAAAATCATCCTACATTTTTTTTTCCTGAATATTACAATGTCTATAAAAAATTTTTTTTGATTTTTTTTTCATTCCGCATAAACAAATAATCCCCGAAAATCGGATTCAATAAAAAATATTCTCGAAACGTTTGAAACTTAATAAATAATAATCGCCGATTGGAGTTTCTCTTTTAACGCACAAAATATCATAATCCGATATAATATTGTTGGTTTATAGCAGTGTTTCCCAACCTTTTTACCACCATGGATCACTTCGACAATATTTTATAGGTCGCGAACCACCTCAATTTTACGAAAACTAGGAATATCTTTTTTTTTGCTCATTAACAAGAGTACACAAAATTTATCGAAAAATGTTAACTTTTATTATTTTACTTTACATTTTATTACTATACTTCACTAATATATAATTATACTTCAATTTATTACTCTGATACCTAGACACGTATAAAAGTGGAAAATGCTTATCGGTCTACAGCAGCAACAACGATAAGATAAGTCAATAAGTCGTAATTAATTTGTAATAGAAATCGAAGAAAAAAATCTATGGGACCGCGGACCACCTATGACTGGCCCACGGACCACCGGTTGGGAAACACTGGTTTATAGTAACACGACAACAATTTAATTTCCAACCGACGAATCGTACCGTTCGGCGGGAACGTACTAATAATCGTACATAAAAATATAATACGTCTGGTAACAGGAGGGTGGCCGGGGGGGGGGAGCCGTCGGGGAATTAAATCCAAAACCGTATAGCCGCGCGGGTAATTTAAATTCAAAACGGCCATATGTATATCGTGGTGCTGTACAGGTTTATTAATCCGTTTTCGTATAGTATTCAATAATAATATGTACGGCGGCGAATCGAAAACCGACGTTAAGCCGACGAGATTAGACGCGAGCAGTCAGTACTACTGCGCGACTCAAGTTTAGCAGTTATCGCTATCGACCGAAGTCGTGTATAGTCACCCCCTACCCTCCACCCCACCCCCTCATCCTCACCTCCAGATAGTGGCGAGTGGTGCGTTTGACCATAGAACCGAACGAAATGAACTTTCGTTGACCAGTGTGAACTCGTTTTTGTGGGGTAGCCCGTTAAAATACGTACACACGAACACGCACACACACACACACACACACACGCAAACACACACGCAAACACACACGCACACACACACATACACACACACACACACACACACACACACACACACACACACACACACACACACACACACACATAAAGAGATTATGTACACGGACGTTACCGCACCACACAAACCGGAGGGCTGTTTATTATTATCGATTACCGGAGAGCGTAGCGGCACGCGAACCGCAAAAACGACGATGTCGGCGGCGGAAGGATGCGATAATAACGATTTATACGTATATATATATATATATATATATACTATACACCCTACTACAATAGTGTAATATATTATAAAATATATTATACACACGCACACACCTTAACGACAACGAAACGAAAATCCAAAAAACCTATTGCACGTTGATACGATTTTTATTTTTTTTTTTTTTGTTGGTTGATTATGAATAGTATATGTGTGTGTGTGTGTGTGTGTGTGTGTGTGTGTGTGGGTGGAAGGTGTTTACCCGTTCGAATACGATTTGTCCGATGGGCGTGTTCGAACGTAAAAAAAAAAAACTGTTCGTGCGGTAGACGTTTTTTGTGTACGAACAAGTCCCAATGTTCAATTTATTCTTAGTAAAACGATAATAAAACGATTTTATAGTATTTTTACTATAATGACGTGACATGAATCCCGTGTACACGGAAAATTCAACATTTTGGAATTCAGATTTCTGATTTTTTTTTAAATCTAAAAATCATTTTTTTTTTTTTATTAAATCTAATTACGATTAGTATTTAAAAAGTAAAAATACTTATATATTCGATTTATTATAAAAAAAAAAAAAACAATATTTACTAAAGCGATTTTATTATAAATATACATAAAAGAATCCAAATACAAAATCCCAAAACCGAATTTTAAAGTCTGTTTTTTCTCTACCTCTTCTCCGACTTTCTTCTACGATCTTCTATATTCTTATTGTTTTTCATTATCTCATCACGCTTATACGGCAAATAATATTAATCTTAACCAATCATCTCTCTTGTTTTCCCACTATACTTTCGATCCTACCCCTTGATAATTTCTTATACAGAGTGATCAACTAACTCAGTAGTTCCTAAACTCACAGGGGTGCTGCGGCGTCGACCAGATAACTCTAGTCTAAAATTATAGATGATTAAAATAATCAAACCTCCCTGGGAGGTATGGTTTTCCTATTATGAATTTAGAGGTATATAAATCTTAGAATTTTGGTTGTGCCGAGTATCATAATCCTAGTATAATTATATCCCCGGCATATGAATTTAGTAGATATATATATCCTAGCATAATCGTACCGGGAGGCTATAGTTATTATGAGGGTATGATTTGCCTGTTCCACCGGCCGACCGTCGTCTGCATAGTAGCAAGAGTTGTCTTCTCAAGCACAAAATATCGACGTTCACTTCTGGTCTCCTGGTACTCAATTTTCGAATATTCCTTAAAATTAAAACATTTTCAAGACTAAATAAATAAATAAAAAACCGTAACTTAGTCGTTGTTTAACGTATGTGGGTGAGATCTTCACTAGTATTTATAGAACTGTTACAGGTATTACTTATTAAAAGTAACCCCATCCCCCTTCCAATTTTTAAATCAAGTATTTTTCGACGGAATTTGGTAATAATAGAGTGGTTTAAATGCCAAAAAAATAGGCTTGGAACCCTGTACAAGTCCCATCCATAATTGGATATGATATCAGGAAATCTCTTCCCGTATTTTTATGAAATCCAACTATGTAAGGGACTTGTATGGGGGTCCGAGCCACTCTCCTATCACCAAATCCCGCCGAGATATACTTGGTCTGGAGGGGTTCTTTTAATATGAAGTGTGCCATGCACACTGTGCATAATAGACCAATAAACGTTTACTAGTAAAGATACCCATGTACGTTGAAAGACAACCGAGTTATTTTTTTTTTAATGTCGTTTATAAAATTACAGTTTTCTTAATTTTAAGGAATGTTTGAAAATTGTGTATCAGGAGATCGTAAGTTGACATTAATAAATCTCGCTCGGGAGGACACCTGTTGCCAGGCAAACAGGGGTCTGTCAGAATTGACACGCGCCATCCTGGTACATATTTTTCGATTTTGGACTGCATTTCAAGTTTATTGTACAATTTATAGTTATATTTTTTCGATGGGTAACTATAACAATAAATAAACATAGGCCAGCGGTTCCCATAGTGTACGCCGCCCCGTGGACCAGATTACTATGGTCTAAAAATATATATGGTTATTATAAAATAAATATTTCCAAATTATCCATTAAAATTATTTTTATCTAAAAAAAAAAATCAAAACTAAAATTAAATTTAACGAGAACTTTATTTATTTGTGGAATTTTTAATATGGGTTGCTATTTGAAAATCAAAAGTGAGTAGTGGGGTTTCACCCTCAAAAAAAGGGTGACAAAAAATAACAGTAATATAATATTTTAGAGCTGCTTGTTTTTTAAGTTGTCAATAAAAAAAAACGTTAATACTTTCCGAGTATCTTACAGTTGGTTGATTGATCACTCTGTATACGAGGTTATAAAAAAAGAGTAGAAAGTATAGCAGGAAAAATCGGAGAGATGATAGATTGGTTAAAATTAAGATTTTACGTGTGGACATGATGATAAGTGAGTTAGATCATAGAAGTAAATCGGAGAAGAGAAAGGCCAGAGAAAATCGGACTCTAAAATTCGGATTTTGTAACATTGTTTTTGGATTCTGTTATACATTTTTATTATAGTTTAAAATAGATAATAACGAGTGTCTTACCGTTAGTCGATCAACTCGTATATTAATTTTATCTAACATAGTTACATCACACGCCATTCGTCTAGTACACAGTTATGTTTATGTTTCGGACATTCGAACTTTCGTACATAAAAACATTTCTAACACATGACCGTTTGATCAATTTTTACGATCTAACACATTCGTAATATGACTATCGGATGAATCATATTTGGACAGGTAACTCTCGCCCGTATACACGTTTGCTTGTACGTGTGTTTCCGCACTAGTCTTCGCGATCGGAATTTGACCAGAGCCGAAAACGGCTGTTTGTGACCGCAGGTGATAGCCGTAATATCGATACTGTTCATCATAATGTCGACGGTAGCGCTGACGCTCAACACGATACCGGGGCTACAAGTGAAAGACGAAGTGACGGGCCTACTCCAAGACCGACCAGTGTTCGCCATGGTGGAACTGGTGTGCATCACATGGTTTACCCTCGAGTACCTACTCCGATTCAGCGCGTCGCCCAACAAATGGAAGTTCTTCAAGGGCGGCCTGAACGTGATCGACCTACTGGCAATACTACCGTACTACGTTTCTCTTATACTGGTGGCCGAGACGGACAAGACGGACACCCATCAGTTCGACGACGTCCGCCGGGTGATACAGATATTTCGGATCATGCGCATTCTGCGAATACTCAAATTGGCCAGGCATTCTACCGGATTACAGAGCCTTGGGTTCACGTTGCGCAACTCGTACAAAGAACTGGGACTGCTTATGCTATTCCTGGCCATGGGCGTACTGATATTCTCCAGCCTGGCGTATTTTGCTGAGAAAGAGGAAGCGAACACTAAGTTCCTGTCGATACCCGAAACGTTTTGGTGGGCCGGCATTACTATGACCACTGTAGGGTACGGCGACATTTACCCAACCACGGCTCTGGGCAAAGTGATCGGAGGTGTTTGTTGTATCTGTGGCGTGCTGGTTATTGCGCTGCCCATTCCGATTATCGTCAACAATTTTGCCGAGTTCTATAAAAATCAGATGCGGCGGGAGAAGGCGCTGAAGCGGCGTGAAGCACTAGAGCGCGCCAAACGCGAGGGCAGCATCGTGTCCTTTCACCACGTCAACCTACGGGACGCTTTCGCCAAGAGCATGGACCTGATTGACGTGATCGTCGACACTGGTAAGTCGTCCGCTGGGACGTCGCGCCATTCCTCCACCTCCGCATACGCCGCCGGCTATCTGCTTTCCTATCTCAAAACCCACATCCCACTACTCATCCCTTGATCATCGTCCGTGCAATCGAATTATTTTATACTGCACACGAGCGACGTCACATCCTTCATTCTACTCTTAACACGAGAAAAATTCAAGTCGATGCGTTCGTGTAGTATAATATTATTCTACACAACGCTATTTGATGATAACGTCATCATATTTTATAAAATGTATGCAATATCTTTAAAAAAAAAATATTATGAAACACATGTAAAACTTTAGTCGATTTTCAGAGAGCGACATACCGAAGCTGTCCAAGCAGAATTCGATTCGATCACAGGGTAAGTCATTGTTGTTTTGTATACTAATATTATAATATAACAAAACATATTTGAAACACCATAATGTAAAAATCGCATCCTCTATTTTTCTAAATTAAAACCGGAGATATTATTTTTTATAATTTTATCGCATCGAAATTCTTGAAAAGCAGTACTAATAAAACTACGAAGCATAAACTTGAGTCATTTCGCGCTTTTAAATTTTACATTTTTAGACTTTTTTAAATTAAAAATTCGATTAACAGCTACGAAATGTTTCATCCGACAGTCAAAATCCCAAAGGTGGTGCTTTACGAATTCGCTTCTACGATATCGAAAAACTAAAACAAATTTGAGAAAAGGATAAAAATATAGATCTAACAATCAATTGTGTTGATTACACAATTCATGATAATCACTTCTTATAATTCCTAGATTATCAATTGATTCCTTTGCTATTGAAAGGGTTCAGCGTATATTCCTGTCGTGGTTATTTTTCATAAAGGTTCCTTGTCCTCCATATGATTACGATCATATCAGAATAGTTTAAATTCTTCAACCCATTTTGCTGATCGTAATCGCGTCGCTAATTTATTATGTCTTACTAAGCTTTTATCTAACTTATTTGACTATCCTACCTGCCTTCAACAAATAAACTTTTAAGTTCCACCTCGACTTACTAGATAGGCTTCTCCGTTTATTATTCGATTTAACTCGTCTAACTTTCTATTTAACTGTTCCGTCTGTCGTCGTATGCATTGTGCTAAAGAAAATCCCACTTTTAACCATGATTTTGTACGTTTCATTATATCGTCTCTCTTTTTTTTTGGGCCCCGGCATGTAAAAATTAAAAATTATAATCGTCCATTAAAAGTTTCAAAGTTTGGCATTTTTCGCTTCCTCGTCGTACTTCGCCGTTATCGTCGAGTCCCGGCGTTTACTTCCTCTCGTGGTCCTTTTATAAATTAAACGCGTTTAATGTGATTTATAACACTTCGTCCTACGTATGCTACAACAATAATATGCTGTGCAAGTTTTATCATTCTACCTAACCGAATATGTGTGTATGTGTCTTTGTGTCTGTGTGTGTATGTCCATGCGTGCGTGCGTGCGGATGTGTGTTCGAACAGTGGGCAGCAATTATTCACAGTACGACGGGACGAGCAGCGGCAGTGAGACGGCCCCGCTGAACCCGGCGCCGGCACGGGGGGCCGTGACTTCTAAATTGGAACACCAGACGCTGTTGGACATTGACAATCCGGAACAAAACGCCAATTCGTTCGGGAGACCATTCGAGAGCTCTGTGAGTACACGTCAGTGTATACAGTATAATAATTGTACAGTGTGTACCATAGGTGCGAATAGCGTTTATAATTTGGCGGGAGGGGTGGTACAGTGTTTTACGCACAGTTATTTTGAATAAAAAACAAAAATGTATCGAAAGAATAAAACTCTATAGTGAATAGTTTGTCAAATTTTCGGGGGCGGGCAGGCAAGGGCTTTTTCAGTCCATTTACGGTGTACACGCATAATACCTATACAAAATCCGTGTCTCTGAATCGAAACGATGCTATTTTAATTACGAGACTAATTCCGAAATGTTGTACGTGAAAACAATGTACACTAGGTCTTAGGCATTTTCATATCATTTTCGACAAAAAAAAAATCTACGCATAAAATCCTTTTATTATTATTATTATCTTTTTTTTTTTTTATTAAAAATGTTACCAAAACATTTTATTGGTCTTTTATTTCGAAATTACCGAGTGTTTTATATATATATATATATATATATATATATATATATATATATATATATATATATATATATATATATAATCACATTAAAATAAATTACATTATTTTCCCGAATGAGAGAAATTAATGAAAATAGAGCGAACTTTTCCGTTTTAACTTTTAACACGATAAACTTTGCAAAGAAGAAATTACAACCGCTTATCCAATACAATACACCGTAATTATTTTAAATTTTTTACCACGACAAAACACTAACTAAATCATTCGAACGACTATGTGATCAGAAGTATGTCTGTAGTATTTTATTGATTGGCAACTTTTAATCAAAATATATTTTTGAAATCAAATTATTCCTTATTTTTTTTTTTTTTGTACCCGCATTATCGGCGCGCAATTTATGATTCAAAATAACCATTAACACGGCGAAACTTGACTTGTACTTGCTACTTGCAAACTCTTTATTGCACATAATCTTTGTACATAAATTTATTAGATAGCGAGACTACACCATTTACATTTTAACTGCGTTTATGTTACTGCGTTCAAACTACGATACTAATTTCTCGTAAGGGAGCTTTCTGTGTTATTTATTATTTCCCATGTCCGATCGTGTTACAAAAAAAAAAAAAAATGCAAATTTTGAAATTGCCGGGGAATTTTTTTTGGAAAAATTTGCTAAAATATAAATCTGTACGTATACATTAAAAACCCTATTTGTGAAATACGATTGTTCAAGCCCGCGATATTAAGACATTATCTATAGGATATTAGAATAGGTATTTATTGTGCACCCGAAATATTTTGATTCGTGTTAAAGCTTATTCTATTGTAATGAGCCCGATATCGCATTAATTATACAATGGGATCAATTTACCCGGTTACTCGTATTATAATAGACGTGCACTATATTTCGCGAACAAACTCTTTTGTACATTAACACAAGTGCACAATGACAGTTATTAGGTATAATATATTTTATAGAAAAACCCGAAATCTGGAACACCTTTTAAAAAATATATATATTATAGAGTATTCTTCTTTGAAAATCGTATACAATCAATATAATACATGAACAACAGAGAAATGTATAATTACTGTTTCTCACTAAAAAAAAAAAGCTGCCTATTATACGATACGGTATTTTATTTTTCATGTAATACGTACCTAAATATAACATATTTTCTAAAGGTTCTTTTAACGATTTTTAATGTATTCAATGTATGCTTTATAAAATTAATTCCGAACAAAAATTGTCTTTGTACTTGTTATTAATGCGCACGTATTATACAATAATTATTAATTCGATATATACGAGATAATTATTAATGTGTTAGATAATCTTTTCAACTCCCTCGTGTTTAATATCAACAGACTGTAAACTAAATTATTTATTACTTATTCAAAACTAAATCGTTTGTCAAGATTTACATAAAAGAAAATAATTAATTACAAGCAAAATTAAAAAATATAAAAATACAGATTTGACAATGGCGTTGAAGTTTGCTAAATTGATTTTATATAAAATTGTATAGATGCAATTTTAACTAAACAAAATGTAAAAATGATAGGTTAAGTATTAAGTAAAATGAATATTTAATGTATTGTAATTATTAGGAATCTTATGACAGTTAATCGTTGATGCCTAAATGTATAACTGAATAAGTAATATTTTATACTTATTTATAATTAGTATTAAGTACTTTGAGTGTCATTAGTTTTATTACGATATAAGTTTTTTTTTTTTTCAGTTACTCGTAACACTTTTTATGACAATAAACATGCTCAAAAAGTTTCGTGTGCCAACTGTATCGATAAATAATCTAACTCGGATGATGCTTTAGAGAGATTATGTTTGCATGTGAGATATGTCCCTTGGCCGGATAAACAAAAACTTAGAAAAACTAGAAAAAACAGTGGCGTAATAAAATATTAGTAAAACGTTTTAGTTTGAATTGAATTGTCGAATACAATGATTATCGTGTTCATAATATTTCTAATGACAACACCTACGCACCACTATTATTTAACGAGGTGATCAAAGCAAAACGGTCTCTGTACATATTCCACTTTTTGAATATATTTACCTATACAAATTATATACAATTTTGAATAAATAATCTAAAAAAAAAAAAACCAATAATAAGTAATATACATTTCCGAATAATTTAAATTAATCTGATTTTATATATAATCAGTAATTGTTAATTGTGTTTATTTTTATTTTCGTTCCTATTTCTTTTTATTTTGAAATGGTAAAAAATTATTAGTATATAAATTAGAAATTAAATCCATCCCATACTGTAAGGAAATTATTTCATAATTTTGTTCACATTAAAAAAAGAACCGGTATTGGTATCGGTACCGAGAACCGAAAGAGCCAATTTTGAAATAGACTAAGAACCGTTACGGATAATAATTATTCTTCTAGAACCAACCCATCCCTAGTTTAAATATATTTTAAAAGAACACCACTAATTCGTATAAGGATTTTGTTTTAAAACATGATGAATGTGGTTATTTACAATTTTAAATATTACTAGTCAAAAAATTATAACCATCGCGCAAATCTCAATTATATAATGTATAATTATATTAAATTTAATATTTAAACATTTCACTGTGATCAGAAAACTCCTAATAAACCTATAAATGAGATTTTGTACACATTGAAGGTGTTTATTTAAAAATATATATATGTTTATAGGTAAGTCTTCATTATATAGATGGTCTAGTTGAAGGTTACACATTTAATTATAAAAAGACGAGGTAATACTACAATAGTTAAAATATAACATGTAAAAAATATAATTATAGAAACTCATAAAACATAAAATAATTTTGGTTTTTTTAATCACAAAGTTAGTACACGAAAATATGTTTTATTATTATAGACGGTTGCACTTTGGTTATTATTACTCACTATTATTCATATATTTAAATTAAATATCGTAAAATTGTATAATACTATATTCTTTTAAAAGAAAATAATTCCTAAAATAACTATATTATAAAAGCAAAGAAATACAATAATAAAACTAAAATATACATAAATAAATTATAATTTAAATATACTTGGGGATTGGATAATTTATTATTGTTATAAAAATAAAGTGAACTGAGTTTTTTTGATAAATTATCTAAAAAAAAAGGTCAAAGGGTCAAATAAATAATATGCATTAAAACATGTGTTTTGATTAATTTCAGCACAATTTATTTAATGTTTACCATATTACATTGAACGAGCATATTGATATGTGCATGTGTAACCTCAGCTTGAATTTTGTCATTAGACAAAACTATATAATATTATTGTTTTTAACAATATGTATTAGAAAATGGTGTAATTATCGTCCCAAACGAGAAAAAGACTACAACTATTTTGCGCTTACTGATTTTTATTTATGTCGTTTTTTTTGTTTGGATTTCACATGACATTTTTTATGAATGTTTGTTTTGTTTTTGTTTTTCTTTTAGGAGAAAATGACCGTGAGTTGTTTTAACGAAAAATTAGACGAAAATTTCAATGAGTTCGAATGTTGCTCTTGTAGACAAAAGGTACAGGAACTTAATTTTAATGAATAAGATTATTTCTAATATAAAAAGTCTAACTAAAAGTAGACGTAATATATAGATTGTACTTACATATTTCTTATAGTTGTTGCAAGTAGAATTAAAAAAAAAAAAACTACCATTACTTTTGGTTACATAATTAGTTCAACCATTCACTCTATATACCTACACTATTATTTATTTAAACTAAATTAAATTCCAGTTAGACTTTTTTTAAAAATAGGTTTATATTTTAAACATATAAAATCAAATTTTATAAATACACTATTACACGTTTAACGTTCTGCTATAATATTTTATGTCTTTTTCTGTCGATTTAATAATACTTATTATTTTAGATTTTTTACTGATTACTGATTGTTTAAGATAAATTAGAATATATTCATTATAATAGGTACTGTAATTATATACAAACTTTTATTGTATATATACTAAAAGGGTATTTTTTTAAAAACTAAACATTCATTAATTCAAAATATTTAATAATAATAAAATATTTTTAATAAAATTCTAGTTATTTTCAAATTTATAAACTTCAATGCTTCATACGACGTAGTTATTATTAAAAAGTTGTATACCTACGTATACAACTTTTAATTTAAAATAGTTACCTTCATTTCATAAATAAATTTATTAGAAAAAAATTTTTTCTGAAATATTGATCAAATAGTTTTGTAGCACTAAAATGATCTAAAGTTTAAAAGAGCATTGTACTGCTGTAAAAAAAAACGCACCAGAGCGAAATATTTCTCACTACAATATCCCACTTTAATAGTTTTAAAATCATAATAACTAATAAATTATAGCTTCCTTCAAAACATACACAAATTTTAAATTCTGATCTAAGCAAAAAATGTACTGATTTTACTATAATGTGTGTTTTATTTTAATTTTTTTTTTTTTTTCTGTCCACAAACAACTTTCCCTAACTTAACTTAACCAGACATTCAAGATTTTTAACTGTAACGCATTTTCTGAAAGCATTTTGGATCTAGTTGGTGCATTGAGGGGGTCATTTCATTGTAGTTTTCTTAATAATTGGAAAAACCCGAGGAAAATTGTAGGAAAAATGGAAATTCTACTGAAATATACTGAAATATACTGCAATAATTTTCGAATTTTTATTTTTGTTGAAACTCTGTTAAAAATAACCGTAAGGGCCTGATATTTTTTTTACAGAATATTAATATTAAGCCTAAAAATAGGCGTGGACTAATGTTCAAAATACTCTGACCACATTTAACTATTTTTTGACATTTTAAGTTTTTTTTCGAATTATAATTAAATAAAACGGTTTTGGCTGAAATCTACGTAAATTTGACACAAGATTCATCATAAGTTATACTTAATGACAAAAATAAAAATTGTATGTATTTTCCTGTTTGAGGCGTACAAGTACCAATAAGAATTATTCGGTCCTTAGTGCATGGTTGTTTTCTGTTATACTTTTCGAAATCTTCTTTGCCTGTTGACCTAGATTTAATTTGAAACAAATGTACATGCAATATCGTTTTAAACGAAATATCGATGGGCTGTGGTGTAATAATCTTGAATACTGCGGAATTTGTATAAAGTTAAATTTTGCACGAGATTCCTGATTGCCTTTTTATAATCCATTTGTGTGTTACTTTGATAGTGAAAATGAAACAGATAGTATATACGAAAATTAATAGACAACGACAATAATTGATAGTGAACGATACTTTTCGACAATACAATTTTCTAATCTTTTAAACATTTTAAAATGTATTAAAAGTGAAAGAGGTAGTGCCATTTAGAGTTAGGTGTCGATGTCACTTATCGATTACTTTGAGAGACGGGAGTTATTTGATTGGACGGTTGCAACGTAAACATCGTAGAGAACCAAAGTTCAGTATTAATATTTGGACGTTTTTTTATTATTAAATTTATTTTTTACTCATTTAGAACACTTATATAACCAATCAATTATATTATTCGTATACAACTCTTACGTTATCAATTGACCACTACCTATTGGTACGGATCCAATATATTCAAAGTGCAACTGCTTCGTTGGTGGTAAAACGATCGCCCGACACGCGAGATACTCAGGGCACGGATTCGATTCCCGCCCCGGCGGCGACGGTAAACTTTTCACTGGTTTCCGAGTCGTTAACACTCGTGAGAAATAAATCAGAAATAAATAGCTAAATTACAGAAAAACAAGTCGACAACATAATAAAATTATGTTTGCGAATACCAAGGGGTCACCGCGTTAAGGTTATATTTTAACCGTAGTATAATATCATAGTATACAACATAACATTATTGTGTCCGTGTTAAAATGAAATAATTTAAAATCACGAAATGTTTTTTTGTTTTTGTCATACATATATATAAATATAAATGGGACATTTCCGACGTAGAAACATTGTTATTTTAATTCATATAAAGACAATTGGGTGGTAGTATTCACTGGCGTGGTGAACATACGTTAAAGGACAAAAAGGAAAATGGGGTCATTTTTTTAATGCTTTGCTTAGGGTTCGAAATACGTTCACGACGCCACTGGTAATACTGCTAGTGTAATTATTTTATTACCGTCGAGACTTATCAAATTAATCACAATTAATGAACCGCAAACTGTATAATAATAATAACAATAATACAATTGTACCGCCAGTATATTCAATACATATAATATATTATATAATTACCGCATATAGTTTGTTCGTGTAACGAATGAGACAAAACAAAAATCGATAAAAAACCACGATAGTAAAAAAAAAAAAAAATACAAAACACATTCGGGAAATATTAATCCGTCCGAGTACGTACTGCGCGTATACATTTGTCCTAATGTCGTTGTTTATGGATACATTGACTTCCGAGTTTTCGGTTTTAAGTTTCCAGGGCACCAGCCACCGAGGCGCGCCAAGACATTTACTTTTCGATTATTAAATTATAAACGTGAACGCGAGCGCGTAGGATATCTCTGATTGTAAATTCGTTTTGTAATTAAATTGAACATTTCTGATAAATTTTGCAATTTATTAACGGACGAGTCATATCAATCAATACCTCTAGCGCGGTGTATAATGTGTTATAATATTCAAATTGTAAATTATTCCGACCGTAAATATTCGAGTATTCCGCTCGAATTCGATATTCGTTTCGTCAATAAAATACGAAAAATCCCACCGAATCCGTCGCAAACATATAATAAGCTCAGACTTTGAATTTAAAATGAAAAACTATCGATGCATTGCACTGTTCTATGTGCTCACCGTGTCTATTTATATATAGAATTAATGTTAGGTGCAAGGTAAATCACTGGATATTTTACATTTATTTATACAAAAAAATAATAAAATAGATAATGTATTTTAAAGGTTACACCCCTTAATATAAATCTGAGATTTCTCCGTTAGATATTTTCTCATCCAGTTATCTTTCCCGTATACAAATATAACTTGTATTATTATTTGTATCTATTTAACAACATTAGCAGCAGTGTTAATATTTGTTTGTAAAACAAAGTCAAATAGAAATAAAAAATAATATCTCCAAAATATTATATAATATATAAAAACAAACAAACAATAAGAACAATACAAATACATAAAGGATAACTGATATAAACTGATTTTTAAAAGCATTAAAATTGTGAATAACAATATAACATGATGGTTAATAGAAATTATTAAAAAAAATGTTGATAACTTCAATCTCACAATTTATATACCTAATATGAAATATTTTTAAAGAACACTTTTTTTTATATATAATTAATACTCTGATATTTTTATATAACAAAATCTAATAAAATGTGAAAATGTGACTTTTTTGGCCTCTCAGTTAAAACCCGTTACATTTTAGTGACTTTCGAGAGCACTGACATTGGGTTATAATAATTAAATATAACTATAAGTGAGTTTTAAGATGGGAAAACGTCATAAAGGAAACTTTTTTTTTTAAGGCCCATTTAATAAATAACACACTCCTTGCCAAATGTTTGCGAACGCCTAAGCTTCCTAATGAAAATCATATTGAACATGTTTGTAACATTGTTGCGTTTTTGCTGTCACTGCCTATTTAAAACGCGTTTGTTTTATAGTTCACTAATGCTCAACGCGAAAAATTATACTTTAGCTCCACATAAAAACATATTTAATGTAATTACCAATTTGAATGATAAAGCGATCGTGGGATTAAGTGAACTGTAACGAATTGTGACGTTAATCGTATAGAACAACTTAATCGAAAAAAGTCCACGGATAATAAATTATATTTTCATAGCACGGATCATTTATTATTATAGTTAATAGACTAGTATGGATTTTTTTTTTTTTTTTTGTGTATGTATGTTTTATAATATTAATACACGTATAGCCTTATACGTACCTACAATGTTTACTATTATTCATTATTCATTTTTCATATTGCTATAGTGTTGAAAAGCCTTGCAAATCTAAAAATTTCACGAATTTAAAAATCATTCTGTACAGTAAGTTAATAAAATATTTGGTATTTTTCAACTAAAATATACATGTGGTTTTTATGAATTTATCTATAAACGTAAACAAGTTCACGTTTACCAAAATGTCTAAATAAATACAAAAATATTAAACATTATTAAACCGTGAAAAAAACATATTTCGGGTTATATTCGCCGCTGATGTATTCCTGTGAAGCACAACAGTATTGGAAAATATTTATTTCAACGTTATTAATCTCGAACATTAATGTTTTTTTTTAAAGTCATTTTTGCAAAACTATTAAAAATTAATGCTGGTATAGTCGTACTAGAAATATACGTAGGTAATTTATTTTTAGCGGGGTTTCATCGTATACTATAGTATATCCAAGGCCGTATTTGAGGGGAGAATGTTGACGAGGGTTCAAACGCCTCCCCCCCTCCGAAATCTTTTTTTATAGTTGATAAATTGAATTTATAAAACTATAATGTTTAAATTTTTATGTATTATGATAATCGTGCGAATACAAATTCTGTTGGTGTTTAAGGATTTGTTTAATTAACTCGTTTAACGCCTTCACCTCCCTCAAAAAAAAAAAAAAAAAAAATTGGTCTCAACCATGAGTATATCAATTATTATTAGGTTCTATCAGTGGCGTATTTATTTGGAAAAATATGAAAACAAATTTGTTTTACGTTTGTACGCAGGAGGTGAAAGAATACCTGGACGCGGAACACCTGACACCGTATCCGACCAGCGACATACGGACACCGCTCAACGTGGAGATGAAAACGCTCAAGTCGGCGGCGGATGGGGCGTCGGGGGGTGGCGGCAAATGGCGTTCGCGAAACGAAGTGGGAAGTGTCGACAGTTCGGATACTTACATCAGCTGTAAATCGCAACCATTCCATTCTCAGGCCGACCTGACGGCCGACGACCTGCACGATACAGTATTCGAGCCTGCAGTCAGCCAACCGGGTGGCTGCAGTGGAAACGGCGGGAGCAACGGTGGTGGTGGTGGTGGAGGCAATGATTCCAACCTATACGTCAACCCACTGGAGAGCCCTAACGACAAAGGTGGCGGCAAAGGTGACACGCCTCGGAGCTTGGGGACGTCGCCCATGGACGAGACCAAAGAGTTCGGTGGCCGGACCGCGGCCACCGGAAGTCGGGGAAGCCTTAACGAAACCGTCAAACAGCGGAAGACGAGGTTTTCGCAAGTATGTATTTACGTTGCACGGTTGGATAATTTTATGAGTGGACTTTTTTCACCCTTTTTTTTTTGTCACCGAATATTCGACATTGCACGAATTATATCCACAATAATTTATGGCCTAAGTATTCCCAATCGATTTTAGTCAGAGCCGAATTATAACATAGTTATCGAAAGTTCGAAGGGCGTGTAGAATTCTGTTTTGTATTTCTATATGGAATACAACTGAACTGAAATAAGTTTAATATTATTCAATGGACTAATTAGTGTGCATATATGGCGTAAATATGAAAAAGCAACAAAATCGTGACGGAATTTTAAATGTTTAAACTACAAATAACAAAATCGAACGGATAGTATTATTAAAACTTCAGTGTTATTATACATTTGAATGCCTTGATTTGTATAGGAAATAAGTATGTATCGAGTAATTTTCTAACACAAAAAAAATATAATTACATTTAATGTGTAATTATTCTAATCCATACCATATTTGATTTATAATCGATATAATGATTTCACCGCCGAGAGACTATTAATTCACATTCACGTAGAATAATTATTATATCATTATATTAACAATGGTTGCTAAATCAATACGTCTATTATATAATAGTAGTTTTATTCTCAAAATTAAAATTTATTTGTATTAATATATTTTAGTTGCGAAAATGCTTATATATTGCGAGCAGTGTCTTTAAATTTATACTCTGCAATAATCCAATGGTTTTTCTCTTATTCACGAAAATATTATAAAACTATTAGATTTTTACTATTGTATTTTAAATTAATTTTAATAGATATTATAATTTACAATTAAATTAATGTTCCTAATTGTAGACACGCCTAATAGATTTAAGAGTAGAATCTTGTAAAAATATAATAATACGCCGAGAACTAATTGCCTGAATCAATTGTTTGATAAACACTAAAATAGTAAGACGTTAATTTAATATAATATGTTGTCCATTGTTAAAGCAATCAAACATAGGAGAAAGTTTATTTGGCCGAGCGTCTCAGGAAAGTTTAGATGGCGTACGGAAGCGACGACCTTCGTTCGGGTTGTCGTCCAAATCATTGACTAATGCTACAAGGATAATCAATCATCATTTGTTTGGGTTACCAATAATATCCAATAAAACAGGTATTGTAGAGAGAAAGTTTTTTATTTTTTTTCACAATATTAAATAATTATAACAATATCATTGAGAAAAGTACCTACGTAAATTTTACATTTGTAATGTAATAATAAACGAAAGTATTAAGCATAACAAATAAATAAACAAATATGAATAAAAATCTTAGCCCGGAGAATTATAATTGATCGTGTTTGTAGACCAGTTTCGATTAAACAATAAAACCGTCATCGGGTAATTGTAAAACCAATTGTAATACTCCATGCTAAGTTTTTTCTTCGAATTTATTATACATACATATATATTTTTAATTTACCTCTAAAAAAATGTTTGATTTTTGTCTATAATAGTATGTAAATACTCCGAGTAAAATACTTAAAAATAAATGACAAAACCAATTAAATTTCTCTGTAAAATTTAAATACATTTCAGAAAACCGAGTAAATTTATAATTTCGCATAGTAACCACATGAAATTTTTATTAAATGTCGTTTAGAATGATTTTTAAATATTAAAGCGAAACATTTATAAGTGGGATATCACAATTTCAATTCGATTTTTAAAATAGTAAAAATGTAAAACCGAAATTAATAAAAATAATTTTTTTTTTTTTTTAAATATAATTTATAAACACTGCGTTTAAAGTTTTCGTGTTCGGTGCAATTTTGTGTAATTATATAATAAAAACAATATGTATAAATTTAGATAATTGAATTATTGTTACTCTATATGGATTGGTTATTAGATATTATAATTGTTCGAAACATAACGCTAATAATAATTATCGAATAGCTATCAACATTGATAGTGTAATTTTAAATACATATTATAACAATAGGAAATCAGTAATCTAACAGAGTTTACATGCGTCATATTAAATTGTTTTTTACGTACGAATTATTGTTATTACGGTAAAAAAAAAAAACCATTACCATTACAATCATCATGATCTTGTGAAATATACGTTTAAACTAAATTAATGTCGTCGAGGGCGTCCAATAGGCTTCGAGTAGTTTTATCAAAATTAACACTAGAAAAAATAAAATGAAAGTGAAACACGTAAAGCCCTTAGCTATTGTTACCGGCTTTTAATTAAAATAATATCTACGATACTTTTGAACGTTTCGTTTTAACTTTACGCTGACGCGAATTAGATATGTTTTTGTACTTGAATTAATTGTTTAATTGACCGCGCGACTATTATATCGTTTTCATTTTAAATGTTTAAACAAAATGAATTCAACACCGTTGTTAATACAGCACTACTATACACGTCAATTAATTTTAATACTCTTCCCGTTATTTGCAGGACGATCAAACGGTTTTTATTGCAAATTAATCCGCTATTATAAAATAATAAATTCTACAATTTTAAATATCACTGCGTATGTAATTATTTTAACTTGTTTCTCGTGCAGGTTTATACTATCATCACCTATACCTATGATGGTAAGTGATTACACGATATATTTAAGTAGGTACCTTCGATTATTGCGATAAGTAATTAGAAACATAATAATATCACGAAAATATCATTTTTTTTTGATTGACGCCCATAAACATTCATACGTATATATAACTTTAAACTTATATTAGGATTAAATTACAGCTCTAAACATATGTAATGTGATAACAGCCATATAAATATTGGCTAGAAAGTTGATATGTTTGGACGTAACATTAAAGACCGAAGGGGATGCTGAATTTGGGGTGAGTTCGAGGATATTTGTGTTTTTGTACGTATGTGATCACTATAGCTGATTACTATCGAGATAATAGATGTATTTTACTTATTTATACTATCCGTACTGTTTAGTTATCATGTGTATACATTTATTTCAAGTATATATTGTATTAGAGTGGTTTTTATTTGAGGTATGGAAAACTATTTTTGTAGCCACGACTCATCTCGATCCCTAATGAAATACATTGAAATAAAAGCCTTCAAGCGGAAGCGGATTTTGCTTAGGACTAAGATATTAACGGGATATTTGTCGAATTTTCCCCGACTACTATTGCACTGTATTGTGCCATTTGTGTCTGAATGTCTGATACTTAATATATATGTAAGTATACACATCTTTTTCCCGCCATACTTTTAGACGTTTCTAGCGGCTCTCTCTGGACCAAATTAACTCGGGAATTAGAGTGGTTTTATAGGTTGATTGAAACGATAAAAGTTGGGTTGAATTTCAATATGAATGGTGTTTGTTTTAACTTTGAATATTCCCATATACGGATCACCCAAAAGAAGCTGGGAGGATGATAGTACCTGTACTATTTTGTACGTGTATTGCGTTAGTATCGAGAATGTATCTATTCGGGGATTTTAACTTTTAACCCGTTAAACATTTCGACGAATGTTAGGCTGAAATTTCACCTTTTTTAAATTTTTTTTTATTTGGAAGTAATATTATTGTTGTAGTATAGTATATAAATATTATTTGTCTACAAAGAATGATTCTTATAATACAAAATATGTGTGGTGGAGGTGGGGGCGGAGTCGGGGGAATTCGATTGTAGCGACGGAGCTCTGTTGCTCATGGTCATTTTATTTTCCAACCGTTCTGTAATATCGATTTGGGAAGCGACCACAAAAATATTTCTATACTCTAAATATAAGAACTACCTTAATATTTTAAGATATAACACTAAATTATATATTATTTTATAAAATAAAAACAGATAGTAGACGGACTTGATAACACTATATCGTACATATATATATATATATATATACTACTATAATTAAATTACTATTATTATTGTTTGTTATACACACCATTATGACAATATTTAAATATATATTTATGTTTTCCAAGTAGGTATATGAATAGAGAGCATACGTAGTAAGATAATGGCCAATCACATAATGCGTTCCGTTTGGTTGACCCGTATTCAAGTCCAAAACCCGCGGATCGCCGTTTTTTTATACTGATATTACTAATTTTTTGTAAAAGATAATACATTTCATCTGGATAATATTATTAGGATTAAATATTATAATATTATGATAATAATGTGATCGATTGGAAAGCCTCTAGACCGCACTGTCCGAGTATACAAGACATGGTAGTCCTCACTTATTAATAGTGATAAACTGAGTTGGCCACTGTCTTACTATATAGGCTTTCTAGATGTAAGTAATTAAGTAGGTATATATTATACTTCCTTTTCGTTGCTTGTTAAATATTTATAACTATTATATATTCTGTATGTAGGTATACTCCATATCTGATAATACCTATTATATCTACCATATATATATATAAATATTATTATTATTATTATATGCTTGATTTAAATTAATAACGAGTTGGTCGCGACAACTCCGTATAGATTGTAGTGGATTTTGTCTTTATCTTAATATTCTTTAACTAAATAACTGTAATTAATTAATTATCTATATTATGTAATTGTAACGGTTAACCAATTTGAACTGTTGTGAACAGTATAGTAGGCATACAGAAATCATATACATTATAATGTTAATAGATCATAAAGTCGGTGTAAATACGATCGTTTATTAGACATTTACCTGTATTAGCTGAGTAGGATCTTAAAATAATCATTATGATCTTTATTGACAAGAGATAAGTATTTTATTTTTTTTTATGTATATACCTAATATACGTATAATTTTTGATTTTAATAGATAAAATGCATCTTCTTGTTGTATACCTAGGTACTATTTATAGCAATAGTTTTATATTAAACGGTTTTTGAGATAATATTAATATTGAAAAATATACATATATAATATAGATTGCGCGTACTAAGCAGAGGCGTATTTTAAGGGTTTCTTTTTATCCGCACATGCATTTAATTTTACACGAAAATCCTAATCTGCCCGATGCCTATTCGGGAATCTCGTGGGTCATATATAATATCAGTTTTTCAACTTTGATGTATTGTTTTGCTTATTTCTACTAAATAAATTAAGGGTTTTATTCCAGGTAAAATACCCAAATAAATAAATTAATACGATTTGTATTGCGGGCCACAAAAAAAACGGATTGTCGACCGCCGGCGCGGTCCGGCCGATCGCGAGAACCATTTTTTTTTTTTTTTTTTTAAGTTAAAGTGTAAATAACTGTCGAATATTGTGTATACCAGATTCCAGAGTACCATGATTTCCCCAACGATTACCAATGATTTTCTGTGATTAGCAAACATTTGTACACTGATTTACCCTCCGATCATAGTAGGCCATTGAGCGGGTTACGTAAAAACTAACTCTGAAAATACGCTACTGCGGGACACGCGTTTTGTATATCCTTTGTATATTTGTTGTATTTTACAAAAACACTAAAACATCATCGTTGTTATAATACATGCGCATTGCATACTATATTACGTCATATAAGTTCGGATAGTTTGAATTTTTTGAAGAAAAAAAATATTGAAAAAAATTCAAACAACCTACGGCCGCGATGAGTATACAATATGATCAGTGTTGAGACGCAGATAAGTAAAATGTATCTCGATAAAGATACAGACAATAAATACTTAAATAATATATAGATAAGATAATAAATAGGTGAAATTTATCTAGATTAAAGCTAGGTTTTTAAAATGTATCCTTAAATGTTTATTGTTGAGAACATAATTATAACAGTGAGATCAAAATGTAAACGGTTATAATAATTCGGTTTATCATAGACAAACTTCAGATAGATATAAAAATTGTCATCTAGATAAGATAAAAGATAAAACAAATATATAATCTAGATAAGTCTCAACACTGTGCATTATGTATACGCGTCACGATACATCAAAATGGCGTATAGTGACACGGGCACGAGAATATTGTTGCGTTTTTTGTCGCGTGCCCGAAACATCGAATGGGACATTTTCACGGTATTTTCACATTTTCCCGAGCGCACATCCGGTCTGTCGTAGATAACATATAGTGTGTACTTATAATAATATACGGGGCGATTAACCAATTATAAGACACTCGTTATCTCGGTAAGTTAGGCAGCTCTAAAATGTTACATCGCCGATATCTACTGATTTTCGAATAGCAACCTATATTCAAAACTTTAAAAATTAATTAATTTTTAGTTAAAATACCTTTTGGTGTTTAAATTTTTAATTTTCGTCGACCCGTTGACGAAATATTCCATTTTTAAGTCGGTCGTTTTGTGGATAGGATGGAGTAGTAGATCATCATTAATGTAATGGCGCGTGGCGTTTGAATCTATCCACAAAACGACCAACCTAAAAATGGAACTTTAAGTGGAATAACGGGTCAACGGGTTGGCAAAAATTAAAAATGTTAACACCAAAATGTACTTAAACTAAAACTTCGTTCATTTATGGAGTTTTAAATATGCGTTGCTATTCGAATTGCTTTTAAATGAAAAGTGGATGGTAGTTTCACCCTTAAAAAATATCGGTGATGTAACATTTAAGAGCGGCTTGATTCTTAAATTTTCGAGAAAAGAAATTAATACTTTCCCAGATAATGAGTGTCTTATAGTCGGTTGATCAGCCTGTATACCCGCCAACCGCGTACACGTGTGTGCATATTGTCTACCTATCTAATGGATTTGTGTGCGGTTTTTGTGCAGGGAAAAACGGCAAGTCAACGCCGTCAGTGTCGGCGGAGTCGATAAACCGTTCGCCGGAAACGCACCGGCGGTCTAAGTCCATATTGAAACGACACCAGAACAACCAGGCGGCGTCGCAGGCCGCGCCCCTTCAGGGCTCTCAGTCGGGCAACGGCGGAAACCCGTCATCCGCCAACAACCACCCCAGGATAGGCATCCGGCGGACGGCGCACGTCGACCCGGAAACCGAAAAACTCATACCCGACAACCTGTCGGACTGTTCGCCGGGCAAAAGCCCGCTGTCGCCTCAGCAACCGCAGCAGCAGCACCAGCACCAGCACCAGCACCAGCACCAGCAGCAGCAACAGCAGCAGCAGCAGCAACAGCAGCAGCACAACCACCACCACAACAACAACAACAACTCCCACAATAACAACAACAACCGGATCGCCGGCGGCGGCAGAGCTCCGATCGAAGTGGCGCTGCTCCAGGATCTACTCGAAGACTCGGGAGGTCCCATATTCATATGCCCACCGCCTCCTCCCATGACCGACAACAACGACAAACGGTACTCGTAGCCCCGTCGTCGCAATCGCCGTATTATATGTAACACGTATTATACATATATTAAATAGCCTCGCAAGTCGCCGCAATCGCTATAACTAATGACTCACTTAGTAAAGACAATGCGGACTCGTGGAAAACGATACTTATACTCCTTCCACAAACTGTCGGGACTTCACTGCGCGTTCCGTTCGCCGGTGGCCGTGGATCTGTCCGTGGAGGAATTCAAACACAGCATATTATTCTAAAAAAATACCCTTGAAAATTATTATTATCGTATCGTATTGCGTTGTTATTACATCGTACGCCTATATCGGAATAATATGCATTAAAATAGGTATACGAACAACGAGACCGTAGATGTTTTTTTTTTTCTTTTTTTTTAGAGAACGTTTATTTTGTTCGGTTTTTTTTTTTATATATATATTAAGAAAAATGTTCGCATTAAATCATATATATATATATATATATATATATATATATATATATATATATATATATATATATATGATTATAATATAATTTGAGAAATGCTCATTTTATCATCGTCATTAGATTGTAATATTCGTTAGTGTCTCGAAGTGAAGTATAGAGAAAAAAGAAAATGGGGGAAAAAAAAAAAAAAAATTATGATTGGTTTTTAACCGTATAATAGAGATATATATATATATACATATATATATATATATAGAGAGAGACTGTACGTAGGGAATTTGTTGTAAAGGACGCTTTTTTTTTAGGCTTCTGATCAGTCGACCGTTTAATAAATCATCGTCACCATCATCAATATACACGTTCGTATTATAATCATTATCGCATCATCGCATCATCGTCATCGTCATTATATAATATTTACGTACACACGGTCTTTTCGTGTCGAATCGATATTTTTGTTCCGTACCCTCGGGGGCATACGCGCTCGTCACACCGTGTTTCCCGAGTTCAATCCGTTTGACATTCAACTATATTATTATTATTATTATTATTATAATTATTATAATTATTAATTATTGCCAATAACTGTAACAATCTATAAAAAAAAAAAAAATTATTATTATTATTATTATGTAATGTACGCTGTTGAAATATGTTTTTGTTAAAACAAAATAAGAAAAAAAAAACCAAAAAAAACTTCTTCGGGTCAATTTAATTTCCTACAATATTTCTTTTTAATTAATAATTAATTAATAATCAAACGTTACCTGTAATATGTTTTTTTTTTTTTTTTTTTTTTTTAATAATAAAAATTAAAGACTGGGAACCAAATGATGAATTCATTATATAACATTAACAGGAAATTAAGCATGCATTTTGCACTGGCCTTTTATAATTATACATTTTAATTTAAATTATAATATTATTATAATAATACTTTATACCCACTTGGCACAAAATAAATAAATAAATAATTTTATCGCTACGCAGATTCATTTTAACGCGATCTCAATTTGATATACGGATGGTAGTAGAATATATAATGTATAATGATATTTTGTGGAATGTATAATTTAGGAAGAAAGCAATACTGTACCTAGTTAAATATAATTGCGTAGTTGACATAATCATATGTAATTTTAATATCGGATTAAAGCGAAAACATTGTTTACGTACCAACCGGTATGGGTACGCAAAATAATATATACATGTAATGTGCGTTGAGCACAATTTTTTATAGGTCGGTCAATAATAGTAATAATTGACTATAATATAATAATTGTAGAATTACACTATATTTAATATTACAAACAAAATTACTATAGTTTCCGTTTTTTAATTCGCCTGTGATTTATCTTTTGTTAAGTTTATAAAATATGTGTATGTATATTATATATGCAACAATATACAAAAACATTGTTATTGAGCATTTTGTTTTCAGTAATAACTGCTTTTGTCCATTTTGTTTATAAGACATTATTTTATTATTATTTACATATCCATGCCTACACAGGTATTCGCATAATAATCCTAATAGTCCCTATTTCATGAACTACAATCAACTTTAATCAAATCTTCTACTTGTATCTATTGTATATATTTAGATTTATTCCTACCTAAAACTTAAAAAAAAAAAATTTAAATACCCAAAGGATTAGCCAAATGGAAATTGATCAATCAAAACAAATGTCAAAAATCTAAGAAGAATATTATCAACAAAAATAATTTGATTTTTGTTCTAAAAATACCAAATAACCCTGCGTCATTCATTGGGGACAAAGGGGTTGCATTTGTCTTTGCGGTGCATACATTCATCCGCATTTGTATGTAAGTTTTAATACCTCTGTATACAATAGATTACGCTGTGGGTCGTACACACACGAACAGTGTTTTATATAATTACCAGCACAATAACCGCCTTAATGTTTTAGTGCAATTACCACATAGACCTTATACTAAGTATAAAGACTATTGATAACATCCTTTAATCTCATTCTTATCTTACATGTTCCAAGCCCTAGTAATAAGTACTATTCATTAAGTATTAAATTGTTTACTCATATTTTAAAATAATATAAATGGCTAAATATATATAATTAGCATTTAGAAAAAAAAATTCAGACCATTAAATGTAGGTTATCCTATTGATTCAAAATACTTAGGGCCCACAATATAATCACTTCATTGCAATAAAAAGTTAGTTGACAATGAAAGAGTGAATATAAACACATAATAGTTTGTAATCAATTAATACAATTAAAAATGGAAGATTCAGTACATAAAAACATTACTATGAATACATAAAAAAATATTATTGGAATGTATAAAAAATAATTTGATTTGTGCCATTATTATAAATACAAAAATAAGTTTACAAAAAATGATCAAGTACTCTGAACACTCACAAGTTTATCACAGTTAAGTAAATTACTAATAATCTAAAATAATTCTAATGGCCCATAAAAATTGGAATTTAAAATAGGTAATACTAAATAAAAATAATTCTAAAGGACGGAACAAATTTCAGTGATGTTTAAGTACAAAAAGTAAAATAACTATGCTAAATCATAGAAAAATATATAAAAATATAGATAATGCAGAGATTATGCTCCCATAAAGTAATAATACATATTCATATGCATCAAATTTTTCCAAATATATAAAAGGCAGTACTAAGTTAAAATATAATGCAACATTTTCTCCTTATTTTCAATGGATCACCAACAATCACATCCTCAGTGTCACCAGCAAATCTATTAAATGCAGCTCCAGATTCAGGTGGTGTATCAGCATTATTAGAAAGGAGACCGGATGCTGCACGAGTTTGTGCTCGTTGTTTCTTCAACTCAGCCAATGTACCCGCATTGATAGTTACCGAAACGTGTATATTTATTTTACCATCACTTTCAGTTGTATAACTGGTTTCAGCAGCCGGACTCACTTCTACAGATTCCAATTGTGTCTTTTCGTTGGTAACATCTTCACCTTCCGGTTCTCGACGCTCTGTTGTAGGAATTGTTGAAGCAATAGGTACCGGAACATACGAATCTATTGATGAATCACCTTCAATATCACTAGTCGTACGCTCATTAGATAAAAACTTTTTTGCAAACTATAAAAGTAAAAAATAAATTCAATTTTATATATTTAAAAAAAAAAAAAATTAATGATAGTATTTTAAATTAATAGATTAGACTTACATTTTGAGCTTCAATTCTTAATCTAGCTTCTTCTACTGCATCCTTTTTAGATGTCAAAGTTTTTTCCCTAATAGATGTCCTTCGAACAGATTGAGCTCTTGTATTATTTGACTGAGTACGCCGTACTCTCCTTCTCTGGGCTTCTTTTTTAGTTTCTTGTTCATTACGTAATTGTAATATACGTTCTCGTAAATCTGGATCTTCGCAAATATCTGCAGGTGTTTCATCATTTTTCGTCTTAGCATTTAAATCTGCACCATTTTGCACCAAAATCTCCAATACTTCCAACTATTCATAAGTATAAAAGCCAGATAAATAATAAAACAATTTATTATAGTGACTTATTTATATTGGAACTGTTTGAGAACCTGTATTTGACAACTTTTATTTGCCAAAATTAAACTTTGATAATAAAAAAAAAAGGATCCAAATCATTGTTATTTTAAGTTTTATACAGTATTAAATATTTGCAAGATCATATTAATTTACAGTAGTTAAAATAAATAAATCAAGTACCAAATAATATATTACAATTATGTTTTTTTTAACAATTTCAGTTTAATAAAATCTTACTAAATTAGTTTTCTAAATTGTTCACATTTTGGTCTTCACTTATGCCAAGTTGTTCAAAACCCAAACTTAATTATAGTAAACTTATCTTATATTGCTTATCTGCTCAGATGGCAATTAATAATATTTTCAACAGTCCAAGTTCATATAAAATTAATACTTACATGACCCCAACAAGCAGCTGCATGAACTGGTTGCCATTCATCAGAATCCTTAACATCAGTGGCTACATGGTTATCTAATAAATATTCAACAACTTTTAAATAACCATTGGCAGCAGCAATATGTAACTAAAATTAAATTTATATGTAACTTTGAATACTTTTAATAACAATAAAAAAAAAAGTTTTATATATTACAGGTGTGGCTCCTTGATGGTCATATGATTCTAATAAATAGCTCTGATTATTTTCAATAGCTTGCTGGAGCTCTTGTAACATTCTGTGTTCTGTAGTGGCACGTGTATTATCAATCAATTGTTGTGTTACACCTCTTCTAGCCATTTCGCTTTCAATAAGGTCTAATGCAGCCTCATCTTCACAAATATCATATGGCATGTTACCGTCAGCATTTACGGCGAGTAAATTAGCACCCCTTTTATTATTATGTACAATTATTAAAAACAAAAACAAAACAAATTTTATAAAAATAGCATACTTATCAATAAGGTATTTAATGAGATGTAAATGGGCACAAGTAGCTGCTGCATGCAATGGAGTCCACTTTTCACTGTCTTCTGCATTCACGTTAGCACCAAATTCCACTAGAAGTTTCATCATTTGTTCATTGTCATCAATACAACACTAAAATACAAACGAGTAAAAATTATTATCAAATTATTAGATATTTGTAAATTTAAGAACAAAATGTTAGTATTTCCATGTCTAATTGTGTACCTACATGTTGTAACGGTCCATTAAGTGTGTTGCCATAGAAAAATGAATATTATAAAGAATATTATAGAAAAAAATATGAATATATTTTTAAATGATTTACCTACTTAAAACAATTATTTACCTGATGTAAAGCAGTAAGTCCATCTTCATTTGTAGCATCCGGACTGACTTCTTTGACTAATAGTCTCCTTACTAATAATAACAATTACAACTCAATAACATAGAATTCATTTGGAATTATTTATTCGGGTCATACCTTCATCGATATCATTCCTAGAAGCGGCTTCAAGCAACATCACATTGTCACTAAAATATATATGCCTATTATTTCTCGGTGGAGACGATCGTCTACGCTCTCGATCTTTTTGGGCCCACAATCTTAATTGTTGCACCCGGCGTCGTCTGGCTAGTGCCAGTCTATCAGCTGTGGGCATGCGCTCCAAATGAGACATTTCCAACACCAACTCGGAATGATCCATTCCGAATAAAATGCTTAGAAACTACGGGCTAAATCGATTTCGATCTACGGGTTAGACGGTCAGCAGAGACTGCCGAGTGACACAATTTCTTTTTACCGTCACTGGTTTGATTTGCATAGTTGAAATGTCCATTATAGAACCACAGTGCCGTTCCTTATACTAAAACTACTAATAAAAACAATATTATCGAAAATAAAATGCCGAAAATGCCTAACACGATAATTACAACTATTTAGCTCAAACGAAATTCCTAATTCCTAACTAAATCTAAAACTAAATTACGTATAAGTATATTATAAGAAAAAACTAATAATAAAATACCGTTGTTTTTGTTATCTTTTATCACAGGCTTGGCATGCTGATATAATAATTGTGAAGAATACGGCCTGTTGCTTACTTTGATTTGGTAGTTATCATTTCGCGACCGGATAATAACCCGAAATATGCACGTTTTGTTGCCTATCCCCAGTGCCCTATTTAGGCCTCTGTCTTGGCGAGGGGTGATACGTATTTATTCAGTAGTCCCGGACTCCGGATTCTATTACCCACTACAAAATGTCTTAAATTACGATAATTACGAACAATCCTGTGTGAAACTATGTTTCTATGAACATATTAATTTCCTTAGGATGCAAAATAGTCTAAGCACTTTTGAGGGTGTTCGACCCCCCAATCCTCCTAGTAAATATGCCCTTGTTTTCCTGTAATATTTAAGGTGTTTTAACTTCTAGTATGCATATATGTATTTTTTCCATATAAGATTATTGTTCAAGATTGCAGACGGATTGTATTTAATAATAAATATGATTGTATTTATATTATTTATACACAAAAACAAAACTAATATTAATACGTTTATTCATTTTTAACAAATTATAATCATATGCATATGTAGTTTAAATGTTTACAAAAGAAAATACTTTTATGTATTGTAATTGATGTTCGAAACAATTCAAATACTATTTAATTACTCTTTAACCTCTGGCTGAACTTGTAAAATCAGCTCTCAATTTCAAACATTTTTTTTTTTTTTTCATGTACACATAACCATCATCAATCACATTATTTAAATTTTATTTTATACAATTTTTAACCACACTGGTCAACACAATATTATTTATATATAAATCTGGATTTTTAATAATATAAAACTGACAATCGGCAGTCTTTCACTACAGTCTTAAATTGACATATAGACTTAAAATTAATAAAACTTATAATAAATATTTGTAAATTTAAATATTCTCTATATAATGCAATAGGTAATTAAAAATAAATTAAATTAAACAAATATTTTGTTTAACTTTATACATTTTTAAAATGAACATTACTGAGTATAATTTAAACTGACAATAAACTAAAATACAAAATAAATACATTTTATATTAATTATATGTCATATAACGCGGAGTAGATGAGAATTTGGCATATGATTTGATAACCTTATTTACAGCTTCTAGGAAATCTTTTTCAGTCGCTACTTTTCTCCGAGCTCTTATCGCAAACATACCAGCTTCAGTGCATACAGATCTTATTTCAGCTCCTAAAATGTCAACAAAAAATCAAATTAAATTATATTATCATATTTGATACTGAGTAATCTCGATAACCTAGTATATATTGTAAGATTGTTGTTGGGACACATAAATTTTAATGAGAAAAGTTTAATTTCACTATAATAGTTCTGATTTGTCACAGATTAGTATTGTTTGGATAAAATTCAAATAAAAATACATTTCAAATAACACAACAAAAAAGTGTACCTATGAATAACAATTGTAATTTAATTCAATTCAAATTTTGATTTCGCTTAATTACATTAAGAAAAATCATGTAAACTATACTTAATTCCTAATACCACAATAATACTGCATACACTAAATAATAATAATTTGTATAGCTAAGTTTATCTATCAGACAGTTGGATTACAGAGATTATTGTGTATAACTAATAATACAAGTTAAATTTATTAAATTAAATATATTACCAGTACTATTTGGGCAAAGTCTAGCCAACAATTCAAAACGAATATCTCGTTCAACACTCATTGCTCTAGCATGTATATTGAATATGTGAGTACGACCTTCCAAATCTGGCAAACCAAATTCAACTTTTCTATCGAGACGGCCCGGTCTCATCAATGCTGGATCTAATGTATCCGGTCTATTTGTGGCCATTAAGACTTTAATGTTTCCCCTAGGATCAAATCCATCCAATTGATTAATAAGTTCCAACATTGTACGTTGAACTTCATTATCTCCACCAGCACCGTCATCAAAACGGGCACCACCAATTGCATCAATTTCATCAAAGAATATCAAACAAGCTTTCTTACTGCGTGCCATTTCAAATAATTCTCTTACCATACGTGCACCCTAAAATTTGAATTTAACTATTGATATTGTTTGACAACATAATGTAATTCATAACCATTTAACAAAACCGTTTTTTATGAAAAGTTAACATCTAATGAAATGCAAACAATTTGTTGATACTATGATTTATGTTTTCAATGAGTAGCTACAACATATATTTGTATATTTTAATAAAAAATTTAGTTTCACCTCTCCAACATATTTCTGAACAAGCTCTGAACCAATAACTCTAATAAAGCAAGCATCTGTACGATTTGCAACTGCTCTAGCACATAAAGTTTTACCAGTTCCTGGTGGTCCAAACAACAACACTCCTTTAGGTGGTTCAATTCCCAAGTTCACAAATTTTTCAGGCTGAAATTTAAACATAAGAATGATATTAATGTTAGATGGGAACACTTAAAATAACCAAATATTAAATGATTGGACCAATCTGACTTAGTATAATTTCGATAGGTTGATAGCACACCTCATTTAGTATTTAGTTTAATGTGTATATAAAAAAAAAAGTGTAATTGCACTGGTTTTTAACCAGTTGTATTATTAAATTTAACCAACATGCAATAATGGGGTCTCAACGACTTCCCGCAGTTTATCAATTTGATCTTTACATCCACCAACATCTGAATAAGTAATATCGGGCTTATCTTCTACTTGCATCATAGTTACAGTTGGATCAATTTTTGGTGGCAATGGAATATGAATTTGGTATTTATTACGATCAACCCTACACATAAATCAAAATAAACATTATACATAATTAATTATAATATAATATAACAAAACTGAGAATTTTATTTACCCAACACGCATTCCTTCTTCAATGTCAGTTGGTGCTACAGAATCTGCAAGGTTGACAACAAACTTTGCAAATTGTTTTACATTAATAATGTATTTAAGATCATCAAATTCAGCATTTATAATTTTTGTACACCTTGCAACCTTTGAAATATAAATTATTTAATAATGTCATTGTTTAATTTATTAAAAAAAAAATTAATTCTATTAACCTGTAATGGTTGTTCATTTTGAAGAGTTTGTTTGTCAGCAGTTAAATCCCAAAATGCAGGTGGTGCTAATCCCGTATCCGATTCTTTGATTCCAGTTAATTCATTAATGCGTTTTATAATATTTTCAATGTCATCTTCAACAGTTTTTACATTAATTGTCCACTGACCTTGGCCCTGCAAATTTGAAAATAAAGTTTTTGTTCTTTTATAATAAGTAATTGGAAATTTGAGAATATAATCAAACTACTTACATAGGTTTTAAGTAATGCAATATCCTCTTCGTCCAATGCTAAACATTAAAAACATTAACATAGTTTATTTATGGAACCCAAATATTTAAATTATTCATTACAAAATACACCAAACGAATCAAAAGAAATATGAATTAAATTTAATGTACCTAGCAATAATGTAAGTCAATACTTATATACAGTTCACAGTTTATGTACATAACTAATAACTTTCTAAGAGTTGACTCACAGATTTACTCTAATGAATACATTAGATATAGTCAAATATTTTATAGATATAATTAAGAATAATATTATTTTATGTTCTTTATTAATTTATTATATGCCTTGTCGGACATAGGCAAATACTCTGACCCATTAAATTGTATTATTATGTAGTATAAAATAAATTGACATAAAGGACATTCCAATCAACTTCTTTAAGTTACCTAGCCATACAACTTTTCTGAATTGTATTATTTAAACTCCTTTATTCTTTTGCACACGTTGAAATACTGTTTCGTTTATTATATGTATATATATGGTGAGTCAAAATAAACCTTGGCATATACCAGCGACGAGACATCTCAAAAACAATATTTGGCCAAAATAATGAGAAATAAAATTAGCGCATGAAAAGTAGCAGAAATAAATTTGGCATTTTAATATCCCGACGACCGGGGATTGGTCTTATTTGTCTTTAATGCCTTTTTAATTTTAATTAGGGAAAATTGTACTTTGGTATTATGGAATTTATGAAGAACACTCGATGTAGATTTATAAAAGAAAATAATTTATGGGAAATATTTCTAAACCCATACAAGTATAAGAAAAGTACTATTTTTTTAAACATACACTTGATTTCCTTAGTTTCTTCTTTTCCCGGCTCGTTTTTCTTCACTTTTCTCATTCCATCACCTAAATAGTCGGGCATCTTGAAATATTGAAATATACTACACAATGTGCAATTATTATTATATAGGGCTGTACTAAAATCTAGATGAGTTACAGATTCATACGATTACACAAACAAGTACGAAAATGCTGACTAATATCACAATGATAATACAATAGATAAGAAAGTGATTTTGTAGGGGATGCGTAAAATATCCAAACAGTAATTTAGCCGAAAAATATATTGTGACCAACGCAATTTGTTAGAACCGTATTCTAGACGAAAATATTTTAGCAGTACTACATTGCATCCAAAAGTGTATTGGTCCATGGCTAAATCCGAAAAATGACAAGAGTCCGGTATAGCACGGTTTAATATGGGCTTATCATAGGGGGAGGGAGGAGGAATACATTTCGGACAAAATACGTTTCGGACAAAACGTTCTTCGTACAGTATCTTTTCGTATCAAATATTGTTTCGGACAGAATGCGTTTCCACTAAAATAGTTTCGGATTTTTTGTAGATCACCATTTTGTTTAATTATATTGTTATCACATTAATTCATTACAAGATTTTATTGTTTTTAATTTTATACAGTTAACTGCGCCATGTATTTTTGTCCGCGATTTTTACCTTCACTTGTTTCTTTATATGTATGTTAGGGCCAAGTCTCGTATTTGAAAATAAATGTATTTCCCGACGAGTGGGAACTATCGTATTAGCTGACCCTTAACTAGATTAGAAGCTCGGTTTTAAATTACAATAACATGTTACGCAAAACACGAGTATGACGTTTTCTTTTGAACGCATTACGTGCCATTGTTAGATTAATGGCAACTCGATAATGGTTTCCACTTATAATAATTAAAAGCACGGTTATATATAGTCAACCGTGACAGAATGAAACGATTCTCATTTCCATTATTCCGCACTCGTCAAATTTTATTTTACAACCCACTTTAATTTATCTATAATTATTAATGATTACCATATCAATTAATAATTGTTATGATAAGAATATCATTCGTGAATTTGATTCGCCATCACATAGCGGTTATTGGAGAACTTGATTTACTTTCACCAGTTTAATCCACCTACCCCAAGCTCTTTTGTAGTGCCAATAAATGTATTATGCCTACAGAAAAATCGCGATAATTTATAAGTTATTATAATTTTTGTTTAAATTTTAAAATATACCTATAGGTGCCTAGTCAGCAAGTAACCTTTAAGATATACCTTAATATATATATATATATATATATATATATATATATATATTAATCCGTGCTAATCAGTTATACCTCATATTATATAACTGTGAATTATATTTTTCATCAAACAATATATGTTTTCGAGAATCTTCAAATTATTTAATTCAAACCCAAGTGTAAGTCAATATTAAAAAATATTTTTATTTTTATTTTTTTAATAAGTACTCGCCATTCTATGAGTGGTGGTTTGAGGTCCACTTTGACATAATTATAAGGACGGAAGTTTTTGTCAAGATCATTCTGATACTAATACCAGTGTTTGATTTTTTTTTTTTTATAAATATTGCAAAAAAATATCTACTTTATTTGTCCATTCCACTTAATAATAATAATAATATGTAAACATAACAGTTATTGTAATGATAATTCACATTTAAAATGTATTAATGCTGATTGTTCGAGTTTGTCATTAAATAGAATAAAAAAAAAATAATATTTTTCATATATAGTATAAGATGTGAAATATTTAAAATACATTTTTATCTACCTAAACACTATAGCAGTGGTCTTCAACCTTCTTGATTTGCGACCCATGTTATCTTTATTAGCCATGGAAATTTAAAAAAAAAAAAAACTGCTATTGTAATATTGAATATGCCTATTGTAGGAGTAAATAAACTAAATAATTACAAATTTAAATTTGTTCAGGTAGTATTTAATTATGATTATTATTGGTTATGGTACAAAGTAAAAATTAATTTTATATTTGACAGTTTGAAGTCAAATTTTTATTTTTAAGGTTTCTACAATTTACTCATAAATTATTAGGTCCAATGTATCATGTAGAATTTCCTAAACTGTATTCCATTTATTCATTTAGTTTGTCAAGTCAAATTTTGTATACCAATTACAGTTTTATAATCTTAATTCATTTTTTTAATTTTAAAAAGAACTCAACGTGACTTATCGCAAACCAATTTTAAAGTTCACATCACCCAAAATTGTGTCTCTATCCACCGGTTGAAAACCACTGTTCTATATAGTATAGTATCTGCAGTACCCATTTAAATATTGACCCTTACATACACATACAATAATCATCATAGATAACATATTATAGAACTAATCTTAAATTTTATTATTATATAACACATCATTATAAACTGAAAATATATATTATAATATTAATTGTTCTTTAAAATTATCAAATTTGTATGCAACTTGGCCTCGATTTGTCTAACAATAAAAATAGTAATGATTATCGAACCAGGAACAAGATTTATCATTTTTTAAATTTATTTTAAAGGTACCTATTTTAGTTTGTGACTCCAAAGCTGATGTGTATTTATCCTATTCATCACATTTCAATTAACCAAGGTTACCTATTGTGTATTTGTTTCATGATAATAGTTGCAGTTAAGCAGTACCTATTTAATACTAGTTACAAATTTACTGATTTGTTAATTGTATCTATAATATATTATATGAAATGGTCAAATAATATCTTATGTATTTGCATTGTTAACTGTTTAAAATTAAAATAACAATAATCCCAATGTAGCCAGATTTTCGAGATTTTACTGTGTATATATATATATATATATTTTTTTTTTTAACAGTAAACAAACTAAACAAATATTTATATTGTTTGGTTTGGTAATAAATGTATATAGTGTATAATTATAAATTATTAATTATTAAATATTTGTCCTTGGTGTTAAATACATATTTTATTTGTTATTTGTATTCATTAGCTTCATAAATCATTATACTGTTAAATAACTAAATCCTAACTCAAGCCACTAAAAGCTATTCTGAAAAAAAAAAAAAAAATTTACAAAATCTATCAATAATTTATTTTAATTAATTAAATCAACATTCTGTGTAAAATAAATATCTATATTTTTTTTAAATTTCATCTAATCGCCCAGCTTGTTGCCCTTTTTCTAATATAAATAGGTATGTTGGTTACTCTATTGTTGGTACCTACAAGGTAGATAGTTAAATTATATTTTTATAATATTATAATAAATATTATTCTGTATTTTAGTTTAAAAATCTAAATTGTACAAAAGTATAATAGTAATATTAAAAATATTTGTCATAGGTATTGTCTATAATGAGGAGGTTATAAAAAACTTCCAAAAATAATATAATATAAATTATATTTTGTCTGTCTTTAGTTGTATAGCGTAAATGTTATTATTAAAAAAAATATGCGAAAATTGTTTTGAGATATTATTAGTCAAAATTAAAATTTGGTTATTGATCCTCTGGTTTTTGGATCTGAGAAAAAGTTTTGAAAAACTTTTGTATAACTTTTGTTCGTAATGTTCATATGCCCTCATAGATTAGGAATCCGTCATCAGATTATTAATCTTATTATTTTTTGACCTAAGAGCAAGAAATCAACCTAAATTATCTATTTATTTTTTTTCCTTAATTAGTGTTTAGTTCTGTTTAACAAAGTCGATTTAATAGAGCTAGAAAGTGTTGAGAACTCGCCTCATTTGTTTTCCAATTCGAGCTTGGGTATAGAATAGATTTTATTCTCAAATTAAAATATTTAAATAATACCTAACCTAACTACCTACCTACCTGAGGAAAAAATTATCTTTTATGAGTTTTTAGATAACATGCATTTTATAAGTAGACTAATAATTTTAATATTATTTTGAAGTAAACTGTAAATAAAGATTTTGTATAATCCACAATAATCATTCAAAATACTGATTATTGTGCTTTTATAGTGATTATTTTTTATCTCAGTAAAATATTATACTCTCGAGGTATAAAATGATGTAACATCACAGATGTTAAATTCCATATTATGTATTCAGTTTAGGTATTATGTTTGAATTTGATTGCTGGTTTAAATTTGTATTAACCACTTTGAATTATCAAGATTGTGATTAAAAGGCACAGTATTGTTTCATAAAACGTTAAGTTTAGTTGCTTGGCTCACTTATTGATCGACATTAATTGCAGTTTGAAGTTTATTAACTTAGCATTATAATATTTTTTTCACTAATATTTAATTTTTATTGCTATTTAAAAAAAAAAAAATATTTTAAATTTTTTTATTTCTACAGAAAATGGAACCATTACATTATGTTGATATTCCTTCACAAAAAGCAACCTTTGCTATGGGCTGTTTTTGGGCTCCTGATAGTCTTTTCGGCTCCACTCCAGGAATTATAACTACAAGAGTTGGTTATGCAGGTGGATCTAAAGATTTTGTTCCCACTTATAAAAACATGTAAGTTTGCCAATATATATTATAAAAAAATAAATATTTTATTATATACACTAATAATATTCTTTGGTTTAAGCGGTGACTATACAGAAGCTATTGAGTTACAATACGATCCAACCACAGTGTCTTATTTAGAATTATTAAAAATGTTTTGGGATCATCATGACCCTACTGCAAAATTTAAAAAACAAGTATGGTTTTATTTAATTTTAAAAAATATTCCCCTAGAGGGTAATTTTACGGAAATAATAATATTAGCAACTAGTAACATTAAAATAGAGAAAGGCCATAGGAGGAAACCAGAAGTTAAAAATTAAAATTAAAACTGTTTGCTAGGCGCATGGTCCAATGGAATGAGGGGTTCAGAGCAATAAATCTCGGTTTTATTGATATATTCATAATTTATATTTTTTTTTATTCATTTAAATATTTTAAATAATATATTTGTTATTTTTCAGTACTCTTCATTCATATTTTATAACAACGATCAACAAAAAACAGAAGCAGAGATAACTCTGAATGAAAAAATATCTAAAGGTTTAAATATTTTGACAAAAATAGAACCAGCTGGTGATTTCTTCAACGCAGAAGAGTAAATTTAAATTTATTTATAACTATTGCATTTATTAAACAAATACTGACATTTATTTAGTTACCATCAAAAATATCGATTACAACAACATAAGAGCCTATGCAATAACCTTGGTCTTTATACTGGAGATGATCTGATAAAATCCCACGTAGCTGCTAGATTAAATGGTTATGTAGTTGGTCAAGGAGGAGTTGATCAATTTGATGCAGAAGCTTCAAAATTAAAATTAGATGAAGAAACTATTAAGTACATTAGACATTTAGTAATTAAATACGAAGGACAAGGATTACATTGCTAATTAAAATTATTGTATTTATATTTTACATTCCCTGTAAAGGTGAAAAAAATAATAATTGTTAATCCCATTGAAAAATTGTAATTTTATAGAACAAATTATAACTCTTTAATTTTCAATGTACTTGATATGTACAATGTAAAGTTTAATTGAGTACTTTTAAAATATTGTATTGGGTTATATTAGTATTTATGGTGATATTGTTTTTATGTGCATCTAATTTTACTTCAGTTTATTAACCAAACCAATAGTTATGTATGTCCTAAAATTGTTTTATTTTCTATTATTGTTGATTATTTTATTTCATAGTGATAATAATTATAATGTAGTGTAAACATATAAAATATATAATGTAAACTTACACCATGGTTGAATAAATATTAACCTTTCAAATATGGTAATTTATTAATTAAACAACAACAAAACTCTGAAATAACAATTTTAAAGTGAAAAAGCAACATAATATTTTGTGTATTAATCCTACATTGTATGAATCAAATTTATAGCTGGTGTAGCCTTGTATTGGGCCAATTGAAGAAAAAAGGAAATGCCTACAACATCCGAACTCTAATTATTAGTTTAGGTATATATATATATATATATATATTGAACGGTAACCTATTAAAATCTGTTTAACATACGACATAGTCTAGATTTAGGTTGGGTTACCGAATTGTTGTACTTTATAAAATGTTCATTCATTGAATGAAAATGTTGGAAATAATATAATATTATCCAGATATGCGAATATGTTTTTCAATAAAAAGTGATGACGTAAATAAATAATAATTGAATATAATCACGTTAACAAGATTTCATATGTTGTCCTTCATTACTGAAATCTATGTATTTTATTAGAATTTTTTTTTTTATTATAACATAATATAAATGAAATGCCACTAGAATCAATTTTGACTTTTATGGTAAATTACCCAGTTTTTAACTACATATATTCTACATTCGTCACTAAACTGTATGCTCACGATAATGAGCTACCACTTAATATTTTTGCTGGATCAACTTAGATTGAATTTTTGGAAGGTGTTATAGGGAGTATCGAGATGCACATTTTCAGTTTGATTCAAACATTTTAACCCTTACGGTAAGCACGTGTGCCATAAAACTTACTTCTATCTAAACGGTAACTGCAATTTTTTTCTACAGATTTGGGCAGAGTAATTTTTTATAAATAACTTGTGTATCAAGTTTCTATTAATTGAAAAATAAGTATAGTTACGGGAATATAGAAATTTAATACTTACAAAATAGTTTATTTATTTTAATAATAATCATTTTTTAATCGAGCATCAGTGATATTATTTTCTATCATAATTTACTCAATTTTTACTAATTTATACTATTGAGATAAAATAAAAAATAATTGAAGGTAATGATAATGAATATAATTAACACATTACAAATTTGTGTATTTAGATATATTTATTTAATAAACATATCTAACAATTTAATACTTATTAACACGTTAAACGCCGATGTTGATTGGGCATGAGCGCGCCCGTCGCCGCCATCGATCGTTATGCGGGTGCCTGTCGCCGAGCGTAGAATTGGTATAGTCCGTGTGTGTCAACCAGGTTGACACCGGCTATGGGCGCCTGTTTAGTTGTGTCAACTACTGGTTGACATCGGCGTTCAACGTGTTAATACATTTTATTCAATAAATTGCTTAAAGTGACCACCTTAATTTTCCAAACATGGAATCAGCATGCACCAAAGTCTAATCCCGGGACGAGTAGATAAGTACTGCTTTTGATGTAAAGAAATCTCCTTGAGCGCTCTTAAATTATATCGGTATGCATCAATATTATTTCCTTCCATAAACTTGACTATTATCAATGGTTGATGTTATTTTTATTGTGCTATATATAATAGCCACTATAGTAATTTCTGAACAAGAGATTTAATGATAAAACATAATGGGGCTAAATTAGGTATCTTAAATATTAAAAACAGTAGGAGTTTAAATGTCTTTATTTCTGATAATAATAAAATATAGTTTCCAGGGTGAATATAGACACTTTTGAGATGCAACTTTATTCTAACTTGACCAAATGTTTACATTATTATTAGAGCCAGAATACAGCCATACATCAAAAGTAACAGGTTCACATTGGAAAAATTGATCGATTTATAAAAACAATAAAATTTTAAAAGTCAATTTCCCAATATTTTCATATTTTAAATTTTCACTATTCATTCAGGGATTTGAATTATTATAATAGGTATGCATTTTGTATTTAAATTTTTATTTAACATTTTATATTATAAATGTTATAATTTATAAATATATAATTTTTTATTAATAAAGGCTCTTTTAATATAGAAAAAAAAAAATTAATAATGTAGAATATGATACAGTATAAAAATAAGTTATATAATATAATTTAATTAAGGATCATAATAATCAACTCTACCACCACTTTTATAGCTTCTCATGGCTAAAGTGTTAAGTAGCTTTTGACAAGTATCTTCAACTTTCACAATTTTTTTTTGTTGTATTCCACTTGAAAACTGTTCACGTACAACTTCATCTTTTGAATTCAAACTTATGTTTGTATACATATCTGTTAACACTGGGCCTAAAAATAGAACAAAATTATAATTCATAGGAATATAAGTGTTTGTAAAATTGTTTACCTGGAGAATAACTAAGAACGTTCAATGATGGGTTTTCTAAAGCAAGTACACGGAAGTACATTTCTCGACTTGCTTTTCCAACACAATAATAACCAACTGATCTAAATGGTTCAATTCCTAATAATGAAGTAATATTTATAATACATCTCTCACTTGTAACTGAATTGAATTTTGATAAAAATATGCTTGTTAAACAGGTTACAGAGTACAAGTTTAACGACATATACCTTGAAAAAAAATAAAGACTTTAAAAAAATGTATAAGCTATTAAAATATTTATTGTTAAAATGGGGAAAAATGTTAACAAAATTAAGTTTTTCAAAAACTTGTGCTTAATAAAAATAACTACATACATTGTATAATATAAAGTTGTATAAACGAACAAATATTTTAAGAAATACTTGTTAATTAATTTGTTATCAAAAACTATACTAAAGTGTTGTCAGAAAAACAAGAGCGTAATTTATTACCTAACAACTTTGGCAAACTTACATACCATTATTTAGATTAACAGTCGGTATTAAGCCCTTTTAAAGTTATATATTATTATATTGTTTTGATTTTGAATCAATAGTTAATATATTCTTTGGTCTAGTTATAACCATTGAGTTGAGGACCATATACAGTATCAACAGTAATTAAAACCGTGTGCTTACTTATTCCATTCATCGGGATCACTCATATCAACCGTTGAATGATCCAAATTACCAACTGATCCAGCATTATGAATTAATACAAATAATTCATACTTAGAGGGATCAATAGGCTCAACAATTTTTTCAAACATTGTTGCATTAAATTTAAATAAATCAACGCTGTAGTACTATAACATAAAACATTGATTTTAATAAATAATAATTAAAAAGTTAATTTTATATATATCTACCTCAACAAAAATGTCTGCGTTTTCTTTATTCATCATCTTTTTGGTTTTTTCAAGACCATCTGTGTCTCTAGCAATAAGTACAACGCTAGATTCTGCTACTAAAATTCTGCTTAATTCTACGGCTAAACCTTGTCCTATACCTTTACTAGCGCCAGTTAAAATAACACAGGTACGACGATTCCAAAACTCATTCATTTTGTTTATCTTGTTCTATTAGTCTTTGAGTTTCAGTTGCAGATAAAGGTTGTTCTGGATTGATCCACGCAGAAAGCCCCGAAGGTCGAACGGATTCCTCGTTTTCAAACACTATATTATCTGAATCCACTAAATGTTCTAAACATGCTCTGCGAGCTTCGCAAAGTTGATTGATGATTTGATTGCGTTTTGTACTATCAGGCTGAGAACCGTTCTTCAACTTTTTCAGTTTTCGTTCTATTAAATAGCAAACATAGTATCAAATAACAAACTCATTATTAATGAGGTAATGTAATCCCATCCTATGATTATCTAATACTATAGTATTATGCAATAGCATGGACACTCACCCAAACGGTATAAGTATACTTCTTTGTCGGGTAACGGTTGGAATTCCTGTGGGGTTGGGGTAAAATTATTTTCAAATTTAAAATCAAACGACGAATCTGGCGTAAGCTTAGGCCAAGGGTCTAATGTCTGCGATTCATTTGATAAACAAGAGTTCATTATCTAAAATATAGCATATTACAATAATAAAACTGTAAATGTGTAAGAGCGTTGGTGACCGATAGGTTTATTGCGATAATTAGGTATATCAAATAATATTTTACCCTCTAATCGATGCGGCAATATAATTTTAGCACTGAATTTGCAATATTATTATTGAACGTTAGTGTTAGTAAAATCACAAATATCTGATAATGATAATTCAGTGGTTCCCAATGTTATCTATTCAACTCCTAAAGTTGCAGTATTATCATTGGTCAAATAAGTTGCTTACCCAGCTCCTGAAAATATATTTCCTTACATACTTTTAATATTCTATTGCTGATCAAAAATATTGCCAATGTTCAAGTCCGAGTTAAGATAGAATTATGATTTTCACACAATTTTGTACGATTAACTAATATATTTTATCATTCCAGCCGATAAGTTAAAATTAATACATTAATCTATCCTATAATTTGCTATACCTACCAATGTACCTGGACACCAGTCACTATTCAAATCATACATAATATATCTAATGTAGCTATAATACATTAATTTGGTTGTTAATTACAAGTAAACTATATTCATTGACCAATCAACTTATAACTTTGGCTTATATATTTAATTCTAAAAAATAAATAACAATTTATATATCACCAAAACTAGTTAAACATTTAAATTTAATCTTGATTAGCCAATTTTCTGGAAACATAATGTAATAGCCTATGCAAATATCAATAATGAAATCACATAAAATATGTTATGTTATATATGTAGATTTGAGTACGTCAGAGATTTATCAGTTACAATGTTATTAGTTCGATAACTAGTTGTTGATTGACTATGCAACCTATCATTTTAGTTGTACATTTTTTAAAATGCACTGATCAATATTCAGCTGGTTATATATTTATAATAAAAAATAATATTCATATCACCTAAATATTATTTGTACAACTGGCATTAAAAATTTATTTTTATTAAACTAATGATGCCAATGCGTTTTTTTTTAAATATAACTTATATGAAATATAAGTTATATTTTATTTTTATTTTTACATATAAACAATATCTAAATTAATTGAATAAGAAAAAAAGTCTAATATATTTTTTTAATACCAAACATATTTTGCACCATGGGAGTGAGTATCACTGTAGTTGGTGAGATGTTCGGAAGATATAGGATATAGGCCATTTAATTTATAAACTGAAAGCTTTGATAAATCATCAGAAACAAAAACCGATTCTGAGCAAAGTTGTATTAGTATTTCTTTTCCCTTGTAGCCAAAGTAAACCAGAAATCAACAAAAATAAAATTGCTATGCCAATAATAATTGTTATTATTTGTAATTTTATAAATTGTTGGGAATCTATAAATTGTTTTAAAATAATAGGTATAATATCTGCATCTTTCAAGAAACAATATGAGTAATGTTGAGTTTTTTTAACTAACTAAAAAACTGTTTAACAAGAAAAAAAACAAACAAATAAGACCTAGGGGTCAACATTTCAGTGTTTCAAGTAAAGTACTACTGGTTAGAAATTCCCTATCATTTAAGATGGATATTGCATGAGAAAATCTGAGCATTTAACTCACCACCAAGTGTTTAAAAAAAATACAATATACAATTTTTTTTGGAAAGAGTATTGGGAGTTCCAAAAAATTGTTTAAATATAGTATTATTAGGCGAAAAATCTGTATGAAATTAAAAAAATCGGAACATTTTTGTTAATCAAATGTAGTGTTTTTAAAGGAAAAAAATATATTTTAGTAAAACTAATAATCTTCACTACACTCAGAATTTAAAACCCAATTAATTATATATATAAATTATGCAAAAGGTAATTCAATTGTAACCGGTAAAATTTATAATATATAAAAAAAAATTTTTTCTAAGAAATAAATATAATAATTAATATAAGAAATTAAAAATGTTTTGTAAAAATATAAAATAATATTAAAAAACATACACACATATTAAGTTTTAAATAAGTATATGTATTTCAATTTTATTTTATAATTTGTTTTGTGGACAAACTATGACAACGAACACTTTATACTTTTGAAACTGTCTTAGATCTGAAATAAAATTTTTTAAATTAATTCAAAATAAATATTAATAATTGTAAATTATATTTTC